>CM076579.1:1640552847-1640867087 GCA_034641835.2 Pinus albicaulis | reverse complement strand
ACATGATTCAATCCCTTGCCATCAGTCCAGCTGTGGCTTTCGGAGGCAACTGAAGATGTCATACATGATTTAATATATCTAAGTTTGCAGAAAAGAAACTAATACTAAACTACACATTTCATAATGCGGCCCCTCACCATCAGTCCAGCTGTGGCTTTCGGAGGCAACTGAAGACACTATGAGCAGCTTAATATATCTAATTTTGCAGAAAAGAAACTAATACTAAACTACACATTTCATCATGCAGTCCCTCACCATCAGTCCAGCTGTGGCTTTCGGAGGCAAATGAAGACACTATGAGCAGCTTAATATATTTAAATTTAACTACTGAATCAGAAAAACAAAACTGAAATGGACAAAGCAAGACTGAAGTTAAACAAATGCTATGAAAAGGAAACTAGCAGCAGAATAATGTTAGTCTCATATCATTAGCCAAAATACTATGAAAATGCTCGGGCTGTCTACCTAAAACCTGCACAAGAAAACTGATCAGTGATTTAACAATCATAAAAACATGAAAAACAAGAATGCAATGGAAATTATAGAAATGTATGAACAGAAATGAAACAACTATGAAATATGAACATGTAATGGATTATGATACGATGACTTTTTAAAGAAATGAAATGAAATATATATACATTAATACACAGAACCTCGGCTGAGCAGGGGCCCTCTACACAGCTCTGGTACGATCCTCAAACACGAATTAAGTTGAAAACAGAGTCTTTTCACATTAAAAAGCAGTTCATTACAGACTGGTAGTATTACGGCTCAAGGCGGCGTAATCACTACAAAGCTAACATAACAGAGTACGCACATCAACTATAAACTAACAACTCAACAACTAACTCTACGTGCGTATGCAAACGCTTTATATAAAGCAATAAACTGTAACTGTCTCCTGAAGTTTATGATAGCAGCCAGCACGTAGACCACTAAGGCCATGGATATAGGAGTATGGCCATGTTGGAAAATGGATCTATGGAAGGTGGGCGCTTGAATTCAACTCCAGAACTTTGCACAGATGTCAATTAACCTCCGCAAGCTTGGAAACGGCCGTATGGATGTTTATATGCCATGAAACAGAGTCCAGCCGACATAGAACTCCATAGTTGACTTCCACGTGGATGGCTTTGACCGCGGCTTTCTTTGACGAATTTACTTGAACCAATAGGACACGAACCATGTCCTTGTCATTCCTAGCCTGCCCATGTGGCTCGTTTCCTTCGTGAACACCTGTAACATAGATTTCCACAAAATAGCTGCGGAAAGTTGCAGCAGCTGCGGAAAGTGACAAGTTTCCGCAGCTGTATGAACAAAATCTAAATCAAATAGAAAACACAAAAACATAATTAAAAACCATGTTAGATACCCTTTTGCACATGATATTGACAATTTTGGAGGTTTGGGTGAGTGAAAAAGATATGGAAAAGTGTATGGAAAAGAGGCAAATTCGGGACTCAACATACCCCCACTGTGAAGGTGTTGCATGTCCTCATGCAACCAAAATTTTGATACTCTTTGTTCAATTCATGTGCCTTGATACTTCAGCCAGCACATCTAACCCACTTCTCTTCTTCTTTGGTACTGCCATCATTCTGGGTTTCTTCATTAAGCACCTGAATTTGATATTCACAAGTGCTCTGCTCAATTTTTGGCATTTCCTTTTTAGCTTCTTATTCTTCTTTTGCCAAATACCCAAATGTAACATAGTATTGTCATGGATAATCTTGTCCGGTTTGCCTTGCTCTTTGAGTGTTTCATTTTCATTTTTGATATGCCGATTCAAAAGCTCAAGCTCAAAAATCTCCTGTTTTAATGACTGAACCAAGTCATCCTGCAATGTATGAGGCTGAGTAGAAGAGGTACTTGGACCTGTGGCTGCCTTCTCCGGGGATTCTATATAGTCATAGACCTCCTGCTGTTTGGGGTCTACTTCCGGTGTCTTTTTCATTGGACTGTCCTCAAAATGCTGCAAGGGAGAATTATGTTCAAAATTTGGCTGAGGAGAACTTTCATCAATATTTTGCTGAGAATAAGATGGAGTACGCTCATTGTATGATTGGGAGTGAAAGGAGTCAGGTTCACTAACTGACTGAAATGGACTATTGTCAGTTGGAGACTGTTCAGATGTCTCCTCACCCAAATCAATGAAATGAGGACCTTTAATTTGTGTTTTTCTCAGTTTTCCCTTAAGCCTGCTGCTTCTCCTCACATGCTGTGGTACACTACCCTTTTGTTCTTGTTTTCTTGTTTTTGCCTTCTTGGATAGAGATGACTGTTTTTGAAGAAAAATTAATCTTTCAGATAGAATTTGGTGATCTTCTTCTTCAGAAGAAGAAGTTTTATGGACAACCTCAATAATTTCTTTCCCTTTTGGTATTGTTGGCTTCTTAGCTTTAATTTCCTTCTTCTTCCTTTTTACCAATCTCTCTTCCCTATCAGTTTTCTTCATTGTAGTAGTAGAAGTATCTTGGATTTCATCTACTGTTCTTTTCCTTCTACTTCTTTTTGCTGTGCTAGCTGCGGGAATTTCCTGTGTAGGAGCAACTTGGGTTTCAACATTCATTTTCTTTCTTCTACTTCTTCTAATTGGACTAACTTCAGGAATTTCCCGAGGTTCTTCAAAGAAGTTTCTAACTAGGAATTGTTCCCATGTATCTTCTCTTTCCTTTAGCTCCTTTTCAATCAGAATTTTTATAAGCCCATGGTGATATAAATGAGGCTCTACATCTCCTAGGTGTTTTTGCACAGTCACAGCCATTTTCTTCAAGCTATTGAATAGGAACTAAGGAAGATTGAGAGTTTGGTTTTCAAGAAAATTCATCAATAGCCTAGTATGATACATGTACATAGAGCCAAAACGGCCTTCACATGTAATAAATTTCTGAACAATGAGTAATAAAGTGGCCCATTCATCTTTTATTGTATGCACAGGGATTCCTCTTTTGAAAACAGTGATATCCATACCTTGATTTCGGAGGATTGTTCTCCATGCCTCATCATTGATACTTTTGTTTTTGAACCAACGTTCTCATTCCTGAAGAAGCTCTGTGGCTGCTGCTATTGATGCTTCATTAACCAAAAACTTGAGGTCTCCCACTTCTGCTTCCGAGCCATCAAATGATCTTGCAAACGCTTTGGTAACTTCTCTGTGGTAACCCCTGAATTTCTGAATAAAACGCAACCATTTAGCTTTCCTCAACATCTCTTTTGCTTGTGGAAATCCCTCTATAAATTTCGGTCCTTCCGGCTCTGCCCTTAATAATTTTCCCATTTTACTTCTCTGTGCTTCACAGACTTGCCTCTGTGAGGGTTTAAGTGGAAATGGAACGATGGAATACACAGAATCTAGCACAATACTGTGGGGATGTTATCACAAAACGGAAATGAGCACCATAAACAGAATGGAATAAGACTGTGGGTGGATATACGGGAATGAGAGTGAGCAAAAGGATCGGAATGGAGTGAACAGGGAGTGAGAATGAGTAGCGTGGGGTTTTGTAAACACGACAGAGACACGACAAAGAGGTTAACAAAGTATAATGCATTCGGCCGCATTTTGAATTTTGGTGGTTGTGTAATAAATATAAACACGTTTCAATCAATGATTATGAAGTTATGCGGCTTGTAAGAGTCCTTTGTCAACTCAAATACGTATCATTATCTACGGTGGGATATTTGAAAATGAGTGAGAGTCGGAATTTCAATGATGAAACCGTTTGTGAATAAATGCAAGAGGATAACATAGAGATCGTGAAGGTTACGGACTGTCAATATAATCATTGCACGTTATGGGTAGAGCTCATAGTTTAAAATTACATAAAAATGTGTTTTTCGATACTATTTGAAATAAACTTTATTCATACCTTTGGAATCCTTGCTTTTGCCCTTTGGTCTTCAACTGATTGATCTTCATTAGTGTCTTGAACGTCCCATTGATCCTCTCCTACATTTTATTTCATAATTTATGAAAATAACAACTAACTATACATTCTTTTTGAAAACAGAGTAGTAGTAGCTGCGGAATCTGCTCCTGGCTGCGGAAACAGATGTCAGCTGCGGAAACTGACAAAGCTATTACTTGGCTGAAATAGAAATGAACAAGTGACAAATGACCAGGTGGAAATGGTCATAAAAAGATTTTTATTGATGGAATGGATGGAATGAAGTGGAATGAAGTGAAATGAAATGAAATGAAATGAAGTGGAATGAAATGGAGTGGGTGGTGAGATGAAATGAAATGAAAGACATATTTTTTTTTTGGAAAATATAGAGTGTCAGGTGTCCCTGATTTTCACCCCATATTTTCTGTATAAGACTGCCAATCAATGATTGGTTTTCAGGCCTATACCATTTTTTTCTTCTTCTTCTTTTTTTTTTTTTTTTTTAACTTGAAAAACAAAAGCTAGCTTGGTAGAGAAGAAGGATTCTTCTGTACCAGCCTGATTGCAGAACTTTCTTGAAACAACTTGACAAAATCCTCTTTAGAGAGTGGCTTATGATAAAATTTCAATCTATGGCCATTCACTATAAGAGGAGTTTGAAACTCATCAATGGTCTTGATTCTTACAGCTCCATTGTTAAAGATCTTGTCAATCTCATATGGCCCAAGCCAATGAGTCTGAAATTTCCCTTGGAAATCTTTAAACTTGGAGTCGAATAACAATGCCCAATCTCCTTCTTGAAACTTCTTCTCTTTGATATATTTGTCATGCCACTTAGTTCTTTGATATTGAACTAGATCAGTTCTTAGAATTGCTTCTTGTCTGATCTCATCTAGCTCATTCAATTGCTCCATTATATGCTTTTGAGCTTCTGATAAGTCCATTCCCAACTGAACTGCTATCTTGAAGGTCTTGACTTGGAACTCAATGGGGAACAAGACTTCTTTCCCATAAACAAGTTCATAGGGAGAGTGTCCTGTTGTATTCCTCCATGTAGTTCTGTAGGCCCACAAGGCTTCTGGAAGCCTTTCTGCCCAATCTCTTCTATGTAGATGAACAGTTTTGGTGATGGTACTTTCAAGAACTTTGTTTGTGGACTCCACTTGACCATTTTCTTGTGGATGGTAAGGAGTAGATCTTCTGTGCTTGATTTTGTATTCTTCCATCAACTTCTCCACGAAATTTGATGTGAATTGGCTCCCCTGATCTGTTACAATTTCTCTTGGAACACCAAAGCGAGTAAAAATATCCTCATAAAGAAAATGAACAACTGAATTTTCAGTAGCAGATACTAATGGTTTAGCTTCTACCCATTTAGTAACATAATCGGTGCAAACCAATATATACTTCTTTTGCTTCGATGGTGGATTAATTGGTCCAATGAAATCTAAAGCCCATTTTTCAAAGGGTTCAATGAGTACCTGTGTTTGCAATGGCATTTCATTTGAAAGGGTAGGTTTCCCTACTCTTTGGCGGCTATCACACCTTTTGACATATTGTTTTGCATCTTTGAAGAGAGAAGGCCAATAATATCCCAAGGAAAGGATTTTATAGGCCGTCCTTTTGTCCGCAAAGTGTCCGACGCATGGTTCATCATGACATGCCTTAAGAATATCAGGCATTTCATCTTCCCTGACACATCTTCTGATCACAAGATCTGGCCCTGTTTTAAACAATTCGTTAGAAATCCATGAATATCTTGAACTCTCCTGAATAATTTTTCGTTTTTCTCTTGGAAATAAATATGAAGGTAGTTTCCCTGTAACCAAATAGTTAGCAATATCTGCATACCAAGGGGTCTTAATAGTTACTGCAAACAAATATTCATCAGGAAACTTATCTTCTACAGGAGAATCTTCTTTAGTATTTTGAATTCTAGACAAGAAATCAGCTACTGTGTTCTGTTTTCCTGGTCTATCCAACACAGTAATATTGAATTCTTGCAAAAGTAAAAGCCATCTTGTCACTCTGCCATTAGTAACAGGTTTGTTCATTAAATATCTAATTGCAGAATGGTCAGTATGAATAAAAGTTTCATAGCCTGTTATGTAATGTCTAAACTTATTAATTGCATGAACAACGGCTAAGAACTCTTTTTCAGTCACAGTATAATTCAACTCTGTGGGAGTCAAATTTTTACTGGTGTAATAAATGGCATAAGGAATTAAATCTTTTTGACCCAACACAGCTCCAAGAGCTGTATCTGAAGCATCTGTAGAAATATGGAAAGGAAGTTTCCAATTTGGTCCTCTCGAGATAGGTGCTTCAGATATTCTTGTTTTCAAAGTTTCAAAAGCTGATTGACAATCAGGATCCCATTTAAATTCACAGTCTTTTGTAAGCAACTTGAAGAGTGGATATGCTATTTTAGTGAAGTTTTCTATAAATCTTCTATAGTAACCAATAAATCCTAGAAAACTTCTAACATCTCTTTGACAATTTGGAATAGGCAACTTGGAGATGACTTCAACTTTTGATCTATCAACCTTAATTCCATCTCCTGAAATATGATGTCCTAAAACAATCCCTTCGGTAAACATCATAAAGCATTTTTCATGGCTTAATGAAAGGTTTGTTTCTTTACATCTTATGAGAAATTTTTCCAAATTTTCTAATGCCTCTTCAAATGAATTACCATAAGCTGTAAAATCATCCATATAAACCTCTACACAATCATGGATTAGATCAGAAAAAATTCCTAGTACTGCTCTTTGGAATGTTGCTGGTGCATTACATAACCCAAAAGGAAGCACTCGGTAGGCAAAAGTTCCCCATGGACGAGTAAATGTGGTCTTATCTTGATCTTCAGGTGCTACCTGAATTTGATTATAGCCACTAAAACCATCCAAAAATGAAAAGTACTTTTTACCTGCTAATGTATCTAATACCTGATCAATAAAAGGCAAAGGAAAGTGGTCCTTCAAAGTTGCTTTGTTCAACTCCCTGTAATCAATGCATACTCTCCATTTACCATTCTTTTTAGGTACTATAACCAAAGGAGAAACCCATCGGCTATCTGAAATAGGATAAATGAAGTTTACATTGAGAAGTTTTTGGAGCTCTTCTTTCACTATCTCCCTAAGATTTGGATTCATCCTTCTTTGAGGTTGTCTGATTGGTCTACTGTTTTCCTCAATATAGATATGATGGATACAAGTCTTAGGATCAATACCCTTCATGTCAGTATACTCCCATGCAAATGCAGTAGAATGTTTTTGCAAGATTTTGGTTAATTCTTCTTGTTGTGACTTCTCCAGATGTTTATTAATATTCAATGTCTTTTCTGGAAAAATCTCAAAAGCAGAATTACCAAACTCTTCCATAGAGTAGAGAGACATTTGTCTTGATGATAAATATTCTATGTCAGATTCCAACTGAAATTGTGTGGGGTCATATTATGAAGTTATCTCAAAATTTTCTAATGTATTCAGAATTTGACTATCCTCACTAATTTCAGAAATGGTAAAGACAGGTTGTATAGTGTTCTCATCATCGACCCATTCATTGTCTCCTATTTCTGTAATTGCTCTTGCAGGAGGATACAAATTGAATTTCTTTGTCGAATTACCATTAGAAATGTACATGTCTCCGGATCTACAACTAATAAAAGCATCAGCTGTGGCCAGCCAAGGTCTTCCTAAGATTATTGGATGTCCTCCTAGATTACTTTTGGGAGTCAAAATCATAAAGTCTACTGGATATTCCCAAGAATCTAAGGAGACTGAAATATCTTCTAATACACCATCTGGTTTAATAACCGATCGATCTGCAAGTTGCAATAAAGTAGGTGTAAA
The DNA here is from genome assembly GCA_034641835.2 of Pinus albicaulis. Classification (NCBI taxonomy): domain Eukaryota; kingdom Viridiplantae; phylum Streptophyta; class Pinopsida; order Pinales; family Pinaceae; genus Pinus; species Pinus albicaulis. The sequence continues at coordinate 1,640,859,343 of CM076579.1, read as the reverse complement.
AGAAGGTTAGGAAGTTTTAACTGTTCCATAGTCTGTCTACTCATAATGTTGATAGCAGCCCCTAAGTCAATCAATGTGTTTGGAATTTCTATTCCATTTATATGTGTCTTGACAATTGGACTTCCTGGATCTACATACTTCTGCATGGTAATTTTTCCCATCATAATGTCTGCAATCTTTCCTACCGGGTGGATTCTTCTTGTGTCCTTTAGCTTCCTTCCTGGTCTTTTGAAACTCAACTCCTTTATGGTTTTTGCTAGAATAGGAATTTCTCGAATGGCTTGTAGCAATGGAATCTTGATACAAACATTCTTCAATTCATCTAGAAAGTCATAGTTAGGCAAAAAGATTTGTTTTTCCACCCCCTTATCAATTTGTAGTCTTTCCGGAAAAGGAGGTGTAGATGAAGATACAGGTTGCTCAACTATAGGAGTTGTGGATGTTAGCTTTTCTTTTTCTTTTTGAATTTTTGAATTTTGAAGAGATTCTTCCTCAGAACCCTTATTGACTTGAAGAGAGTCCTCCTCGGAGGTATCTTGCTCTTGAATTTCTATAGAAGGTTTTTCTAAAACTCTACCAGATCTGAGTTGTACATCGTTGAGAGGAACAATCATATAGGTAGGAAATTGTTGTCCTTCTACCATATAAGTAGTTTGAGGATTCTTATTGTTAGGATTTGGCAATGGCTGAGCTGGAAGTTGATTTGTCTTCTATTGGTATGGGAGCATGAGTTGAGGATTTGTATTTTGTTGAGAAGGTTGTTGTTGTGGAAATGGCAATGAAAGTTGTGGATTTGGGCTTGGAAGTTGTGGAGATTGTTGATTTTGAAAAGATGGAGGATATTGATAAAATTGAGCAAATCTCCCATAAGGATTTTGCATCCCTTGTACCCATGGCTGATATGAATTTTGATGTTGGGGCCAAGTTTGTTGCCAAGGAGTCCAATTTGGTGGGGTTTGAAGATTCATGGGGTTATTAAACCCTTGAGATTGTTGTCCCTGCCAAGGTCTCCTTGCGACAAAACAAAGAGATTCTATTGAATTTGGATCTTCTTGAAAAACAGCTTTGAGTCCAGGGATTGAAGGACAATCCTTGATCTCATGATTTTCTGAGCAAATCATACATGTTTCTAAAACTTTTGCATCCAAGGGACATTCCCTTAAAGCATGTTTCTTTCTACATTTCGGACAAAAGATGGCTAAAGCATCTGTTTCTGCTTTCTGCTTGTTTTGGATTTTAAGGGTGCCTAGTTGTTCACTAAGACTCCCTAAGATATCAATTTTAAACTCATCAAGCATATTACCAATCTCTGCCCTACTTACTGATCCAGTTGCAGATTTGTTAGCCCTAATAAGAGAAGAATCCCTAGGCCCTTTTCCAGTTTTTGATTTTCCCCTTGAGAGATGGATACATAGTTTTGTTATATCATGAAATGGAAGTTGAGAGATGTCTCCTTTCCCCATCATGTTTAAAATGTCTATCCATTCATCTCTAATGGCTTTTAATAGGAGGGCTTTCAAGGTTTCGTTATCTAAGTTGCTCATAAAGCTTCCCATTTGGGAGGTGTGATCAGGAGATCAAGTCTCTTGGTGAAAAATGCTTAAAAATGAAAGTGCTCAGAATAGCTCTGAAAAAGATCGACTGGATAGTTCTCGTCTTCCTGATTCCGGCGCCGCGAACGGTTCGAAAAATGGTCTCCGTATGCAAAAGTTATTCAGCTTCAAAGTTTTGTCAATTTCATTAAAAAATGGCAAAATTGGACTTTGGAAAATTTTTATTAAAAAAAGAATATTCCACAGAATATTCTGGGAATATTCCGTGGAATATTCCGCAGAATATTCCAGGGAATATTCTATGGCAGCCAATGAGGAAGCGCCACGTGGCTAGCCCGGAGGCCGCCACGTGGGCCCCAAGGTCGAAGTTGAATGGCGCATTTGTTAAAACTTTTGTTATGGCTTGACAGGAATCGAACACCGGACCGCTTGTATTACATCCAACAGACTTAACCGTTAAACCAAGTCATATTCGTTGAATTATGCGTCGGGAGGAGTTGTATTTATTGCATATATGTGTTTTGGGCGGGGCCCGAAGGGGGCCAGCCCCGAAGGGCCAGCCCCCTTCCCACAGAACCGCGGCGGAGAACCTACACACTAATTCATTGGCGCGCTTACCGGGCGGATAAGTTTGGTTAACCATTAGATATGGGTATATGTGATATATATTAAACGTTGTTTATTTAATACAACCGTTTAACATTCAATTGAAACGGTTAAAACTCCGCCAATATGACCGCCGTTATCCATATGAACGCAACCACTTAACTTTAATTGCCGACCTAACCGCACGGAACCGACTTGGCAGTTCCGCCTAATTTGAGCGGTTACTCCATATTTGGCGCCCTTAACTGCACATCCTCCACATTTAGTGGAGTTTCCTAAGGAGTAAGAGGCAGTTCACTAAATGTGCCATAACTTTTGATTGGGAAGGCCTTTGAAGACGATTTTTATTTTTATTTTGAGTGTAGAGAGAATTCTGGAGCTGTTGGAGGTGTCTGCAGAGCCATCAGGGCATTGTATCTGCGAATTTTACAGCGCTTTTGACAGAGAAGCCATCAGGGCCAAGGGGAAAGATTGCTGCATTGGGCTACCTTCCTCCAATGGAGGTGAATTTGTAGTCTATTTCTACTGATTTGGATGTTCTGAGTCTGTTTTAGCAGTCTGTTTTCTCATTGGAAAACTTTATACAGATGTAATTTTATTTGAAGCATTTAATCAAAAAAGGACTGAGCCTAATTAGAGGCTTTTGAACCAGCGGAGGTAGCCCAGAAGAGGGGTGAACCGCTTAAACAAACATCTGCTGTTCATCTGTGTTTTATGGCTGTTTATTTCCAGAATTTGATTGCTTAAACAGTGAAATTTCATAAGCATGTTTTCCATAAACAAGTTTATACAGTAATCAAAATTTGTTGTTTAAACTTCAAACCTCTACACAACTATTGCAGATCATATACTCTTGTTTATTCACATTCAAAACAGAACAATGAACACTTTGAATTTACAAATTAAATACTTTCATTGATTTTGTTATTAGTGTTTATATATTATTTCCTTAGACAGAGTCTGAAGAGGGCCAGGTAGCCTATGGAACTCATCCTCTCTTTAGAGGTGACATGTCCAGTGAATGCCCCTTCAGTCCATCTCTGAAAAGGAAATAGTTTATTCTCACAATTTCAGATCAAGTGCGGACCTTAGTAGTACTAACACTTCAGCTAGTACTCCTGTTAAAACCATTTTGTCAAATGTAAATAGAACAAATCAGCAAGTTGATGTTGCTGATAGAGTGGCAGTTAATAAGGTTGAGACAAGTACTTCAGAGAATCTAATTCCTTTCATCCTGGAGCAGGAAATTTCAAAGATTAAAATCTTTGTTCCCTTAACCAAGTTAGCTGCCCAAAATTTATGTAGGACTCAAATTTTTAAGGCTCTAAACATAGAGGATAATAATGACACATTCAATCTCAATGATGACCAACCATAGCTTATTTTTGGTCCTAAGATTGAAGGTAAATATCAAGAGGGACCTGTTCCTCCATTTTATGTGAGTTTAAATGTTCATGACAAAATTTTTCACAACGCTATGCATGATTCTGGGGCTTCTCATAATTTAATGCCTAAAGCTATAATGGAGAGCCTAGGTCTAGAAATCACCAGACCTTATAAAGACCTTTACTCCTTTGACTCAAGCAGAGTAAAATTTTTAGGATTAATTAAAGATCTCTACGTTAACTTAGCCCAGATTCCAGCCAAATGATTATTCATGGATATTCTTGTGGTTGATGTGCCCCCAAAGTATGGAATGCTACTATCTAGGTCTTGGGGGGCTAAGTTACAAGGAACTATGCAGATGGACATGACTTATGCGACCATCCCTGTTTTCAATCAATCAAGAAGACTTTATAGGGAGTCCCATATGCAATACACAGTTACTAGTCAAGACAAACCTCAAAACTCTCCTCTGTATTCTGTAAATACATGCCTCGATTCTTTTATTATGTTTAACGATGAAACACTTAGTGATCAAGTCACTTTAACAAAATTAATGGCCGATAGTGAGGAAGAGGAAAACGTCACAGAAGTGTCTGAACAATTTGCTACATTTGAAAACTTTAGCAAACCAAACACTAGTCTTGAGCTTCAAGTCATGCGTCCTTTGATTTTAAACCTTGATAGTCAAGAAAATAACCCTCAACACAGTGAAAAATCTGAGGATTTAAACAAAATTCAACTAAGTGCTGGTACTCATGAACAATCTGAAAGAACTTTAGTTGAAGAGGAAAACCACCAAACAGATGAAACCGAAAATAGTCCTCTGTGGAGTATGAACTTCGATGGGTCATGCACCAGAATGAACGCTGGTGCAGGTGTCTAGATATGCAACACTAAGAACAACCACACAGAGAGAATTTCCTGTAAATTAAACTTTCAGTGTTCAAACAACATAGCGGAATATGAATCCCTGCTTTTAGGCTTACGTTTTTTGAAAAATTTAGGAGCCAAAAGGATTAAAGCGTATGGGGATTCTGGGTTAATCATTAGGCAAGTCAATGGGGAATACAACGCAAATCACCCAAGACTTAGGGCCTATCAAAACGATGTCGTGGAACTTTTAAAAACTTTTGAGGAGTACCAGGTAATTTTTGTCCCAAGGAAAAGAAATATTGTGGCCCGTAGCTTAGATTTTGCAGCTAGAACATGCTTAATGCCATATGAAACCAAAGACTGCACAACTCAGATAAAATTCAAACCATCCGTTCCTGATAACAAAAAATATTTGCAAGTGTTCGACGGAGACAAACAAATAGAAGACTTCATGCAATCCAGAAATGATTTTGAACTTCACAGTTCAGATTCAGATTATGATACAGACTGCAACAGTGAAGAAAATTTTCTTGGTGAAGAAGAACCATCTCCTGAACTGGCCAGTATTAATCTTTTGTCTAGCAAACTTGAAAACAAAACAGAATTGACTGCAGAGTTAGAAACAGAGGAGTTAGAAACCCTGCAGTCCAAAGATCAGAGTTTGCCTAAGGGTCTGGCCCCTTTAGAATAGTTGTCTGATTTTAACAATGTGGCCAAGAAGCCAAAATTGGAACCTATAGAGACTGAAGTGGAAGAGTGCAATATAGGTAGTGAACTTAAACCTATGATGATTAAACTGTCTAAAACTTTACTAGCACACATTAAACTCAAATACATAGAGTTGTTTAAATAATTTTCTGATGTTTTTGCGTGGAGTTACGAAGATCTTAAATCCTATGACACTAAAATAATACAGCACAAAATCCCTCTCAAAGAAAACCAAAAATCATTCAAACAGAAACTGCACAGAATTAACCCTGTTCAGTTTCCTTTGGTTGAGAAGGAGATTAAGAAAATGTATGAAGCTGGTATTATTGTCCCTATTAGATATTCTGAATGGGTGTCTAATCTGGTGTCAGTTAGGAAGAAAACAAGAGAGATCAGGCTTTGTATATACTTTAGAGACTTAAACAAATCCTTTTTGAAAGATAACTACCCTTTGCCCAAGATGGATCATATTTTACAAAGGGTGGTGGGGTCTAGAAGAATTTCTTTGCTTGATGGCTACTCAAGGTATAATCAGATTTTAGTTCACCATGATGATCAATTAAAGACAACGTTTACTACACCATGGGGAACTTTCATGTATGTAAAAATTCCCTTTGGTCTAATGAATGCTGGAGAAAATTTTCAGAGAGCCATGGACATAGCATTCTCGGAAGAACTGGGCTACTTCATCATTATATACCTTGATGATGTTACTGTGTTTTCAAAAACAGATGAAGAGCACTTAGAATATTTAAGAAAAGTTTTCGAGAAATTCAGAAAGTTTGGGATATCTTTAAACCCTAAGAAAACACTATTCGGTCTCCAAGAAGGTAAAATTCTTGGGCACATTATTTCATAAGAGGGTATTAAGATAGATCCAAAGAGGATTGAGGCCATACTGCAAATCTCTCATCCTCGAAACATCAAGGAGTTGCAATCTTTCATTCGAAAGATTAACTTTTTGAGAAGGTTCATCCCCAACTTGGCTGAGCTCCTTAGGAATATTACAAACATGTTGAAGAGGGAGCAAGGGTTAAATGGACCTTGGAAGCAAAGAAGTCCTTTGAGCTGGTGAAACAAGCGTTAACCAAAACACTAGTTCTAATAAGTCCTGATTTTTCAAAATATTTTTATATTTTTTCATTTGCATCAGAACATACAATAGTTGTTGTCCTTTTACATAAAAATCCACAAGGACAATAGCAGCCTATTGCATTCTTTAGCAAGGCTTTGAGGGATTCCCCTCTGAAGTATAACATTATGGAGAAGCAAGCATTTTCTTTGGTTAAAGCTTTAAAGGACTTCAGAGAATACATCTTGCACTCACACATCATTGCCTTTGTCCCAAATTCAGTTGTGAAAGACATTCTAACACGAGACCCAGATGGTAAGAGAGGTAAGTGGATTGTTGTTTTTCTTGAATATGATTTAGAGATAAAACCCACTAAACTCATCAGGGGCCAAGGTCTAGCTAGATTGATGGCTAAATCAAATTTTGAAGTCCGTGATATTAATATGATTAATGCTTTGGATGAACAAGAGGAAATCTCAACTCCCATTGTTGAAGACCATTTTATGAATTCCTCTTGGTATGCTGATATTATTATGTTTTTCTTAAATTGAATACACCCCCTGGTTTGACAAAAACAAAGGCAAGGTTATTAAAGTTAAAAGCTGTAAACTATTGCATTATAGATAGATGTCTTTATTGGAAAAATGCAAGTGGAATATTTCTTAAATGTTTGCCTGAGTATGATGAAGAGAATGTTAAGCACGAGTTCCATGAAGGAGAGTGTGGAGGCCATTTATACTGGAAGACAACAGCCAACAAAATATTGAGGGTTGGCCATTTATACTGGAAGACAACAACCAACAAAATATTGAGGGTTGGTTACTATTGGCCTACTCTTTTTCTTGACATACATAAGATGATCATTGCCTGTCATAAATGTCAATTTTTTGAGAGAAAAAGGAAGATGCTACCCCTACCTCTGCATCCAATCACTGTTGAATCCCCTTTTGAACAGTGGGAACTTGACTTCATAGGTGAAATCCATCCATCATCTTCAGCTCAGCATAGATTGATTCTCACTACCATAGACTACTTCACTGAATGGATAGAAGCCATCTCTTGTAGGCAATCCAATGATTCTGTTATTATAAAATTCATGGAGAATAATATTCTCTCTAGATTTGGCTGCCCTACCAAGTTCATCACTGATAATGCAGCATCATTTGGATCAAAGAAGATGGTTTAATTCTATCACAAGTATCAGATAACATTGGGGCATTCCATGGCCTATTACCCTCAAGGTAATGGACTTGCAGAATCCTCAAACAAGAGTTTAGTGAACATAATCAAGAAGTTGTTGGAAGACAACAAAAAGTTTTGCCACACAAAGCTTGTGCATGCACTTTGGGCTGACAAATTGACTTTGAAGAAATATATTGGCATGTCACCCTACCAGCTTGTGTATGGCACTGATGCAATTTTTCCTACCAGCCTTGGTGTGCCAGTTATGAAGTTAATTCAAGAGGTTCAGTCAGAAGATAATGAAATGATCAGAAGGATAAATCAGACTATTCACCTTCAACAAACCAGAGAGGAGGTATATAACAAAGCATTGCAGAAGCAGGACGACATTAAAAAGCTTTTTGGCAAAAGAACAAAGGCCTGCAATTTAAATTTTAGGGACAAAGTTTTAAAGTGGGACTCAAGGAGGGAAGATAAGGGCAAGCATGGAAAATTTGACAACTTATGGCTTGTCCCTTACTTCATTCATTCAGTTGCTGGTAATAATGCCTTTTTCTTACAAGAGTTGAACGGAGCATAATTGTTTGGGGGTCCTGTCAATGGCAGGATGCTTAAGCATTACTTCTCGTGATCCATGTCATGTTCTGAAAGCATTTTATCTTTTTCCCATTATAAATATTTCATCCACCGTTGCATTCCAAGTTAGAAAAAACAAAAATACGAAAACAATGAAGGAAAGAAAAGAGGGTAGATTGTAAAAACAATAAAGGTACAGCCTGTTAGTCATCAGTTTTTTTCACCTGTTGAAGATGACTAGTTTTTAAAAGCCAAGTTTTCTAGAAGTTGATCTCCATTTTGTCAAAATTGTCATCTATAAAACACCCCTAAACATTTTTTGTCCTCCTACCTTTTTCAATCAGCCTATGATGAGAAAAACCTAGTTGTCAAGCCCTATCTAGTTTCAATCATATAATCATGTCCATCAACTATCATAAGCTAAAGTCATCTGCTTTCATTTACCCTCATCCCCAGGTCATTCATTAACCAACTGTTGATAAAAATTCAGCCACCCTACCTCTGTTCATATTTCATCTTAAGATCTAGTCATGCCAAAGAGAATACTCAAAATCTATCAAATATCTCCCCTAAGTTAGGTAGTGGCGCTTTAGGAAATCCCTTCCTTGGAAAAAAACATCCTGAGCCAAAATATTTTGTTCAATACCACCCAACCCTGAATTGGCGCTTAATCTGCAAAAAAAAAAGCTTGATACACCCATAGGTCGCGCCACTAAAAGGTCTTGATGTCTCAATGGTACATGTTTCAAAAGCCAAACTGATATAATGTTGATCTATAGTGTTTCAGTGTCTCTTCCAGAAGCAAAGATGTACAAATATTCCAGAAGACATTATCAAACTAAACATGAGAAGACAGCTGCTTCTCATGTTTTCTTGAGCCTAGGATAAGAATGCTAGTCAGAGAGAAAATTCAATAAAACTTTGCAAACACAGTCAAGAAAGGTTAGTAAATAATGACTAGCAATCAAATACTCTACAGATACAAGTCATGTTGCTCCTAGTTTCAAAAGATTCATAAGGATATTCTAACAACATGATACATATCTCAGAACATGCCTCTCATAGCATATTGTCAAAATTTTCACTTTATTACTTATTGTGATATACCAAGCAGAGATGTGCATCACAAGGAAAGATGACACAGTTTGAAAAAGGGATGAAATGGCATGACTATGTTAACCTCCTCAAAGCAAGAGCAGATGGTTGGGTGACTATGTTAACCTCCTCCAAACATGAGCAGATGGTTGGGTCACTTGATGTAAACCTTCTCCGGTATAAAGAGCAGATGGTTTGGAAATATTATGTTAACCTCCTTCCTTTAAAAGAAGATGGTTAGGAACATGATAAAGGCCTCCTTCAGTTTGAAAGAAGAGGATCAAGAACAGAGGTATAGCCTCATTCAAAGAGCACAAGACTAACAATTTTTAAAATGGCCTAAAGACTTGTTTACACCACTTCCTCCAAAGGATGAAACAAATGATACAACAATAGTGTTTAAAAGAGTTCACTGTTTAAAGGATAAAATTGAAATTCAGTAGGAAGAAATTGGAGGTTAATGAGTTGAAGTCTGGTGTTAAACATAGGCCAAGCAGTGATAGTATGATGTTCAAGAAGCTTTGTTTTTCCTATCCATAAAGGTCTTCTTCAAAGGCAATCTGAGGTCAAAATGTCCAAAAACTTGGAACAGGCTCATCAAAATGACAGAAAGGGTATGACAAAATGTTTCAAGTTCAAAGACAACATTCAAAGAAACAAAGCATACCACAGTCATAGACAAGACCTCTTTACGTACATATGAACAAACTCTATTGTTGTACATGATTGCATTGAGGGTTTTTAAAGGCTTTCTCTTTGATAAACAGGTATAGGTCAAATCTGGGTGAGTGCATATGAGGTTTTTTCCACAGTCAGGAGAAAATATTATAGGGTGCCTAACAGTTCAGTAGTCTTTGATATGGTCCCTGAAGAAATTTTCCTTTTTAAAGGACAGAACAGCCTCAGTCTTCAACAATAGCCTCCTCATATGCATACTAAGAAGACAGTTAAGAAAATAGGTCCGATGGTATTTTAAAAAATTCATATATTACCAAGAACAGTGATTTGTGTTTAATATTACACAAAGGCCTTTTTCAAAATCCAAACCCTCACAAAGTAATTACAAAGGTGTTTTATCTTTTTCGACTTTGAAAGAGGGAGGAGACTGTTTCAAAAGCCTCATTTGCAATTTCAAAAGCCAAAGCATACTCTCCTTACTTGCTCACTAGAGAAAAGGCATTCTTGGACAAATTTGAAGGTTTTTCAACGCTTAAACTCTGTGCGGCGTGCCTGTAGGTGTGCGCGGTGCGCCGGTGAGTGCCTAGACAAAGCAATTTAACTACTGCGTGGCACGCGGCACGCGACATGCCTGTGTCTGCGTTCACCACCGCCCGAAAAGGACCCGACTACCTCATATGCATGGCGCCCTCTGCTTCAAATGCGTCACTCCTCCATTGGCTTCCAAAAACACTTTTAAAGACTGCTCTAACGATCAACCAAGGCCCATAAAAATTTTTCAAGGTATTTTCCATTACCTCTTGGTAAATTTCGAAGTTTAAAGGGGTGTTTTCTTGCTATTTTTTCAAGAGATAAGCAGTGATCAGAAGATTGGGTTTTTAGTCAAAAAATCAAAATTTTTTGTGGCTTGGGGTATCAAACATTAACACAATGATAGGAGAAGGTGTTTCATCAGTTTTAAGAGCCCTAATTACCTTTAAAAAGCAGTAATGGCAAAGATCAGTGTTTTAAGGAAAGGGTGTTTGTGCCAAAAAAAAAAGGAGTTTACACTTCAAACAAAAACCACCTACATATCTTGTTTAAACCTTTGCTCAAACACAGTGATTAAGGGAGATAGTTTATTTTTCAAATTGAAAAGGGTCTCTTTGGTCATGGCTAGTAGATGATAAAACAGTAAAAAGGGAGGATTGTTAGGACAATTTGAAAGCTCTTTTTGTGTTATTACAAAGCTAAAACTATACACAGTGGCTAGACAAATAAACAGAGGTTGTAGAGGTCTCAAAAAATTTCTAAATGATCATCTAGACAGTGGTAAAAGGGATGAAGGCCTGGTCAATATAAAGATTTCCTTTCTGTGTTGTGAGATAGTGAAATTTATGCAGCCCCCAAAATTAAAAAAAGGCAGAGTCTGTTTTTAAGGTTTTCAAGTCAGTTGAAAGGTGTCTTGCTTACTTTGCAAAGGGAAGTGAATAGCAAAAGGGCAATGCTTGAGGGAAATATTTTGTGTGCCAAAAACAAAAGAGATCCTTCTTCAGCAAAGGACCCCAAACATATCTTTTTCAATATCTTTGCTTAAACACAGTGCTCAAAGTGTTTTTGTTTTTCATTTGACAAGTACTTGTTTGTTGGCATCAAATAAGCACAGTGACTTGCAAAGAGGACAAGGTGTGGTGTTGGGAGACTATTTTAGAAACCATTTGAATCAGCAATTGTCTTGGTCAACCAGCAAGGAGTATCCAAAGAAAAATGTCTCCCAGGAAAGATAGCAAAAGTGGCCCTCACAAGAGGTATGAACCTTTTTCAACTGAAGAAGTAAATGCCCATCCTTCAGTTATGTTTAACTTTCATGAAGTTGGATGTTTAGAGTTTTTTCAAAGGGTTCAGGAGGTGAAAATTTACCTTCCCTTGACTCATCTATGTGATTTAAGACTGCAAGGGAAACATTTTCAGCTAGCAGGCTTAGATTTCAAGTTTTCTCCTAGATCCATTTCCAGAGCTACCAAAATCCCATATGTCAGAGGAAAATGGTTTAAGAAGAGCTACCTAGAATCATAACAGTACAAACCATTTTTTAAGCCAGAGCATCGAGATACATGCCCATCCATCTTTCCTTTTTCATATCTGTTGACTAGCTACACTCCCCTCATGAAGATAATCATGAAATATTTCACATGCGAGGGAAGGTTTTCTCGGGTCTATGCTTACCATGTCCGATTGCTCATGCACTTCAAAAGAGGCCAATTGTTAAACCTCCCCATTTTACTCCATAGAAGTATTGAAAATATGGCTTCCACTGTTCAAAAGAGACCTCCATCTCAGCAACCAGCTTGTCTTTTCCATCATTCCCTTATCAAGATTGTCATTCTTCATCAACTTGAGAAGAAGGGAATCTCTTGGGACACTTTCATTGCACATCCCGATTTCGCCATTGTTTCTTCATCCCATGCATCTCCTTCACCTTCCACTCAACATCTTTCTCCTTCTTCTAGTAAGCCAATTCCTAAGAAGCTAAAATCTCCCATGATTGAACCAGAAGAAGAGCATAGTGATGAAAAGAAACATAACGAGGAAGAAGAACATAGTGAGGAAGAGAAACATAATGAAGAAGAAAAACACAGTGATGAAAAGCAACACAGTAATGAAGAAGAGCGCCATGAAAAAGAGCAAAACAGTGAAGAGGGAAATGATGAAGAAATGGAACAGTTTGATGAGGATATTGGTAGCCTTGACAACAGCAAACATGATGAAGATTAAGCATAAAACATTGAAGATACAGAGCCTAAAAGTCCTAAAGAAAGTAGGGACAAGAGTGAAAAGGGTAGCCTTCAAAAAGACATGCAAGGTGACAGTCAAAGCATTCATGAAGAAGTTCAAAACAGTGGCAAGGATGATGAGGGGAATAGCAAGGGAAAAGAGAAAATAGAGCATGTGCTAGCTGCCTCTCCTATGCAAGGGGCCATGCTTTCTTCTCCAAAGGTGACAAAGCCTCGAACATCAAGAAAGAGAGTGCCTCAAACTGTAACTACAAATGTTACTAGAGCCCTCCGAAGCAAAGGGAAGTTTCCCAAGCAATCCATTGTTGAATTACCCAAGAGGAGGAAGACCAAGAAGGCCACCCAAAGCAAGGGAAAGGATAAGGAAGAAATCAGCCATGAGAAAGAGAGAGACTTTGAAATAATTCAGATAAATAGTGATGATAGCAACAATGAGGCCAGAATCCTAGAGTCTCTCTTGATTAATAGAGAAGAAAAAATTCATGAGCTAAGGGCAGATCTAAAGAGGTCTAAAAACCTCATCCACTTTCTGCAAACACAAAACGAGCAGATGAGTGTCCACATGGTTTTATATGAGACACGGGCTATCAAATATCAAAATGAGGCCTCTAAGGTGAAAATTAAGTTGGAATAACTCATGGGAAATTTCAATGATAGCGAAGATGTAGATCAGCCTAGAAGAAAGAGGCCAAGGACCATGGGACTCAAAAGAGCCTTAGAGAAACAAAAAGAGGAAGAGGCTACCCTTTTCCAATATTTTCCTCTCACTACTTTATTCACCCAAGAGATAGAAAACAATAGAGAAGCATGGCTTGAAAGGGTGAATGACCACTTGGAGAAGAAGTTGGAAAATTCCAATAGAGATTTGGACCTTCAAAGAAGAATGACCGGGCACTATAAGTAGCTCAATCAGATCACCCGACAGAAATTGAAGGCCACACAAGAAAAGCTTAAGGAGGCTCAAAAGAGGTGCCCGACACCAAAAATGAAGAAATACATATCAAGACTCCATATTTTTGCCTCAGCTTCTCAGCATGCTTCTGAAAACCCTTGAGGGTCATGCTCGCCAAAATTGGGAAAAATTCAACAAGTTTTAGTTTTTTGACATCTTTTGGCTTTTTGTTAAAAATCATGGGCATCGCCATTTCTGTTTGAGACATTCTCAAAGGATGAAAATGGTATCATTGGATGCCATTATTTTAGGGGCATCTACTCAACGATTTTAAAATCAATTGAAGATGATTTGGTCCCCCAAAATGGCGAAAAACAGTCACTTTTTCCACACTTTGCCCCGCATATTAGCAAAGTCTATTTTCTGGGTTTTTTCACACAGGTCAGATTTTCATAGGATTATAATGATCAGTTTGGAGAAAAAAAAGAATTCTTAGAAAATAGACATCCATAGCTTTCCAACGAGCCATCACATGCCTTGTTTCGACATTGGGAAGGCCTCCAAAAGTTTCCCACAAGACAGGGGTTTTTCTGCTGATATATTTCTTAAGTATTTTTGTGAAAAATGCACTTTTCTGAAGTGGCTTTTCCTAATGTGCGTTTAGCCTTTTTTGGCCATGTTTAGTTAGGAAAAGTCAATATAATTTCATTTTTAGAATTTTTAAGATATTTTTATAGATATTTTTTGGCTTGGGCTTTGCAAATCCTCAAGGAAAAAATCAGATATTTTTGATGGGCCAATGAGCTTGCAAGTTGCACTAAGAGGTTTTGCCTCATCTTGGCCTATATATTACAAGAGACTTCATTGTAAATAAGGCTAAACTTGATGATATAGAGCAATATATGGTTATACAAGCTTGGAAGAAATACTTGTCTCATGCATTGGATAGTTTCTTGAATGTTTTTGGATGATGAAAGAGGACTGCTGTTGGATTCCTTGACTTGGTAAAATGGTATAGTGTCCCTCTTTGTTATGCTTTCTTAGTTTTCATTCATATTTCATGCTCTTTCTTGCTATAAGATAGTAGAGAATAGATTTGAGACATGCCTTTGGAGGCACCTCAGATTTCCTGTTTCTTTATAGCTTCTATTTTTTCTTCCTTCTTAGTCATATCAAAGAATCCTTGACTGTTCTTTGATAACTGAAGAAATTGTTTGCTTGTTTCATTTATGGTTTTATGCATGCTAAGTATGATTCACGGTATGCCCTGCTTACTCATGGCTAGTCATAGCTCCACCTCTGAAACATTTTCTTTGATTGTTTGATTATCTTAGTTGAACCAAGGAGGTCTTGTACTGATCTTTCCCTTTGCCTAAAACTATGCAATCTTACTTCAAAGTTCCCGATAGCTTGAAATACTATGTCTAGGCATTTCCTCATAGTGATTTGAGTTATTTGTTTGTATTAATTGTATTTCCCCAAAGTCTGATAGCAATTTCCTAAAGTTAGAGTCATATATCTCTATGTATTTCTTGAATGTTTATTTCTGTGCATTTATCAATTTATAGTTACATTTCTCATGATTAATGGTTATCCCTACCATGGTTATGTCATCTATTGAACTATTTATGTTTGAAAGCCTTTGTTCTTCACAAATTTAGTGTCCATCCCACTTCATTTTACCTTAAGATCCATTTTACCTTGATCAAATCGGCCCTTCAACATACCTTGTATCACCATCTGAAGCTTTCTTTACCTTTTCGACCCCATAGCCCAGTTGATCTGAAAATCCTTTTATCTATCTTAATCTTTGATCAGTTCCTCCCTCACAAACCTAAAAGAAAAACCAAAAACCTACTTCATAACTAACCTAAAATCAGAAACACAAGAAGAAAAACACATAGAGATCCCTTACACAAATAGAGAGAGCCCTCTCTGAGTCTAGGAAGGCTAGGTCCTTGGGCTCCAAAGATTGGTTTGATGTTACCCTGTCACTTGGCTTGCCAATCAGCCAAATCATGGGACCCTAACATAGCCCTATACCAACAAAAAGAGAAACAAATCTGAAAGTGTGCAAGCTTAAATGCCACTCCTAAAAAACACACTTCTAATTATTCATATAGCCTAATCATGACTAATTAGCTTTAAATTTACTGCCGATAGGATTAGTGAATTCGATTTTCCAAACTGTTTAATCTTGGCTTATCAGTAGGTAGATTAGGCTAGAAATTAAAGGTTCAAACACGATCAAAATCTGAACCTATGTTTCCAAAACATGATTGACTCAAATCTGTTTAAATTTCTGAGTCAAAACAGAGGAATAACTGGTTCTAATTAGCTCAAAATCTGAAGCAGTTGATAAAAGAAAAACAGCTCAAACAAGAGTCAAAATAGAGCTGTAAAAAGATGAAGGAAGTGCTTTGAAACTTTCAAATCTTAAGCCTTCCATTTTTTGTTTTAACTTTCTGCAAAATAAGATCTATGTGCAGCTTGTTTTTTATGCCATAGATCATCATCAAGTTAGACTGTTCAATCCTGACTTGTATGATTTTGAATTTCTGTTTTAGAAATTAGAGAATAAAAATCTGTTAAACTGTTTAATCTTAACAAATTTGTAGATTAGGTAGAGAAACATATGGACTCAATAGTTTAATCTGAGTTCATGGAGAAATAAGGAGTAGAATTAGATTAGTTTTATGCTTTCAAAAGAATAAAATTTTATGAAAAGAGTTTGCCAATCCAAGTGCACTCTAAAGAAGAAAAAATGTTAGATCAGTAGGATTGGGTAGGTAGAAATCTTATATTGTTGAAATTCCATTTTTTTTCCATCGTTGTTAACATTTTTTCATAACAAAGAAGATCATCCAAGTAAAGAAAAGAAGCCCAATGGATAAGGCACCGATCAGCCTCCCAGAGAATGCAAGTCTGAAGTTCTTGATGCCTTCAAGAAGGCACCATCCCCAAGTGGAGCCACTGTTAGCCACCAATAAAAAATTTCATATCAAATGGTGGATAAAACATTTCTGGAGCCTTCAAGGAACCAATTTTATTGCAAAAAGTGTTATCTCTTGAAGACTCATCAAGGCATCATGCCCTTTGTTCAAATATTCACTGCTGTTTCCATTTCAAACTCAGAAATTCTACTGATTTCATAG
The DNA here is from genome assembly GCA_034641835.2 of Pinus albicaulis. Classification (NCBI taxonomy): domain Eukaryota; kingdom Viridiplantae; phylum Streptophyta; class Pinopsida; order Pinales; family Pinaceae; genus Pinus; species Pinus albicaulis. Next base: position 1,640,842,793 of record CM076579.1, on the reverse strand, counting down.
AGGAAAGACTGCTTCAAACACCATTTTCCCCCTTCCCCCACCTCAAAACTAACCTCCATTTTTTATCCCTTTAATTCCCATTTAATTCCTCTGTTTTCCATTTTTCCCCTTTTCCCTTTCATAAAAACTTATTTACAGAGTTTAAAACTCCTTTTTTAACTCTGTCAAAACCCCCAACTCTATTTTTACCATATTTCCTCCCAAACAAAGGTTTTAACCCATTTCTTCGCATTTCTTCTGTTTTCCAAACAATGTGGCTCCTTCACACTGTTAAACCACAACCAATCCCGACCGTCGATCTCTACGCGATTAATGGTTCTGACTTATTTCTTCCTCTGCTCTTCCTTTAACCCCCGCAAATGAATCTCCACCATTTGATGATGCCATCCAACAACCTCGCTCTTCCCCACAACCTCTTAAGCAGTTTACCCAAAAACGCAGGATTTCATAATAGTTTTTGTATTTTGTAGGTTCAAATGAATTTAAAAATATTTTAAAGAGAAATAATAAAGACAAGGGTGACGATCCTCTGGACTTCTGTTTATCAAAGGGAAAGAACTACAAAGGTTCTACTCCACGTTTCATTAATGCTTCATGGGCATTGAAGCCATATGAGCCATGTGCGGCCCTGCACATCAATAAGACACACAGAAATGCATAAAATAATTAAAAGAGTATTAGTGTCGAAGATAAACACAGTAGAATAGAAGATTGAAGATAGTTTTGGGAGATTACGACTAAGATTGATTATCAAGAGCCTAATCCTCCAAATTAAAACATAATTAAAGGGAAATCAAAGGATCAACAGACAAAAAGGCCTCCACCGCCACAACAGAGGCCAATTGATTCCTCTCAGCTACCACAAAGCCACATGTTGCCTCAAAGCATTCAACAAAGGCCGAAGTTATTGAACAGAAAGAAGATATTTGCCTCAGCGCAGCCGAATAGTTAATTCTGCCAACATAACTTAATGAAAAGAATATCAGCAGAGTTACTACAACATGACACAGAGCCTTAAAAGTCAACAAATGCTCCCACCGAGCTTAATTCTTAATGTAAAACATTTAATACAGAGGACACATATGTAAGCTTCTTCATCGAGCCCTTCAAAGGCCAAGAAGTCTTAAAAATGTATTAATTTCCCTGGGATATCTTTTATCCTCTCCCACCTCCTCATTCCTTCTATAAATACTGCTATAGAAGATGAGAAAAGGTTGGTTGCTGAACTTTGAAATACTTGAGCTTGAGACTTCTACTTGTAAATAGTGTTCACGGACTCTTGAAGCTCTGCTTGTGATAGAATAGTTAGGCTGAGAAGTGAAGATGATTGCTAACCTGAAATACTAGACTTAAAGCTGTAACTAGTTTGAAGCATCAATACAAGCTGATTTATGGGATCCTAGTATATGTCGACGGTGATGTTTTTCTTATTGTAAATCGTTATTTTATTTCTGTTTTCACTTTGTTCATTTTCTCTTATAAAGAATAGCATGCATAGAGTTAGGATTTACTGTATATCATTATCCTTCTCTGACTGATAAGCTTTATCTTAATGTTTTCTTCCAATTTGTGTTATTTGGGAATGAGTTAATTCAGTTCAAGAAGTTAGGAATGCTGACATTCCTTCATCCTATTGTTTAGCTAAATATTTTTCTTGAATGTTGTTTTCAGTTTATGTTAAATAGAGATGAACTAAGGAAGATATGGTGAGCCTTGGTCCTATTTTTATCCCCAAAGACTATCTGAAAGTTTCCCTTGGAATGTGTTGAAAGCTGGCTAGTTTCAAAGTACTTACCAGATCTTAGACCATTCTTTGTTATCTTTGTGTTTGTCTTGAAAGTTACCAAGTAAAGTAGAGCTAGGAGAGGTTTTGTGGTGAGCTCGGCCCGCTAGTTTCTTCTCCAACAGTTGCCTTTAAGTTTCCCTTTGTGTTTAATATGTTTTCTATTGAAAGTATATCAAAGGCTGGATAGTTTCGAAGTACTTACCAGATCTTGGATTGCTTTTATGTTTTTCATAAGGGTTTGTCAAAGGCTGGCTAGTTTCAAAGTACTTACCAAATCCTGGGCTGCTCTTTGTTCTTCATTTTTTTAAATTCCCCTTCTTGTTGTATCATTTCATTCCATAAATCAAACTTTAAAGAGATCCTTAGACATATATGACTTGCCCCATGGACCATTCTTGCCCCTTGTTGTTACAATTAAATCCTATTATGACTCCATAGCCCAATGGACTAAAACCTACAATTATCCATCTTTTTGGCCAAAGCTTGTTCTATTTTCTTGCAACTTCTCACCTTTGAAACTCTTTCCATTTAGAACTTTCCACTCAAGCCATAATCATGCTCAACCATCCAAAAACAAAACAAAACCCTCAGCCTTCATAAATAGCCTAATATCATCATCCCAAAAGCTTTTAAAGATAAATCTGTCTTTGCACTTATTGGAGAGATCCCTCTCCAGTTTCAGGAGGGCTAGAACCTAGAATCCCAAAGTGGTTGAAATGATGTTTCTCCCTGCTGTCGGACTTTGCTAATCTTGCTGATTACAGGGAGCTAACAAGAGTCATTATTTTCTTCTATGTTCAAATCTTTTAACACCTAACATTTATATACATCTTGAGTGACTAACTCAGTGAGGGGGACATAGATTTTTATTTTAGCAATTTCACTTTCCAAACTAAAATGGAACTGATTCTTTGAAAGGCTCAAATATGTCTTGTTAGTCACTAACTTATAACCAAAATCATCTTGTTGGTTTTTACTATGTACATCAGTTGCAACTGTTTTTACAGGGGCACTAGCTGAAGTGCTAGTGCTGCTAGGGTCAACACTTTGTTTATCAATGGTTTGAGTGCCTTTGCCCTTGTTTTTACCAAAATTTTCAGCTGTTGTTTTGTTATTTTCAGCAGCCTTTCTAACCACCTTTTCAGATCTGTTTTTAGCAGCAGTTTCAGAGGTCCTTTCTTGGGGATTTTCTTGGTTATTTTTGCTCCTGAGGTCATATTGTTTATGGACCTCCATGATAGCATTCTCAAATCCTTGCCTATAGTCCTCAGATTCTAAGCCTTCATTAATCGTAATATGTATATGTGGCCTTGTCATCCTCTATGAAAAAGGTAGAGTATTCATTACTTACTCCCAACATGTTTGTAATAGTTCCCTCTGGCTCTTCTCATTCCCTCATCTTCATCAACATAATTTTCTTGGAATGGAGGTCTAATTTGTTGATCAATATCTCTTTGTCTAATCTGAGGGGGGTTTATCCTAGATTTTTGGTTCTGATTTTGAGGCTGGTTCCTATTTTGAGCATTTGTTTGGACAACCAACCTCTCCATCATTCTTTCCAACCTATCCATGTTCTTGGCTAGATGGTCTAATTTTGAGTCAGATGTGGAAGGTGCAGTGTCTTCCCTATATGTTACTTTCTTTTTAGTCATCATCCTAGCTCTCTTCTCAAATAGATTTTCTTCCACACTAAGAGCTCCCTTCTGCATGTCTTCTAAAGTCAAGGGATCCCTTTCTCTTAGCTGATAGGCCATTTCAGGATCAAATCCTTCAGGGAATTTGGAAAAATTTGAGCCTTGTGGAGGTTTAAAATCTGGAGGTAGTGTGTTATAAACACTATTGAATCTAGTGAAAAAATTATGAACACTTTCCCCAAAGTTTCTCTTGAGGTTGTTGTAATCTGAAATTATTTGGAGAGGGTTCTTCCTAATTATCCATTTGTTTATGATTGTTTGATGTAAAGAAGGGAGATCATTAATACTATTAGGAGTTAAAAATTTAAACCATTTCTTGGCTTCTCCTCCTAAAATTTGGGAAAATATTCTCATCTTAATGGTCTCATCTTATATTTCCATATAATCAAAGGCATCATTCATCTTGTCTATGTGTTGTTGAGCAGTAGTGGGTTCATGTCCAGTGAAATGATGAATTTTGGACTGATATTCATTGGGTAAAGGAACCAAAGGTTGTGGTAACACTAGCGGAGCATACCATGCTGTTGTTAGCCCCCTATGAATTTTTGACAAGCAAACAGGGGGATAATTTGTTTTATGAGCCTTCAAGGAATGCATTTCTCCTGAAAACACATCATCCTTGAAAGCCTCTTCATGCCCTCTGCCCTTTGATTAATTTCCACTGTTGTTTCCATCCATAAAGCCTCACTGATTGTAAAACATTGTGCTAAGTAGGCCTTCATTTTCCCCTTGTATCCCTACAGAATGTCCCATTTTAACCTCTCTTTTTTCCCTTTGAAAATGTCCCCCTTTTTACCCCATAAATCCCTCCCAAAATCCCCTAAACCACCCATTTCCCCTTTAAATCCTACACACACCCCTTGTTTGGTTTAATTCCCCCATTTTTTTTCCCTCTACTGTTACCCCTTTCTGGCCTCAAATCACATTAAAATGGGCCAAAAAACCCATATTCTTCACATTCTAGGTTTAGCCCCTTTCAGCTCAGCCCCAGAACCGTTTCCCCCCACATGACCCAGCGCTAGAACAAGGCGCTTAGCGCATTTGGATATCGGGAGCGCTATCAACCGTCGATTTCCCAGCATCCGACGGCCATCGCAAGCACCTTTCATTCCCCGTTCACCGCTCCGATCGCATATCCACCGTCTGTATGATTTGTGGATCGACGGTTCGTAGCTCATCTACTCCGGTGGTCCCCGCAGACAAACACTGTTCAAAAACCGACGGTTTCTATCGCACCGCCTTTGGAAGGTGGGCGGTATTTTTCATTTCGCAGTGATGCCATTCACCGCATGACATGTGGCTTTGAGCATTATTGGAAAACCTCCCTCATCGCGCGTTAAATATCGGCGGCGGACCCGATGCGATATGCACGTACACTGTCCAATCTGAAGTTGCCCATCCAATGGTGATCGCGCCACAAAGATGCATGGGAGTTAATCTCAAGGCAAAGGGACCCCTGTCCCACCATCTGTCACCCTCCGATGCATTTTCCACCATCGATATCCTTATAAGATCGGATGGTTAGAATTAAATCCATGCCTTACCATTGATCGGGTCCCGCCACGTCACCCATGCCACGTGTTTTCACCACATTTTCATCCGTCCCCTTTATATTTCGTTCAAAGGTTAAATGACCAATGTTCGCATTAAAATTTGCCGCATTCCGCCAACTTTTACCAAGCCATTTTCCACTGTGTTGCTGCATTTCCTACCCTCATCCTGCATTGTTCCACCATTTCACCATGCTGCGCCACCATTCTCTTTATCCACATTGCATCTGCCCTCTCCATGCATTGGTTTCTTAACGTGTTTACGTGTTTTGCAGGGTTACAGGCAGGCGGGAGACCGCCATGATTCATATGCATTGTTCTAATGGCACAGAGCACAGAGAAAGGCCGAAAGAGGTGCTGAGAACGTAAATGTTCAATAAAGGTACAGATTTCAACCGTGCAAAACTCCCAGCACCATTTAAAGTTCCAATTTCGCAGACAAAGGAAATCATGGAGCGGCAAAGAGTATCAATAAGAAATCAGGGAGTTCAAGGCCTGTAATTGAAGATTTTGATCCTTAACCCAAAAATTTAGAGGCACGGTACCAGATCGAAGACCCCATGGATCACTCAGAAGGCCCAATACACAGAAAACCATATCATTAGGGTGTTTACATCAACAGAATGTCTCCTCCCTAGCAAGGACATAGTACTCATACGGCTTTAGTTTACATTGTGTCCATGAGAAGTTTTCCCCCCTGACAACAGTCCTAATTCTATCATACGCATTTGTTACACAGTATGGCATACCTGAAATCATTGACCTAACTTGTTCGGTTCACCAGAATTCTACAGAGTGCTACAGCAAGTACATCAAAGACATACCTGGAGTAATTTGAAGCCTGACGAATACCACTCTTTCATCCAAAGAGTACTGAAGTTGAATGCCCAGGATTTAAAATAGAATGGGGCCTCGGCCCTCTTCCTCCTATGAGTTTTAATGCTGCATTCATTTTTTCACCTACCTCCTCTGCCTCTCTTCAGCTATAAAATTCATGAAGAAACTCATTGTAAGGTTGTTGATCGGATATCTATGAATTGCAAGCTATTTCTTTTGAGACATAGCCTCTGTGTAAAGTTGTAAGATAGGCTAAGGAAGATGTTTTCAGACTAAATATCAAGCTATTGGTAATGTTGTACTTGACTGGTGTTGTTGTTCAATATTACAAGAACATTTCTTTGGATCCTGATTTAAAGCAGCGGTGATGTTTTTCTATCTCTGTATTTGTTTTACCTGGTACTTCATTTCATTTCATTTCTACTGGCTTGCATCAGAAATCTGGCATAGGATTTACCCTTGTTAGGTACCCTATGTTTCTGCTCTCCTTGCCTTTAATGTTTTATGTTTTATGTGTTATCTGAGGATGGATTTCAAGATAATTTAACCAGTGTAGTGGTCAAACATATGCTACTAGCTGATGTATGAATTAATGAATCTGTTCTTAGATGTTCTTGTTAGGCTTTAATTGAATGAATTGAGATACTGGGAGTTTATAACTTTGTCTCTGTCTCACTAGGGTCCTTCTCAATTAATTAAACCTTTCTAATTTCCCTTAAGCTGGATACCAAAGCATTGAGAGTTCAAAGTCTCTCTCTGATCTCAGGTTTTCACCTTTGTGTTCTTAATCTTTAATGTTCCTTGTCTGAAGAGTTAAATTTTTAGGTTTTGAATCATAGGTTGTCCAATGGCATGTCCTGTCCCTGGATCTGATTCCTAAAAGGTCATCTTGGAGGTTTCCTTGCTTTCACCTTCTCTCTTGTCTTTCCATGTCCCACTATCATCTTGTAGATCCAACACTTTAGATGACTAGCCCAACTGAAAGCCTGCACATTGAATAGCAAGTAAACCCTTTCCTGACTCCATTGCCCAATGGTCTTGAATGTTCTTTGAGTTATCTCTCCTTTGTCTAGACTCCTCTTTATACAGCCTTGTGTTATACTGAAACCTTCTTTCCTGATTCCCAACAACCAAACAAAAACCAAACAAATAAAACCTGTGTTTATAACTAGCCTAATATCTCAAACATAGAGCTTCAAAGACATAAAACCTTTGCTAATATAGAGAGATCCCTCTCTAGACCCAAGAGGGCTAGATCCTGAGGTCTGAAAGTGGTTCTGATTTTGTCTCATCTTTTGGTCTTGCCAATCTGGCCAAAACATGGGAACCCCAACATAATGGTGACTCCACTGGGGAATGGAACTTTGAATACCCTTAACTGCTATATCCGGTCTTGTGTGTTTCTCCCACAGTCTTAGACATAGTCTGGAAAGGGCCAGGTAGCCTCTAGATCTCACTCTCTTTCAGAGGTGAAATATCTGGTAAAAGCCCTTCCAGTCAATCTCTGGTTAGATTTTGCTGTGTTTACGGGATATCCTTGAAAAGGGACATCACATAAGCATTGTGGTGGACAGTGTACTTCCTAGAAACATCCTAGACCTTCCACCTAGCGACTCCACAATTCCTTAAAGATCAAAGACTCCATTGGTGATCAGTAGGCCTGCTGATTATCCTGGTTCACATAAGACTCCACTGGGAGACCAGAGCCCATTACAACATCATCCATATTAAGAATAAAAAGTAGGGTTAAGCTACTTGGTTAGAAAACAACATTCTGGGTTCAAGAACCATTCACACGAGAGCTTATCCTAACCCAAACCCACCTGAAATAGTTGAAAACCATTAGAACATCCTCAAGAGATCTCCTACACCTAAAGGACCAACTATTTCCAGCCACATCCATAGAGCTAACTCTGCACCGGAAGACTTTACAGCTCTATTAGTCCCACCTTTCGACCTACACCTACCAAACAAACTACCAAGAACTAGGTCATTCAGTGTTCTAGAACAGCCAGACCTTGAGCTTCCCAGTTCACAACCTCATAGTGGTCAACACAATAGGGACAGAGAAACCCCTCCATCTACACCTCCTGATATTCATTTCACTCAAAACTTGGGGCTTTGCCACCCTAGATCTGCCCAACAGACTTCTGTTGGTCCTAGTATCCCTGCCATCAATATACCATCTGCTCAAGCCAACCCCTTACCTCCTCAGAACATCATCATGGTAGCCTGGTATGCACCTCTGGTATTACCCCAGCCTCTAGTGCCCTTACCCAATGATTATAAATCAAAGATCTCGCACTTCACTGCAAAAGAGTCCACCATAGCTCAGCACCATGTAGATAGGATGGAAGATTTTTTTTACTACATGGAGATAGATGATGATACAATCAAAATGAGAATCTTTGCCCAGAGCTTAGGAGGTGATGTGAACAAATGTTTCAAAGGCCTACCTCCGAATAGTATCCAAGACCTTCCTGCTTTATATTAGACCTTCATAAAAAAATGGGAAGTTAAGGCCAACCCTCTCCAAATCCTAGCAGAATATAAGAACCTTAAAATAAACGTAGGAGAGAGTGTCCATGACTACTCTACAAGGTTTAACAATGTTTACAACGCTCTTCCTCCACACATGAAACCTTCCCAAGGTTTGGCCCTAGTGAAATACCCTGAAGGCTTTGATGCTGACATGGCCTACCAGCTTAGGGAGAGTGATTACAACACACTGGAAGACATGCAAAAAGGAGCAGTGAGTGTAGATGCTAACTTGATTGAGAAGAAAGCAAGATTGAGAGTTGAGAAAAGGGTAACATATAGAGATGACACTGTAGCTTCCACATCTGATCCCAATTATGATCGTCTATCTAAAAACATGGAAAAGCTACATCAAATGATGGAAAAAATGGTTTTCACAGTTAGTAATCAGAACAGAAACCAAAATCATAACCAGAACCAAAACTTTAGAAGAAACAATACCACTTCCAACAGACAAAGAGAATCAGATCAGCAAGTTATTCCCCCATTCCAAGAGAACTTTCTTGATGAAGATGAGGGAATCATAGAAGAGTCTGAGGGGAACACAATAAACATGTTTGAAGTAGAAAACTCAATCCACAACCGTTCCATAGAAGAAGATCAGCCCTCACCCTCATATTGGAATGAGGAAGGATTGGAATCTAAGGATTACAGACTTGGATTTGAAAATGCCGTCATGCAGGTCAGAGAACAATATGAACTTAGAAGAAAAAAGAGCCTAGACACCCCCAAACCAAAGGCTTCTGAGATTTCTGTCAAGAAAAGGACTGAGAAAACTTCTAAATCATCTGCTGAGAGTTATAGATCAGCAGCTGAGAGTTCTGGGAGGAACAAAGAAAAAGACAACCAAAACACTGATAAACAAAGTCAACCAACTAGCAGCACTAGCACTGCAGTTAGTGCTCCTGATAAAATAGTTCCTAAACTTGTACATAGTGATAACCAGCCCACTGATTCTGTCACCAAGGTGGTGCCTAACAAAATAGATTTGAACATTCCAAAGATTCAGTCCACTTTCAATTTGGAAAGTGAGATTGCAAAAATTAAAATCTTTGTCCCACTCTCTGAGCTGGCCACTCAGGATGTATATAAAGGCCAAATTTTGAAAGCTTTAAATCTAGGTGAAAACGATGACACTGTAAATCTGAGTGATGATCAACCAGCCCTTCTGTTTGGTCCAAATATAGAAGGAAAGTTTCAGGAAGGGTTAGTACCCCCTTTTTATATCAGTCTCAATATCCACGACAAGATCCTTCACAACGCAATGCATGACTCTGGGGCCTCACACAACTTGATGCCTAAGGTAGTTATGGAAAGATTAAACCTAGAGATAACCTATCCCTATAAAGACCTCTATTCATTTGACTCTAGCAGAGTAAAGTGTCTTTGCCTGATCAAATATTTATGTGTGAACTTAACCCAGATTCTAGCCAAATGCATGGTCATGGATGTTTTAGTGGTATATGTGCCAACCTAAGTATGGCATGTTGTTTTCAAGGTCATGGGGAGCCAAGCTACAAGGTACAATGCATATGGATGGGGCCTACGCCACAATCCCTGTCTTCAGGCAACTTAGAAGACTGTATAGAGAGGCACAAATGAAATTCCTGGTCATTAGCCCTGAAAAACCTGAAAATTCACCTTTATAATTTGTACACACAGATCTTGACTCCTTCATCTTTTGCAATGATGAATCCTTAGAGGGGTCAAAATTCAAAAACAGAGATACAAACAAGGAAACAAAGCCCATGGACTTTAACATAATCGCTACTCTAGACTCGGAGGAGAACGATGTAGAAAACTTTCGACAGTGCACTGAAACAGAAACTCAGAGTGAACAAGAAATAGAATGCAGTCAACTGATTAGTCACCCTCCACAAGCCCATGCACCACACCAAGAACGAAATGATGTTAAGCCCGAGAGCGAACCTTTATGGGAAATTAATTTCGATGGGTCATGTACCAAGAGAACTGCAGGAGCAGGAGTGTGGGTACATAACACAGAGAGTGACTATGCAGAGAGTCATGCCTATAACTTGAAATTCAAATGCACAAAAAATATCGCAGAGTATGAGGCTCTTATCCTAGGCTTGAATCTGTTGAGAAAATTAGGAGCCCGTAAGATAACTGTGCATGGAGACTCTGAGCTGATCATTAAACAAGTGAATGGTGAATACACAGCGAAACATCCTAGGCTGAGAGCGTATAGGAATGACGCTATGGATCTATTGAAAACCTTTGTAGAATATGAACCGGTGTTTGTCCCTAAGAGTTAGAACGCAATTGTAAATGGATTAGCCTACATGGCTAGTTCATATCACAAGCCTCCCAGTGACCAACAAATCATCATTCATACCAAATTCAGACCTGCAATTCCGGACAACGAAAAATATTGGTAGGTTTTTGAAGGAGATAAGCAGATTGAAGATTTATTGATGGGCAGAAATGAGTTTGAGTTTTCTAATTCAGACTCGAAATATGATGATAGCTGCCTAAGTGAAGAGCCCTCAGATGAGGAATAAATACCCTATAACATAGAAATAAACAATTTAAACGAACAGATTGGAAATCGAACCGAAGAATGTGAGAATGCAGATAAAGAGGAAGTAGAGGTGCTGCAGTGGAAAGATAAGAACATACCCAGGGGGTTGGCACCTCTATAAGACCTTTTTGACTTCGATGATGTAGCAAAAAATCCCACTATAGAACACGCAGACTCTGATGTCAAAGAATGCAACATAGGCATTGAAGATAGGCCCGATATGATTAAATTGGCTAAGTCCTTGCCTGCAAACATGAAAAAGAAATACATTGACCTATTCAAGGAATTCATTGATGTGTTTGCTTGGAGCTACAAAGACTTAAAGGCCTATGACACAAACATCATACAGCAAAAAATACCTCTGAAAGAAAATCAGAAGCCCTTCAAATAGAAACTCCGCAAGATAAATCCAAAGAAATTTCCTGCAATGGAAAAGGAAATATAAAAGATGTACGAGGCAAGAATAATAGTTCCTGTGAGCATCTCTCTTTGGGTCTCAAACCTAGCGGCTGTGAGAAAGAAAACAGGTGAGATCAGACTGTGCATAGATTTCAGGAACCTTAACAGAGCCTCACTTAAAGAAAATTACCCTTTTCCAAAAATGGAACACATTCTTCAGAAAGTGGTAGGCTCAAAAAGGATCTCCCTGTTAGATGGTTTTTTAGGTTACAACCAAGTTTTAGTACTCCCAGAAGACCAACTCAAGACAACTTTTACCACTCCATGGGGCACTTTTATGTATGTAAAAATGCCCTTTGGACTAATGAACGCTGGTGCAACCTTCCAACGAGCAATGGACATAGCCTTTTCAAATGAAATAGGGCACTTCATTGTCATCTATCTGGATGACATAACAGTCTATTCCAAGACTGAAGAAGAACACCTAAAACATCTAAGGAGAGTCTTTGAAAAATGTAGGAAGTTTGGTCTGTCATTGAATCCTAAAAAGGTTGTATTTGGGCTGCAAGAAGGTAAGCTTCTTGGCCACATTATATCCGAGAAGGGAATTAGGATAGACCCACAAAGAGTTGAGGGAATACTACAAATCACACACTCGAGAAACATTAAAGAGCTACAGTCCTTCATTGGGAAAATTAACTTCTTAAGGAAGTTTATTCCCAACCTAGCTGAACACCTCGGGAATATGACAAACATGTTGAAGAAAGATGTAGGAGTTAAATGGACTGTTAGAGCTAAGAAATCTTTTGAATCAGTTAAACTTGCACTCACTCGGGCTCCCTTCCTAATCAGCCCATATTTCTCAAAGGATTTCCTGATATTTTCATTTGCCTCTGAGCACACAATGGCTGCCGTTCTGCTGCAAAAAAATCGAGAGGGAATGGAACAGCCCATTTCTTTCTTTAGCAAAGCTCTGAGGGATGCACCCTTGAAATACAACATAATGGAAAAAAAGATTTATTCCTTAGTAAAGGCCCTGAAAGACTTTAGGGTGTACATACTGCATTCCCACACCATAGCCTACATGCCAAATATAGTGGTTAAAGACATCTTGTCCCAAGACCCAGATGGGAAGAGGGGCAAATGGATTGCTGTGATCTTAGAGTATGACCTTGAGATAAAACCCACAAAACTGATCAAAGGTCAGTGCCTAGCTCAACTGATGGCTGAATCAAATTTACAAGCCCTTGACATAAACATGGTAGATGCCTTGGATGAGCAGGAAGGATTTCCTGATCCCACTGTTGAGGAAAAGTTTCAGAACTCTCCTTGGTATTCTGACATTCTGCACGTGCTCACAAACCTCAATGCCCCTCCTGAACTATCAAAAACCAAGGCCAGATTCCTAAAGCTAAAAGCCAAGAACTATTGCATACTTAATGAAGGCTTATAATGGAAAAATACAAATGGCCTATTGCTTAAATGTTTGCCTGAGACTGAAGAGAGAGGGTTAAACAAGAGTTCCATGCAGGATAGTGTGGAGGTCACCTGAACTGGAAAGCCACTGCTAACAAAATACTCAGAGCTAGCTACTATTGGCCTAGACTCTTTAATGACATCCATAAGATGATAATTTCCTGCCATAAATGCCAGATTTTTTAGGGCAAAAGAAATCTCCTACCCCTTCCTCTACAACCCATCACTGTTGAAGGACCATTTATGCAAAGGGGTCTAGATTTCATTGGAGAAATACACCCTGCTTCCTCCGCACAACACAAGTGGATCTTAACAGCCACAGATTACTTCACTAAGTGGATAGAGGCCATACCTACTAGGAATGCCACAGATTCAGTCATCATTAGGTTCCTAGAAGGTCATATCCTCTCTCGGTTTGGTTGCCCAAGAAAAATAATCACTGATAATGCTGCTGCTTTTGGATCCAAGAAGATGGTTGCTTTTTGTCACAGGTATCAAATAGCACTCGGTCATTCAACTGCATATTACCCACAAGGTAATGGGTTAGCTGAATCATCAAACAAGAGCCTAGTTACCATCATCAAAAAGCTGATGGAAGAAAACAAAAAGTCATGGCATAACAAGTTAGTGCATGCCCTGTGGGTTGACAGGCTTACAACAAAGAAATCCATTGGCATTTCACCATATCAGCTTGTCTATGGAACAGAGGTAGTGTTTCCTACCAACCTTGGTGTACCAGTGATTAAACTTTTCCAAGAGATTCAGGCAGAAGAAGAGAGCATGGTAAGAAGGATAAACCAGACAATTCATCTCCAGCAAACAAGGGAAGAGGTCTATAACAGAGCTATGAAAGTTCAGAAAAATATAAAGAAGTTGTTTGACAAAAGAACAAAAGCATGTGACTTCAAAATTGGAGATAAAGTTCTAAAGTGGGACTCAAGGAGAGAAGAAAACGGAAAGCATGACAAGTTTGACAGTTTGTGGCAGGGTCCATACATCATCCAGGCCACTGTGGGTCCAAATGCCTTTTTTCTACAAGAACTAGATGGTACAAAACTGTTTGGGGGTCCTGTCAATGGCAGGATGCTCAAGCACTACTTCTGCTGATTTCCAATTTCCAGTTTCCATTTCCATTGTAAATACCATTGCTGCGTTTTGTTTTCAAGAAAAAGAGAAAATGTTTCAAAAAACAGAGTGAAAGGAGAGGTTCAGACATGCTCAAAACATGAACCTCTGAAGTGCAAAATATTGGCTCTAATACGATCAAAACCTGAGCCAAAGAAGTAAAACAGCTGGTTCTAACATGCTCAAAATATGAACTAGCAAATTAGGAAAAAGGATCAGCTCTAACAAGCCCAAAACCAGAGCTGAAATGAAGAAGTGAAAGTGACTCTAACAAGCTCAAAACTTGAGTCACAAAGATAATAAGGATGCTTCAAAACTTCATATTTCAAGCCTTCAAGATTTTGTTTTTAGTTTTCTGCAAGTTTCTGTCCATGTGCAACTGTCTTTATGCCTTGGATCCACAGCAAACTAGACTGTCTAATCCTAGTTTGACTATTTTTAAATTTCTGTTGTAGAATGTAGAGAAGAATTCTGCTGGACAGTTTAATCCCAACAGATGTTAGATTAGGTAGAGAAACATATGAGGCCAACAGTTTAATCTGGTCTCATGGAGTAATAAGGGTAGAAATAGAATAGGTTTATTTTCCTATTTGTAAAAAAATAAAAAATGTAAAGGGTCAGCTAATCCAAATGCACCGTGGAAGAGAAAATGATAGGACTATAGTCTGGGTAGGTAGATTTCTTGGGAATGTTTATGCTGATCTATCATATTTGTGGCAGCTGAAAATCAAAGAAGCAAGATGGCTCAGGCAGTAGGCATCTGGTCTACACCAAAGATCATTGTCTGAATTATTGACTTCTTGAAGAAGAATCCATCCCCATGTGGAGCCACTGTTAGCCCCCTATGAATTTTTGACAAGAAAACAGGGGGCTAATTTGTTTTATGAGCCTTCAAGGAATGCATTTCTCCTGAAAACACATCATCCTTGAAAGTCTCTTCATGCCCTCTGCCCTTTGATTAATTTCCATTGATGTTTCCATCCACAAAGCCTCACTGATTGTAAAAAAATGTGCTAAAGAGGCCTTCATTTGCCCCTTGTATCCCTGTAGAATGTCCCATTTTAACCTCTCTTTTTTCCCTTTGACAAAGTCCCCCTTTTTACCCCAGAAATCCCTCCCAAAATCCCCTAAACCACCCATTTCCCCTTTAAATCCTACACACACCCCTTGTTTGGTTTAATTCCCCCCTTTTTTTTCCTCTACTGTTACCCCTTTATGGCTTCAAATCGCATTAAAATGGGCCAAAAAACCCATATTCTTCACATTACAGGTTTAGCCCCTTTCAGCTCAGCCCCAGAACCATTTCCCCCCACATGACCCAGCGCTAGAACCAAGCACTAGCCTGAAAGGCGCTTAGCGTGTTTGGATATCGGGAGCGCTATCAACCGTCGATTTCCCGGCATCCGATGGCCATCGCAAGCACCTTTCATTCCCCGTTCACCACTCCGATCGCATATCCACCATCCGTATGATTCGCAGATTGACGGCTCGCATCTCATCCACTCCGATGGTCCCCACAAACAAACACTGTTCAAAAACTGACAGTTTCTATCGCACTGCCTTTGGAAGGTGGGCAGTATTTTTCATTTTGCAGTGATGCCATTCATCGCATGACACATGGCTTCGAGCATTATTGGAAAACAACCTTCATCGCTCGTTAAAGTTCGTCAGTGGACCTAACGCGATATGCACGTACACCGTCCGATCTGAAGCTGCCCATCCAATGGTGATCGCACCACGAAGATGCACGGGAGTTAATCTCAAGGCAAAGGGACCCCTGGCCCACCATCTGTCGCCCGCCGATGCATTTTCCATTGTCGATCTCCTCTTGAGATCGGACGGTTGGAATTAAATCCATGCCCCGCCATTGACCGGGTCCTGCCACGTCACCCATGCCACGTGTTTTCACCACATTTTCATCTGTCCCCTTTATATTTCGTTCAAAGGTTAAATGACCAATGTTCGCATTAAAATTTTCCGCATTCCGCCAACTTTCATGAAGCCATTTTCCACTGTCACTTCATTTCCTACCCTCATTGTTAGTATGAATCTTTCATCATAAAATATCACTTTAGCTACGCATAACAAATAGCTCTAACATCGATTATGGTTACAAAATATCTTTAAGTTTGCTACACAAATCCAGATCTAAGCACAAAAGACATTAAGCAGATAAAATATAATATGGCTCCATGCATCCAATAGACAAGACAAGAACAACGTATTTAAAAGAATTTTATATTATATTGAAGAATGGGGCACCTGAGAGGAAAACAAGAAAGGTGTTTTTCGGTTCTCCTCAATGGGATGGGTTCTTGAAAGTCCTCAGTGTTTCAGATCTAAAATTCCTCTCTCTTATTGGTGTGGAAAACCTAGATGAACATAGAACTCAATGGGAGCTCACAAAGCAAAAAATGGAAAATGGTGACCAAGAGTAGATCCAGAGTGATCTAATGCAATGGAGGTGACTAATGACTGGGGAAAAACCTTCTATTTATAACAAAATATTGGGGTGTTCTAGAACTCGGTGCATGAATAAAATATTATTAATCAAATTCTATAATCACCCTTTAGTGATATTTAATTATATTTGTTGGAGGGAAAAGGTCTTTTGACTTGGGTCAATTCCTTTATTTATAAAAAATAAATAAATAAATGATTTATTTATTATTTTAGGGAGATGGTGGGAATATAATTAAATAAATAATGATTTATTTAATTATTTAAAAATGATTTAGTCAAATTTAACTAGGAATATTATTTAAATAATGATTTGAATAACTTATTCCTAGGAAATAATTAAATAAATAATGATTTATTTAATTAAATTCCTTGTTTTGGGTTAAATATGACCAGGAAATATAGACAAATATTATTTTACATGGTGAAAGCAATTTTACTTAGGGTAAAATTGGTCTTACATGGTGTACTTGGGTTCATCTAATGATAATGAGTTAGATGACCAAAAAAATGGTGTAACAGATTTCCCCCCAACGTACGAGTGTTAGGAGAAAATCGTATGACCGAAGTACGTTGTAAGAACTCAATCACTAGGCATCAAGAGGGAAGTAAGAGAGAGAAATTTAAGGTAGTCTAATGTGCTAAAGTACTAGACCCGGAGGAGACAAGACTTACAGGTGCAACAAGTCTCTAGGTGATGAATTAGTACCAGTGTTAAAGGCGGAGGGGGAGGCATACCTATGCCCACCGATACAATATTACAAAGAATAAGGCGCCCGGAAAACCACAAAACGCAATAATGAAGTATGTGCTGGCCTAAACATGAGCCATATACATAAAATGATGAATCCCACATACATGTGATGCCTAGAATAACCTTCAGGACTGATACAAGAATATTTTAGTACATGAGATAAAAATACACCCAAATGCCCCCTACACACGAGGAAGGGCTCACAAAATCTAACTGATACATGCAAATCGAAGAGGCGCTGCAAGTGGTTGAGGCCGATATCATCAAATGAGAGGAGCTGCATCAAGGGAGGAAAATGAAGAAGTCGTCCAAGCATGTGGGGGGCTACCTGCAGGGCCACTCCCTTATGAGGGTTGGGACATCTCACACACACCCAGGAATCACCAATAGTTGTTGCTGCATCACTGGACCATCAAGTGTATAGATCATGATCATGTTGAGAAAAGCTCGAACCAAGGTACACTGCCCCCTAGACCTAGCTTCTGGAGTAAATGAGTTGATGTCGACAAAAGTAGGTCCGCCATAGGTGAGGAAATAAGGGAACCCCAACTAAGGCATGAGGGAAAATAGTAGAGCAACAAACAGATAGGCACTAATGATGATGATGGAATGAAGGATACGGAGGAGTGGTTGGACGACTTACCTTGTTAGAGCATAAAGGGAATGAATGGCTTGGCAGCGACTGACACAATATCAGGAGGGATAGGGGATAAGGGTGCTGAAGGCCGTAATGTGCGACACAAGAGAGGGACCAAGCAAGAAAGGGTGGAGGACTATAGTGGGGTACAAAGGGACTCAGAATGGGCTCCATGAATGCGATGATGACTCGACTGGGATGCTCTAAACAAGGGCGACTCGATGGTGCTGCCTCATAGTAAGGGTCCAATGGGGAACCATAAAAGCATGAGTACAATAGGGTAGCTCATGACGAAAATCAACACGAATGAAGATGAGTAAGGAAGCAAAGTGGTGCGCCAAGTACAAGTGTCGTAAGTGAAGAAATTCAATTTTGAGAAGAGGTGAATGGACCCTTCATGGAAAAAATGTGTCCTGGTGAAGTATCAAAACATGAAAAACTGATAAATACCCATTTGAGTGCTCAGTGAGAGCTTTCAAACGGTGCAGACGGTGTGTCAAACGGGGCTACGTTTTGGTCGCAGCAGGCGAAAGAAAAAACATGTGTTTTCTTCTAATAAGGCATTTTCCATCCAAAATCATTCATTTGTTTGTGTAGCTGTAGTGAATGTGGAGAGGAGAGAAGGCCCTAAATCTTGCGGCGATCATAGCGGACAAACTGACCATTGGAATCATGATCCGTCAGTTGCAGGTAAGAGGCCTAATCCTAATCTTTGTTTTTGATGGATTAAAATTGCAAATTAGGGTTTTAAATCTCAGTAACTGCCCCTACTTCATCATTACGGTCAGGTCGCACTTTTTGGGGCAAAAGCTGCGATCTGGGACATAGGTTTTGGCCTGAAAAGTGAGACCTGGCCTAGGATTTTCTCAAAAAGTGTGACCTGTTAGATGTGGGAGGTTTCAGTGCTGTTATGGGCTGAGATTCAGTTTTTGTGTTAGTGAATGCAGTTTTGTTGATCTGTAGACTAACAAAAATGATGGTTTTGTGCAGATATGGCAGAGATACAGATCAAGTGGAGAGAGAGAGACTTAGGTACATTATGGATGGAAATCCAAGTGGATCAGGGTGTCCATCATGCACTGGCTAGATATGGGGTTCTGAAATTTTTGGAGAACCCTTTGATGAGGGCTGGAGAGCCCTTGTTGGCCTAGATTATCAGTTATTGGGATCTAGATCATGAGGCGTTTATAGTGCAGGGGCATAGGATCGAGCTGACAGTCCAGGATCTATATTTCTTGACTGGTCTCCCACCATTAGGGATGGTGGGAAATATGCAGCCAGTGTTACCACGGGGGCGTAACATTATGGAGTTTGTTGAGCGACATTTTCGACTAGGTGTCCAAGTCAAAGGGACTCGGATATCCATTGGGGATCTAGAGAGGTTGGAGACCCGGGCAGTGGCCGCAGTAGTGTTGCAGATCTTGGGCAGCCAGGCATTCCATCACATCACTCGAGGGCAGATGATGATTGTAGAGAGTGTGTTGGGGGGGACCTACTATGGGTGGGCCCAAATGATGTTGGTGTCAGTGAAACGATAGCTGTCGCTATGCAAGCGGCAAGTGAATCATGATTGTTCCTATGGGACAGTGTTGTGTTATTTCTTCTTTGAGAAGATCCCAACCTTGCGACCTCGTATACAGTTGCCTGATGAAGGTTCGAGAGAGCCCCGGATGCGTCGGTGGGGACGATTACTGTGTAGAGGAGGGGGAGGGGCGGTCGGACAGGTGTTCCGATCAGAGTTCTTCACCCATTAGGATCATATGCCATTATACATAGATGACTATCCCTATAGTGGGATGAGTTATTGGGGAGATCCGTACTTGTCGCTTCCACTTGGTCGAGTGTGGGGGCCCGATGGTAAGTGACAAGCAACTAATCTATTATGTGCATTTTAGAGTTTGTGACTAGTATTCATGGTACTAATTTTTATATGTTTGTGAATGTAGATATAGCTCCAGTAAAACCGGCCGGATATATGGGACGACCAGCAGCAGCAGGAGCTACAGGTGCAAGTGGATCAAGGACAACACAGAACAAGGATATGGCCACTCAATTGGAGGACATTCGTCGTAGATGTGAGGGGTTTCTGACCAGTGTGTCGGAGCGTGGTTGGTAGGATTTAGACGACCAATACATAGAGTTATGTATTGGACTACCCTCAGAATGGTGAGGTATCATGCGATGCATGGCGATAGCCGGTCAAACTGTGCGTGATCTACAAGCTGCAGGAGCAGAGCTATTGGCTTGGGATCCTCCAGAGAGTGATTAGATGTAGGGCAGGTGGTGCCCCCCAGCGTTTATGTAGGGGCAAGTGGTGCCCCCCATTTTTGTAGTTTTGTTTTTTGTACCATGCTATGGGCATGTCATATGTTTCAGAGAAGATGGACTCTAAAAACACATGTTATATGATATATATGATTTATGTACATTTTTTTGATGATGTGAAATGTTATTGTCTTGTGTGTGATAAATTCCAGTCTAGAACATGATTTGCGATTTGATCTACGTAGTGATTTTGATGTCGAGGGATATGGGTGAAAGTAATGAATCTAAATTCACGTATCAAAAGTTTCACTCGTAAATATTGTCTAAACAGGATAGGGTTATGCACACGATAGACACCATTAAGTCGTAAGACAAGAATCAGGGAATCTAAATGAATGTGTAGATGGAGGATATGATGAGAGAGGGCATCGGCTAAGAGGCCACGTACTGCATCAAATTCAGCCTGATTATTAGTGGCGTTACCAATGCAGATCCCATTTGCAAGAACCAAGGTATGCAAGGGGGTAAAGATGGCCCATGCTGCCGAAGCGAGATTCCGAGAATAGCGACTTGCCCCATCAGCATAGCCAAGATAATGGGTGGAGGAGAGGGCCGATTTAATAGTTTCACAAGACAAGAAATGGGAGGGATGAGAAAAAGGGTGACAGCGTGAGTAAAGGATAGACATCCACTGACAGCTATGGGAGGGAGCAGTCAGGGTATGAAGTCTAGGACTCATAGATGGACGAGAGGGAGATGAATGAGAACTATGGGATGAAGAGCGGGGACTCAGGCTGCAAAGAACATCGAAGATACGGATGGTATGATCATGATTATGGGAGGGAATGGAAGGGTCAAGGAGACCATACGACGCTGCGAAGCTACCTAAATATTCAGTGCAGGAAGAAAGGCACAGATACGGGTCATCACGGGGAATGACAGAAGAACAGGTAAAAAGATGGTCAAAACATGAAGAGCCTGAGAATATGTCTGAAGGAGGATCAAGCAGAACAAATGGAGTGGATTCGGAGGGAATGTACTTCGATGGTCATGCGGATGATGATAGGTATAGGAGGGGAGCAGCAGATTCTGAGATTTCAACATCAGGGGGAGGAATGTCAATGGTAGCAGGGGGATCTTTGAGTAGACCTGACGCATATTGAGTAAGGATGGGAGAGGCAGATTTATTTTTTTCAGCTTCATACTCGTGAATGACCTCTAAAGATGCTTGGTAATGCGTGAGGTGAGGAAAATGGTGAGAATAATGGCCATGGACACCACACAGAGCACAAGGTTTGTTGGTGCGAAGAGTCTTGGGGTTCTTGGCTGCGAAGGAGGAAGAAACAGGGGTTTCAAGGACCGTAGATTCAGGGAACGCGACTTTAACCATTGGTTGGATATGGGGTAACTCAGGACAAGTATGGGTGGGATGATCGATACCATCACACAAGGCACAAGGTTTGGCGGGTGGGGGAGGGGTAGGGTCGGGTGCGGTGGCCTTGTCTTTGGATGCCCCCTTTCGAGTTTTTCTTTTCTTGCCTGTAGGTGTCGCAGCATGAGGAGGGTCCTACGGAGGGGCTAGGGGCACTATAGAGGTGGAAGGAGCGAAGGGAATCAGTTGCACGGGTGTCACAGCAATGTATGGTTTGGGGTGGCCTGGTGGGGTCTCGGCTGGAGGGGTAAGATACCATATTGGTATTCCCAAGGTTAAATTAGGGAGGGAAAGGGTGGCCATGAAGGGAACCGAATAGATGCCAGGGGGGGACCAAGGAAAGGTATCTGACTAGCGGGGTAATGACCAGGAGGGAGGGCTCCATGGTGGAGACCTGAGGGAATTGACTCAGGAGGGTAGGGAGATTCCTGAGTGTGAGGTGGATGGGAAGGTCTAGGCGAAAAAGGTTCAGTCGACTGAAGCGAAGGACTAGGAGCAGGTTGCGGTTGGCAAGATTGAGGTTGCTGACTAGCCGAAGCAGGCTGTGAAAGGCCAGCCTGAGATGATTGCATCATGCAAACATTCGCTAAGCTAGGGTTAGAGATAGGAGGAGGAGGAGGACCAGGAAAATTTCCAAGCAAGGAGGAGTCTTTGTAGACACCAGGGGAAACACTAGTCAAAGAATCAACAGTGGGCTTATTGGTAACAGTAGATATGGTGGACTCAGGGGAGGTCTGAGATTTTGGTTCATGGTAAGTCAACTGGTCAATCGTGACAATCTTGCCATCATGAGGGAAAAACATCTTGCGGTGGACTGCGGATGGGACGACAGACATGGCATAGGTGTAACTACACCCCAAAATAATGTTGTAGTCAAGAGGGGCGTTGATAACTTCCACGTCGACACAAACAGTCTTACTCGCAAGGGTGATAGGACAGTTATGAAAGAGGCCGATGGGCTAGGAGGCATGGCCATCCCACGCACGAAGGGTGATTGTGGAAGGGGCCAGCTTAGGAGATCCAAGTTGTTTCCAAACCGAAGCAAACATCACACAGGTAGATGCCCTCTCATCAATAATACACCAAGCGACATTGGCATTTCGGATTTTGACTGGGATTTGGAAAGCAACAGAAGGAGGAAGAGGGGGATGGTCTGACTGACGGGCGTCGAAAACAATCAATTGGTCATCAGTAGGATCTACAGTACCCACGGCAGATAATAGAGCCTTATTTTGAGAAGGACACGACTGGAGGAGTTCCAGTGTTGAAATGGAAGCAGGAGATTGTGCCAGATCATCTACTATACTGTACGAATGGGCAGCCCAACCAGAGGCAGCATTTTGGCGTAATGGACCCTTAGGAGTCTTCGTATGAACCTCAGCTTTGGGTGGAGGGATTTGCAAGGGACCATTGGGTGTCAACAGAGGCTCTATAGGACCTGAAGATGAGGACTCGGGAGGCGTGGAATACTTATGGGACCGAGTTTGAAGGTTGAGGTCGATAGTGAGCAGTTGGTCAGAAGCCATCATGAGAATCTGGTAATCGGAGGAACCAGAAGGGGAAGGTTGAGTGGTTACCTGGGCAGGAGGTGGTTGAGTGGCCACGAATCCTTGTTGAGGGAAAGGATCAGTAAAAAAATTGGGTTGAGGAGTAGGTGGATTGGGAGGGACAGTAGGGGAGGAGTGTTGTCCCCGCACGGTGGCCTGAGACTCCCACATCTGCTGCATCTGTGGTAATAAGGGACAATCGTGAGTGTAATGGCCATAAACACCGCAACACGAACATGGCTTATTGGTGTGAAGTAGCCTATCCGGCTTGGGCTGAGAGCCCTGTGGCTGGTTGGAAGTGGTAGAGTCAATACTGGAAGGATTGGATCCACGATTACCAGGAGCAGATTGATTGCCTTTCCTCTTTCTTTGAGAAGGAAGAAGATTAGTTGCCCCCTGCTATGCAAATACTTGCCCTGGAGGGGGTAGTAAGTGCGGTTACAGGGGTGGAGAAGGCAAGAGAGTGAGAGGTCCAAATGCTGGAGGAGCTGGGACACCAGGTTGTGGGTACAGATAAGGGGTAGGATGGGCAGCATTGAGATAAACAGGAGGGTGGGAAAAAGGAGGAGGCATGCCGTATCCTGGATACATGCTACCTGGAGGGGGGAAAGTGCCAGAGGGGCTGGCCCCTCCTGGAGGTATGTGACAGGGCTCCAATGATACTGTCGGCAGAGTGAGATGCCCCCGAGGCATTAGGGCCACCAGGCTTGGAGAGGTCAGGAAGGACGGTATAAACATAACCAGATTGGGCATAAATAAGGTCATATTTCAAGGCTATTTGGAGGGTGGCTTCTTCGGTTTGGGGAAAATGGGATGCGACATCTTTTCCAATGGGGGGTAAGAGAGAACAAAGGAACCAGTCCATGTAAACCCGATCTTCAAAGGGGGGATCGTGACATAGGCTCCATCTTCGTCGCCATTCCTGGACATGAGCGGAAAGGTAGGTCGAAGAGGATTGATGAAAAGAATTCAAGAGTTCAGTACCAGTGTCATATCGGAGAGGGAGCTAGAAATAAGATAAGAAGGCTTGGGCAATGGTCGCAAAGGTGGTATGGGAAGAGGTGGCTTGATCAACATACCATTTAGAAGCTTCGCCGGTAAGCGTGCGTTGGAACAAACGAAGACGGATGGAGTCATCAGTGATGGAATTGAGGAACACCACATGTGGAAAGATCAGATATGGTTGGAGGGATCTTCAATAGCAAGGCCTTCGAACTTGGGAATGTCGGAGGGGAGCTTGGTTGGCATAGCAGGCCAATTGACATCGTGGCGAATAGGATCATTAATCAGCTGATTGAAGTCGGAGAGACTGAAACTGGCCATATAAGGGAGCAACAGGGCAGTCGAGGTAGGTCCCGTAGTGGTTCCACTGGAAACGGACCCAGCAGTAGAACTGGGGTTAGGGCTAGGTCCTGAACTAGACATGGTGAAGGTAAGAGAGGGAGAACCAGAAGTAGGGGGAGAACCCAAACAATCAGAGGAAGAGTCGGAGTGCGGACTTAGGGGAGGACTTACTCGATGACGACGGGAAGGAGGAAGTCGACCAACCGGAAACTGAGGGTGAAGGCCAAGAAGTCTCCGGGAGAAGCGCCTTGGGGGTGCAACTATGACGGGAAGAAGAAAAACCAACAAGGGCAAGGAGGGACAAAATCAAGTGAGGTCAAGGGCAGAGAGGTGCAGTGACAATCGATTTTAAAGTCTTTTCCAAGAGGTGTTAACCAGGCTCCTCTTCACTTAGGGTCAGTGTGTGGTGTGCGTTAATTTTAATTGTTTAAACCCAGATGTTTTGAGAGTAAAAGAAAAAGTGTGTTGTGTAACTGAAAATAAATCTGCAATAAATAAAACTGAGAGAACAGAAAATTAACAGCTACCAATGCATCAATCTAACCCAAGAAGTCAGGTCTCTCAAAACTAGTCTATAAGAGGGAAAAAACTTAAGCAAAGCACGTTGAAAAGAGGCCAATAGATCTAAGGTCGGGAGGGACGGGGATCTAAAGGAGAAATCTGTTGAAAAGAGGTGCAGAGAACAACAAAGAGGCAAAGGCAAGGTTGCTGCTAAAAAGGAGGATATCAACTAAAAATAGAAGGGACAAGGAGGCGGCCCTAGAAATGAACCCAAACAAAACTATATGAGGTGATTTGAAAGGGAGAAGAGCTGATCTAAAGGGATCTGAAAATGAGGTATCAGATCTGGAAGCAAAAAGGCTGAAACCCTGGAAATGCAGACTTCTGAAATAGAAAAACTCTCCCACAAAAAGTGGAGGGTACTAGAGCCCTAAGGGGCAAGATTCCCACTTAGTTGAGTGAAACATATCAGAAATAGGTCTAAACGGGCAGAGACAGAGGCTGGAAAATCCTGACAGAAGCTTCTGACAAACCCAGAAAAAGTGCTGGAAAATTGCGGAAAAAAGTGCAGGTCACAGGTTCTGACCTATTTTCATTCCAGGTCACAGATTTGGGGCAGAAAAGTGCGACCTCAAGGCCAGGTCGCACTTTTTGGGCCGATAAGTGCGACCTACAGATCCAGCTCTCTCGGCGGCAGAATTCAGAAAAAATTTCCGTCTCAGCTATGGCTGATGTCTGTCACTTGTGCAATAAGGCTAGAAACACACTGAAGTTAAAAATTTGACTGTTTGAGGGTTTTAGAGGTGGAAAGCACCATAAAAATAGGAAAAACAGAAAATAGAAGAGAAACCGTAGGGTCTGAAATAGCTAGATATGCAGGAATATATAAAACGATAGCGGTTGCAAAAGAAAACCCATGTGGAGTTGCCAATTGTTAGTATGAATCTTTTGTCGTAAAAGATCACTTTAGCTACACATAACAAATAGCCCTAACATCGATTATGGCTGCAAAATATCTTTAAGTTTGCTGCACAAATCCAGATCTAAGCACAAAAGACATTAAGCAGATAAAATATAATATGGCTCCATGCATCCAATAGACAAGACAAGAACAATGTATTTAAAAGAATTGTATATTATATTGAAGAATGGGGCACCTGAGAGGAAAACAAGAAAGGTGTTTTCTGGTTCTCCTCAATGGGATGGGTTCTTGAAAGTCCTCAGTGTTTCAAATCTAAAATTCCTCTCTCTTATTGGTGTGGAAAACCTAGACGAACATAGAACTCAATGGGAGCTCACAAAGCAAAAAATGGAAAATGGTGACCAAGAGTAGATCTAGAGTGATCTAATGCAATGGAGGTGACTAATGAATTGGGAAAACCCTTCTATTTATAACAAAATATTGGGGTGTTCTAGAACTCGGTGCATGAATAAAATATTATTAATCAAATTCTATAATCACCCTTTAGTGATATTTTATTATATTTGTTGGAGGGAAAAGGTCTTTTGACTTGGGTCAATTCCTTTATTTATAAACAATAAATAAATAAATGATTTATTTATTATTTTAGGGAGATGGTGGGAATATAATTAAATAAATAATGATTTATTTAATTAATTTCCTTGTTTTGGGTTAAATATGACGAGGAAATATAAACAAATATTATTTTACATGGTGAAAGCAATTTTACTTAGGGTAAAATTGGTCTTACATGGTGTACTTGGGTTCATCTAATGATAATGAGTTAGATGACCAAAAAAATGGTGTAACACTCATCCTGCACTGTTCCACCATTTCACCATGCTGCGCCACCATTCTCATTATCCACGTTGCATCCGCCCTCTCCATGACTTGGTTTCTTAACGTGTTTACGTGTTTTGTAGGGTTACAAGCAGGTGGGAGACCGCCATGATTCATATGCACTTTTCTAATGGCACATAGCACAGAGAAAGGCTAGAAGAGGTGCTGAGAACGTAAATGTTCAATAAAGGTACAGATTTCAACCGTGCAAAACTCCCAGCACCATTTAAAGTTCCAATTTCGCAGACAAAGGAAATCATGGAGCAGAAAAGAGTATCAGTAAGAAAGTAGGGAGTTAAAGGCCTGTAATTGAAGATTTTGAGCCTTAACCCAACAATTTAGAGGTAGGGTACCAGATCGAAGACCCCGTGGATCACTCAGAAGGTCCACTACACAGAAAACCATATCATTAGGGTGTTTACATCAGCAGAATGTCTCCTCCCGAGCAAGGACATAATACTCATACGGTTTTAGTTTACGTTGTGTCCATGAGAATTTTTCCCCCCTGACAACAGTCCTAATGCTATTAGACGCATTTTTTACACAGTATGGCATACCTAAATTTGTTGACCTGCATTTGTTCAGTTCACCAGAATTCTACAGAGCGCTACAGCAAGTACATCAGAGACATACCTGGAGTAATTTGCAGCTTGATGAATACCACTCTTTCATCCAAAGAGTACTGAAGATAAATGCCCATGATTTAAAATAGAATGGGGCCTCAGCCCTCTTCCTCCTCTGAGTTTTAATGCTGCATTCAGTTTTTTACCTACCTCCTCTACCTCTCTTTAGCTATAAAATTCATGAAGATACTCATTGTAAGGTTGTTGATCGGATATCTGTGAATTGCAAGATGTTTCTTTTGAGACATAGTCTCTGTGTATAGTTGTAATATAGGCTGAGGAAGATGTTTTCAGACTAAATATCAAGCTATTGGTAATGTTTTACTTGACTGGTGTTGCTCTTCAATATGACAAGGACATTTCTTTGGATCCTGATTTAAATCAACGGTGATGTTTTTCTATCTTTGTATTTGTTTTACCTGGTAGTTCATTACATTTCATTTCTACTGGCTTGCATCAGAAATATGGCATAGGATTTACCCTTGTTAGGTACCCTATGTTTCTGCTCTCCTTGCCTTTAATTTTTTCTGTTGTATGTGTTATCTGAGGATTTATTTCAAGCTAATTTAACCAGTGTAGTGGTCAAACATATGCTACTAGCTGATGTATGAATTAATGAATCTATTCTTAGATGTTCTTGTTAGGCTTTAATTGAATGAATTGAGATACTGGGAGTTTATAAATTTTTCTCTGTCTCACTAGGGTCCTTTTCAATTAATTAAACCTTTCTAAGTTCCCTTAAGCTGGATACCAAAGCATTGAGAGTTCAAAGTCTCTCTCTGATCTCAGGTTTTCACCTTTGTGTTCTGAATCTTTAATGTTCCTTGTCTGAAAAGTTAGCTTTTTAGGTTTTGAATCACAAGTTGTCCAATGGCATGTCCTGTCCATGGATCTGATTCTTCAAAGGTCATCTTGGAGGTTTCCTTTCTTTCACCTTCTCTGTTGTCTTTCCATGTCCCGCTATCATCTTTTAGATCCAACGCTTTAGATGACTAGCCCAACTGAAATCCTGCACATTGAATAGCAAGTAAACCCTTTCCTGACTCCATTTCCCAATGGTATTGAATGTTCTCTGAGTTATCTCTCCTTTGTCTAGACTCCTCTTTATAAAGCCTTTTCTTATACTGAAACCTTCTTTCCCGATTCCCAACAACCAAACAAAAACCAAAAAAATAAACCCCGTGTCTATAACTAGCCTAATATCTCAAACATAGAGCTTCAAATACATATAACCTTTGCTAATATAGAGAGATCCCTCTCTGGACCCAAGAGGGCTAGATCCTGAGGTCTGAAAGTGGTTTTGATGTTGTCTCATCTTTTGGTCTTGCCAATCTGGCCAAAACATGGGAACCCCAACATAATGGCGACTCCACTGGGGAACGAAACTTTGAATACCCTTAACTGCTATATCCGGTCTTGTGTGTTTCTCCCACACTCTTAGACAGAGTCTGGAAAGGGCCAGGTAGCCTCCAGATCTCACTCTCTTTCAGAGGTGAAATATCTGGTAAAAGCCCTTCCAGTCAATCTCTGGTTAGATTTTTTTGTGTTTTCAGGATATCCTTGAAAAGGGACATCACATAAGCACTGTGGTGGACAGTGTACTTCCTAGAAACATCCTAGACCTTCCACCTGGAAACTCCATAGTTCCTTAAAAATAGAAGACTGCACTGGTGATCAGTAGGCCTGTTGATTATCCTGGTTCACATAAGACTCCACTGGGAGACTAGAGCCCATTACAACATCAGCCATATTAAGAATAACAAGTAGGGTTAAGCTTCTTGGTTAGAAAACAACATTCTGGCTTCAAGAACCATTCACACAAGAGCTTATCCTAACCCAAACCCACCTGAAATAGTTTAAAACCCTTAGAACATCCTCAAGAGATCTCCTACACCTAAAGGACCAACTATTTCCAGCCACATCCATAGAGTTAACTCTGCACCGGAAGACTTTACAGCTCTATTAGTCCCACCTTTCGACCTAGACCTACCAAATAGACTACCAAGAACTAGGTCATTCAGTGTTATAGACCATCCATACCTTGAGCTTCCTGGTTCACCACCTCATAGTGGTCAACACATTAGGGACAGAGAAACCCTCCATCTACACCTCCTGATATTCACTTCACTCAAAACTTGGGGCTCTGCCACCCTAGATCTGCCCAACAGAATTTTGCTAGTCCTAGTATCCCTGCCATCCATATACTAGCTGCTCAAGCCAACCCCTTACCTCCTCAGAACATCATCATGGCAGCCTGGTATGCACCTCTGGTATTACCCCAGCCTCCAATGCCCTTACCCAATGATTATCAATCAAAGATCCTGCACTTCACTGCAAAAGAGTCCACCATAGCTCAGCACCATGTAGATAGAATGGAAGATTCTTTTGACTACATGGAGATAGATGATGATACAGTCAAAATGAGAATCTTTGCCCAGAGCTTAGGAGGTGATGTGAAGAAATGGTTCAAAGGCCTACCTCCTAATAGTATCCAAGACCTTCCTACTTTATATCAGACCTTCATAAAAAAATGGGAAGTTAAGGCCAACCCTCTCCAAATCCTAGCAGAATACAAGAACCTTAAAAGAAACGTAGGAGAGAGTGTCCATGACTACTCTATAAGGTTTAACAGTGTTTACAACGCTCTTCCTCCACACATAAAACCTCCCCAAGGTTTGGCCTTAGTGAAATACCCTAAAGGCTTTCATGCTGACATGGCCTACTAGCTTAGGGAGAGAGATTACAACACACTGGAAGACATGCATAAAGGATCTGTGAGTGTAGAGGCTAACCTGATTAAGAAGAAAGCAATATTGAGAGTTGAGAAAAGGGTAACATATAGAGATGACATTGTAGCTTCCACATCTGATCCCAATTATGAACGTCTATCTAAAAACATGGAAAAGATACCGCAAATGATGGAAAAAATGGCTGTCACAGTTAGTAATCAGAACAGAAATCAAAATCATAACCTGAACCAGAACTTTAGAAGAAACAATACCACTTCCAACAAACAAAGAGAATCATATCATCAAGTTATTCCCCCATTCCAAGAGAACTTTCTTGATGAAGATGAGGGAATCATAGAAGAGTCTGAGGGGAACACAATAAAAATGTTTGAAGTAGAAAACTCAATCCACAATTGTTCCACAAAAGAAGATTAGCCCTCGCCCTCATATTGGAATGAGGAAGGATTGGAATCTGAGGATTACAGACTTGGATTTGAAAATGCCATCATGCAGGTCAGAGAACAGTATGAACTTAGAAGAAAAAAGAGCCTAGACACCCCCAAACCAAAGGCTTCTGAGATTTCCATCAAGAAAAGGCCTGAGAATACTTCTAAAGCGGCTGCTAAGAGTAACAGATCAGCAGCTGAGAGTTCTGGGAGGAACAAAGAGAAAGACAACCAAAACACTGATAAACAAAGTCAACCAACTAGCAGCACTAGCACTGCAGTTAGTGCTCCTGATAAAACAGTTCCTAAGCCTGTACATAGTGATAATCAGCCCACTGATTCTACCACCAAGGTGGTGCCTAACAAAACAGAGTTGAACATTCCAACGAGTCAGTCCACTTTCAATTTGGAAAGTGAGATTGCGAAAATTAAAATCTTTGTCCCACTCTCTGAGCTGGCCACTCAAGATGTCTATAAAGGCCAAATTTTGAAATCTTTAAATCTAGGTGAAAACAGTGACACTGTAAATCTGAGTGATGATCAACCAGCCGTTCCGTTTGGTCCAAAGATAGAAGGAAAGTTTCAGGAAGGGTTAGTACCCCCTTTTTATATCAGTCTCAATATCCACGAAAAGATCCTTCACAATGCAATGCATGACTCTAGGGCCTCACACAACTTGATGCCTAAGGTAGTTATGGAAAGATTAGGCCTAGAGATAACCCGTCCCTATAAAGACCTCTATTCATTTGACTCTAGCATAGTAAAGTGTCTTTTCCTGATCAAATATTTATGTGTGAACTTAACCCAGATTCCAGCCAAATGCATGGTCATGGATGTTGTAGTGGCAGATGTGCCACCTAAGTATGGCATGTTGCTGTCAAGGTCATGGGGAGCCAAGCTGCAAGGTACAATGCATATGGATGGGGCCTATGCCACAATCCCTGTCTTCAGCCAACTTAGAAGACTGTATAGAGAGGCACAAATGAAATTCCTGGTCATTAGCCTTGAAAAACCTGAAAATTCACCTTTATACTCTATACACACAGATCTTGACTCCTTCATCCTTTGCAATGATGAATCCTTAGAGGGGTCAAAATTCAAAAACAAAGATACAAGAAAGGAAACAAAGCCCATGGACTTTAACATAATGGCTACTCTAGACTCGGAGGAGAACGACGTAGAAAACTTTGGACAGTGCACTGAAACAGAAACTCAAAGTGAACAAGAAATAGAATGCAGTCAACTGATTAGTCACCCTCCACAAGCCCATGCACCACACCAAGAATGAAACGATGTTAAGCCCGTGAGCGAACCTTTATGGGAAATTAATTTCGATGGGTCATGCACCAAGAGAACTGCAGGAGCAGAAGTGTGGGTACATAACACAGAGAGTGACTACGCAGAGAGTCATGCCTGTAACCTGAAATTCAAATGCACAAACAATATCGCAGAGTATGAGGCTCTTATCCTAGGCTTGAATCTGTTGAGAAAATTAGGAGCCCGTAGGATAACTTTGCAGGGAGACTCTGAGCTGATCATTAAACAAGTGAATGGTGAATACACAACGAAACATCGTAGGCTGAGAGCATACAGGAATGACGCTATGGATCTATTGAAAACCTTTGTAGAATACAAACTGGTGTTTGTCCCTAGGAGTCAGAACGCAATTGAAAATGGATTAGCCTACATGGCTAGTTCGTATCACAAGCCTCCCAGTGACCAACAAATCATCATTCAGACCAAATTCAGACTTGCAATTCCGAACAACGAAAAATATTGGCAGGTTTTTGAAGGAGATAAGCAGATTGAATATTTCTTGATGGGCAGAATGAGTTTGAGTTTTCTAATTTAGACTCGAAATCTGATGATAACACCCTAAGTGAAGAACCCTCAGATGAGGAATAAAAACCCTATAACATAGAAATAAACGCTTTAAATGAACAGATTGGAAATCCAACTGAAGAATGTGAGAACGCAGATAAAGAGGAAGTAGAGGTGCTACAGTGGAAAAATAAGAACATCATCAGGGGGCTAGCACCTCTAGAAGACCTTTCTGACTTCGAAGATGTAGAAAAAAAACCCACTATAGAACATGCAGACTCTGATGTCGAAGAATGCAACATAGGCACTGAAGATAGGACCAAGATGATTAAATTGGCTATGTCCCTACCTGCAAACATGAAAAAGAAATACATTGACCTATTCAAGTAATTCATTGATGTGTTTTCCTGGAGCTACGAGGACTTAAAGGCCTAAGACACAAACATTAGACAACACAAAATACCTCTGAAAGAAAATTAGAAGCCCTTCAGACAGAAACTTCGCAGGATAAATCCAAAGAAATTTCCTGCAATGGAAAAGGAAATAAAAAAGATGTACGAGGCAGGAATAATAGTTCCTGTGAGATTCTCTGACTGAGTCTCAAACCTAGTGGTTGTGAGAAAGAAAACAAGTGAGATTAGACTGTGCATAGATTTCAGGAACCTTAACAGAGCCTCACTTAAAGACAATTACCCTTTGCCAAAATTGGGACACAATCTTCAGAAAGTAGTAGGCTCAAAAAGGATCTCCCTGTTAGATGGTTTTTCAGGTTACAACCAAGTTTTAGTACTCCCAGAATACCAACTCAAGACAGCTTTTACCACTCCATGGGGCACTTTTATGTATGGAAAAATTCCCTTTGGACTGATGAACGCTGGTGCAACCTTCCAACGAGCAATGGACATAGCCTTTTCAGATGAAATAGGGCACTTCATTGTCATCTATCTGGATGACATAACAGTCTATTCCAAGACTGAAGAAGAACACCTAAAACATCTGAGGAGAGTCTTTGAAAAATGTAGGAAGTTTGGTCTGTCATTGAATCCTAAAAAGACTGTATTTGGGCTATAAGAAGGTAAGCTTCTTGGCTGCATTATATCCGAGAAGGGAATTAGGATAGACCCACGAAGATTTGAGGGAATACTACAAATCACACACCCAAGAAAAATTAAAAAGCTACAGTCCTTCACTGGGAAAATTAACTTCTTAAGGAAGTTTATTCCCAATCTAGCTGAACACCTCTAGAATATGACAAACATGTTGAAGAAATATGTAGGAGTTAAATGGACTATTGAAGCTAAGAAATATTTTGAATCAGTTAAACTTGCACTCACTCGGGCTCCCGTCTTAATCAGCCCAGATTTCTCAAAGGATTTCCTAATATTTTCATTTGCCTCTGAGCACACAGTGGCTGCCGTTTTATTGCAGAAAAATCCAGAGCGAATGGAACAGCCCATTTCTTTCTTCAGCAAAGCTCTGAGGGATGCACCCTTGAAATACAACATAATGGAAAAACATGCCTATGCCTTGGTAAAGGCCCTGAAAGACTTTAGGGTGTACATACTGCATTCCCACACCATAGCCTACATGCCAAATATAGTGGTTAAAGACATCTTGTCCCAAGACCCAAATGTGAAGAGGGGAAAATGGATTGTTGTGATCTTAGAGTATGACCTTGAGATAAAACCCACAAAACTGATCAAAGGTCAGGGCCTAGATCAACTGATGGCTGAATCAAATTTACAAGCCCTTGACATAAACATGGTAGATGCCTTGGATGAGCAGGAAGGATTGACTGATCCCACTATTGAGGAGAAGTTTCAGAACTCTCCTTGGTATTCTAACATTTTGTACGTGCTCACAAACTTCAATGCCCCTCCTAAACTATCAAAAACCAAGGCCAGATTCCTAAAGCTAAAAGCCAAGAACTATTGAGAACTTAATGAAGACTTATACTGGAAAAATACAAATGGCCTATTTCTTAAATGTTTGCCTGAGACTGAAGCAAAGAGGGTTAAACAAGAGTTCCATGCAGGAGAGTGTGGAGGTCACCTGAACTGGAAAGCCACTGCTAACAAAATACTCAAAGCTGGCTACTATTGGCCTACACTCTTCAATGACATCCATAAGATGATAATTGCCTGCCATGAATGCCAGATTTTTTAGGGCAAAAGAAAGATCCTACCCCTTCCTTTACAACCCATCACTGTTGAAGGACCATTTATGCAATGGGGTCTAGATTTCATTGAAGAAATACACCCTGCTTCCTCCACACAACACAAGTGTATCTTAACAGCCATAGATTACTTCACTAAGTGGATAGAGGCCATACTTACTAGGAATGCCACAGATTCAGTCATCATTAGGTTCCTAGAAGGTCATATTCTCTCTTGGGTTGGTTGCCCAAGAAAAATAATCACTGATAATGTTGCTGCTTTTGGATCCAAGAAGATGGTTGATTTTTGTCACATGTATCAAATACCACTCAGCCATTCAACTGCCTATTACCCACAAGGTAATGGGTTAGCGGAATCATCAAACAAGAGCCTGGTTACCATCATCAAAAAGCTGCTGGAAGAAAACAAAAATTCATGGCATAACAAGTTAGTGCATGCCCTATGGGCTGACAGGCTTACAACAAAGAAATCCATTGGCATGTCACCATATCAGCTTGTCTATGGAACAGAGGCAGTGTTTCCTACCAACCTTGGAGTACCAGTGATTAAACTTGTCCAAGAGATTCAGGCAGAAGAAGACAACATTGTAAGAAGGATAAACCAAACAATTCATCTCCAGAAAACAAGGGAAGAGGTCTATAACAGAGCTATGAAATTTCAAGAAAATATAAAGAAGTTTTTTGAAAAAAGAACAAAAGCATGTGACTTCAAAATTGGAGATAAAGTTCTGAAGTGGGACTCAAGGAGAGAAGACAAGGGAAATCACGGCAAGTTTGACAGTTTGTGGTAGGGTCCATACATCATCCAGGCCATTGTGGGTCCAAATTCCTTTTTTCTACAAGAACTAGATGGTACAGAACTGTTTGGGGGTCCTGTCAATGGCAGGATGCTCAAACGCTACTTCTGCTGATTTCCAATTTCCAGTTTCCATTTCCATTGTAAATACCATTACTGCGTTTTGTTTTCAAGAAAAAAGAGAAAATGTTTCAAAAAATAGAGAGAAAGGAGAGGTTCAGACATGCTCAAAACATGAACCTCTGAAGTGCAAAAGATTGGCTCTAATACGATCAAAACCTGAGCCAAAGAAGTAAAACAGTTGGTTCTAACATGCTCAAAATCTGGACCAGCAAATTAGGAAAAAGGATCAGCTCTAACAAGCCCAAAACCAGAGCTGAAATGAAGAAGAGAAAGTGACTCTAATAAGCTCAAAAATTGAGTCACAAAGAGAATAAGGATGCTTCAAAACTTCATATTTCAAGCCTTCAAGATTTTGTTTTCAGTTTTCTGCAAGTTTCTGTCCATGTGCAACTGTCTTTACCCTTGGATCCACAGCAAACTAGACTGTCTAATTCTAGTTTGGCTATTTTTAAATTTCTGTTGTAGAATGTAGAGAAGAAATCTGTTGGACAGTTTAATCCCAGCAGATGTTAGATTAGGTAGAGAAACATATGAGGCCAACAGTTTAATCTGGTCTCATGGAGTAATAAGGGTAGAAATAGAATAGGTTTATTTTCCTGTTTGTAAAAAAATAAATAATGTAAAGGGTCAGCTAGTCCAAATGCACCCTAGAAGAGAAAATGATAGGACTATAGTCTGGGTAGGTAGATTGCTTGGGAATGTTTCTATTGATCTATCATGTTTGTGGCAGCTAAAAATCAAATAAGGAAGATGGCTCAAGCAATAGGCATCTATCCTACACCAAAGATCATTGTCTAAATTCTTGACTCCTTCAAGAAGAAGCCATCCCCATGTGGAGCCACTGTTAGCCCCCTATGAATTTTTGACAAGCAAATAGGGGGCTAATTTTTTTTATGAGCCTTCAAGGAATGCATTTCTCCTGAAAACACATCATCCTTGAAAGCCTCTTCATTCCCTCTTCCCTTTGATTAATTTCCACTGTTGTTTCCATCCACAAAGCCTCACTGATTGTAAAAAATTGTGCTAAAGAGGCCTTCATTTGCCCCTTGTATCCCTGCAGAATGTCCCATTTTAACCTTTTTTTTCCCTTTGAAAAATTCCCCCTTTTTACCCTAGAAATCCCTCCCAAAATCCCCTAAACCACCCATTTCCCCTTTAAATCCTACACACACCCCTTGTTTGGTTTAATTCCCCCCCTTTTTTTCCTCTACTGTTACCCCTTTCTAGCCTCAAATCGCATTAAAATGGACCAAAAAACCCATATTCTTCACATTCCAGGTTTAGCCCCTTTCGGCTCAGCCCCAGAACCGTTTCCCCCCACATGACCTAGCGCTAGAACTAGGCGCTAGCCCAAAAGGCGCTTAACGTGTTTGGATATCGGGAGCGCTATCAACCGTTGATTTCCCATCACCACATACACACATCAAATGTTGATTTTATTCATCTATGGGTTTTGTGGGCCCCTCCACCCTCTTATTTACTTAATTAATTATGAAAATTAAGAACTCTAATATTCCAATTATCTGATGGAAAATTTGGAATATTACAGTCCTCCCTGCCAAAATGTTGCTTGTCCTCAAGCAACTGCAAAAGTGGATGCTACAGTAAACAACCTCCCTCCAAATGGCATCCTCATATGGAATGCCTCCCCATCTGTCACAATGTTTCATGCATGCCCAACTCCTAAGTTGCCTCTCTAGAATTTCTAGAATGGCCTCCAACTAAAAAGTTAGATACCCTTCCTCATCAATGAATATCCAAGTGGAAACCATATGGTGTCCAAAGATCTCCTCTATACATGAGATACATGAAATTAAATAGTTTCTTCCCAAAGTGAAAATTCCCATCTCATGAACAATCTCTCCAACCCATGATACATAGAGAAGATTGAATCTATCAATGCTCTAACTAATAGCCCTATATTCCATGTAGGATCTAAACATAAAATCAACATAGTGAAAAACAAGAAGTAGAGACATATGGATAAGCATGAACAATATCAGACCATATTTTCCCAATAAAAACCACCGCAGCAAAGCCTCCTGCTACCATGCTAGATCATCATGAAAACATGTAAGAGAGCCATACTCTCTCAATAGAGGCCACCACAGCAATGTCTCTTCTTTCCATGCCAAATCAACATCAATATAAGTATGAGAGCCATACTCTCTCAATAGAATCCATCACAGAAATGCCTTTTGATGGCACCCCACATCATCATTGTACCAAATGTAGTGGCCATATTCTTTCAAGAGAAGCCACCGTAGTAAGGCATCTTGCTGCCCCATCACATCATCATCATACCAAGTACAATGACCATAATCCCCCAACAGAAGCCAATGTTGTAAGGCCTCCTGTTGCCATCCTCCATCAATGTCATGCAATGTATGGGAAGAAATAAACCCATACTCTCCCAATAGTAACCAAAGCAACAAGGATTCTTACTGCCTCCTTACATCATCATGATGCAAGTCATGGAGAAAAAACATACTAATGGACATGTGGAATGTCTCATCAGAGAAATACAAATAAGATACCTTATGCCACATTATGTGAGATTCATGCTTTGTCTCAAACACAAGTACATACATGAACATAAGTTATATCCCAATCAAAATAAAATATATGGACATAAGATACATCAGGAGGTGTCCAAAC
Source organism: Pinus albicaulis (assembly GCA_034641835.2). Taxonomy (NCBI): domain Eukaryota; kingdom Viridiplantae; phylum Streptophyta; class Pinopsida; order Pinales; family Pinaceae; genus Pinus; species Pinus albicaulis. The sequence goes on along the minus strand of CM076579.1, from coordinate 1,640,804,733 downwards.
TCTCTCATTAATAACTAGCGCATCCATGCGTCCTACTGATGCATGTCATAAATGATATGCATGGCATGGATCCTGGAAATGTGAGATGTTGGGTAGTATCCATACTCACCCAAAAGAAACCAATGCAGCCATGATTCTTGCTGCCCGATATCATAGATCTGCAAGAAGGTAGGCAACCTCCTACTCCTTATCCAGATCCACTCATCCCAATGTGGATGATGAATCACGCCAAGCTCAATCTTGGCATCCTCCCATTGTAAAATACAACATCCTCCATCTGAATAGATTTTCACTCCATGAAATGTTGAAGTGCACCTCCCTTGAGGTCTCTCCATGATATCCTCTCATCAATGGCCCATTGGAACCCATAAGGCACCATACATGTTATAGTTAGAGATTCCTCTTTGAGCTGTGATAAACTCATCAAGAAAAATACATCTTGACAATGGAAATTACTCTCCATCACAAGATCTCTACCATCTATCATCTCTCCCTCTAGTGCTTTATGAGTGAAGCTACCTTCAGAATTCTATCAGAAGAAAGTATATGCAAACCTTGGATAAGTTGAATCTCAGGAGCATCTTGCACATCTACAAGAGTTCCTCCAACCGGTGCAATAGTCTCTCCAGCTTCTGGTAATGATGATGGATGATCTTATACAACTTTACCAGTGCTGGTATCTGTCTCCTCCTCATGCATCTCATGAATCATGCATGGGGATCCAACTTTCAAGAACTCAAGACAATCTTGCAAAGATGCAAGTGATCCTCTTCCTGATGCAAGTACATCTGCAGCTGGTGGTGGTGGTAGAGGCTTCTACTCGTGAGTGATAATGAGGACATCGTCCTTGGGATCTTCATGTACTATCTCCTCAATGATACGATATTTCTCTATGTTAGATGTCTCCGGTTTATTTCTACCATACTTCTTCTTCATTATTTGAATGAAATCTACATAAGAAGACAATCTCATGTGTGACAAGTGACTGAACCACCAATATCTTGCTTCGCCTTCTAGGTGCAGCATTGTAATATCCACAACCTCTCTTTCTACTACAGGATATTGCATAAATAATGTAGCTAACTCTTCCCTCCAAGCCCTCAATGTGCTTGTGGAAGATCCATCAAATGTAGGCAAGAAGAATCTATGCCTCTTTTTTCTATTACTGCTGCGGGATCTCTCTCTTCTTTGAGTTGTAAGAACCATTGGAGAGTTAGATTCTCATTGAGACCTCTAGGTTGTGCTTTGTACTCCGACGGATATTTACTTAGGGTCTCATGTCCCAAGTATCCTTCATATTCAGACTAGTCCTCTCTCTTATCAAAGAAATTGGATATAGTAGAATGATGTGAAGCTCTTTGCTTCTCTGGTTGCTTCTCATGCTGATAGGAAGTGCTTGGACCTTCCTCATCAAATCTTCTTGGATCCTTCCTTTTCCTTTCCCTATTAATTTGATTGAACTCCTTGAAGAGATCTTGCAAATATTTAAAGAGAAGAGTGGAAAAACTTTAACCCTCTTTCATGGTAGATATCTACTATCTACTTCGTCTTTTGATGCAAAAGATGAAGTGTCCACAAGCTAAGGCAAAGATAATGCTCTGATACCACAGTAATATCCCAAAAGGGAGAATGCAGTAATACTAAAACACAATATAATAATTGCATAAAAGTAAACAATAAATATAAATACACCATCAAAATGTACAGAATATCTTAGCCATGTTATTAATAGGAGGTGGATAAACCAGTACAACAATGCTCAAAATATGAGACACTCAAGCCAAAGAGATGGCCTAGAATGACCTTGAAATGATCCCACAAGAGGGACTGTGTAACTGCTGGACTGCTGGAAGGAAAACAACGTTGTCTGTGCTGCAACGGTTGGGACTGCAACTGCCAGAAAAATATAGAATGTAGATTTAGGAAGTTCTAAAGCTCCGTGTAGGTTTTAACCCTGAACATAAATTATCTACACATGAATCTTATAGCAGAAAATAAACAATAGCGAGAGCATAAAACATAAAACATATAAACACAGAGATTTTCCCCTGGATCCCAAATCGGGACGACCAGCTTGATTTTTCATTACATTCCTTGTAGTGTTACAACACATATATATACATGTCGAAGCATACATGAACCCTAATCCATTAACCATGGATTAGAACATAACCGTATTCCCTTTACCGGATCTACAAAAATTACCAGGGGCCAAAAACCATCGTACCCCAAAACCATGTGCAAAACCATGCACAAAACCATGGGCATGGACTACCCACTGAAAATTAAGGACCAAAAAATTTCACCAGGGCGCTGCCACAGACCCCAACAAGGGGGGCTACCGCCCCCCCGTTGTGCCCAATGCAAAGGGGGGGCTATCGCCCCCCCTCTTACCCCCCCGCACGTGCTTAGTCATGGAAGAATATAACACATACCCAACATTCTCCCACTTGTTCTTTTCTTTCCGTAGGGGGCCATAGGAGAGCTTAGTCATTGGCCGAATTCTTCAACACCCATTGTTTCTCTACACCAAGATAAATTTTTAGTGCTCACAGACTTCGTCAATGCATCTGCAACATTCTTCAAAGTGTCCACCTTTACCAACAACACCCTTTTAGCCTCAACCATATCTCTAACAAAGTGATATTGAACATTAATGTGCTTTGTCTTTGAATGATAAGCAGGGTTCTTAGCCAAGAAAATTGCACTTTGGCTATCACAGTCTATCCTTATAGCTTGTTGTACCAACCCCATACTTGAACACAATCTCTGCAACCAAGCTGCTTCCTTGCTTGCATGAGTGGCTGCTATGTATTCTGCCTCTGTAGTTGAAAGAGCCACTACAGACTGTCTTTTACTCATCCAACTGATTGCGCCTCCAAATAGGCTAAACACATACCCACTTGTAGATCTTCTTTGGTCCAGATCTCCAGCCCAGTCTGCATCAACAAAGCCACGAATGTCCAACATTCTTTCCAATCCTGGTCTTCCCTGGTAGCACAAGCCATAATCACTAGTGCCACGTAAATATCTGAAAACCCGCTTCACTGTTGTCCAATGCTCCTTCCCCGGGTTTGACATAAACCTGCTCAATACTCCCACTGCATGTGCAATGTCTGGTCTAGTACAGACCATTGCATACATCAGGCTACCCACTGCACTTGCATATGGAACACGAGACATATACTCCTCTTCTTCTTATGTCTTGGGACATTGTTCAGCAGACAACTTTACACCTACAGGAATAGGAACATTCACTGGTTTACTATCCTGCATATTGAACCTCTGCAATATAGTCTCGACATAATTCCTCTGGTTTAACCAGAGCTTCCTCTTTGCCCGATCTCTCTTAATTTCCATGCCCAAAATATAGTTTGCAGCACCAAGATCCTTCATGTTGAATTTGGAGAATAGTTGGGTCTTCAAATATTGGATAATTTCTTTGTCATTTCCAATCAACAACATATCATCCACATACAAGACCAAATAAATAACACGGTCACCAATTAATTTAAAATAAACACAGTGATCCTCCTTGCTTCTGGTGAAGCCAAGTCCCTGTATATAGATATCAAATTTCTGATACCACATCCTTGGTGACTGTTTTAACCCATACAGAGACTTCTTCAACCTGCATACCAGTTCTTTCTTACCCTTCACCATAAAGCCTTCAGGTTGCTTCATGTAGATCTCTTCTTCTAGATCTCCGTGAAGAAATGCTGTCTTCACATCCATCTGTTCTATCTCAAAATCAAATGCAGCAGCAACAGATAAAAGTAATCTAATAGAAGTAACTTTGGCAACAGGAGAAAAAATATCACCAAAATCAATTCCCGGCACCTGGGAATAACCTTTTGCTACCAACCGAGCTTTGTATTTCTCCACCTTGCCTTCTACATTCATCTTCTTTTTAAACACCCATTTTCTCTCGATGGGCTTCCTTCTAGCCGGAAACTCCACCAGATCCCATGCCTTATTTTTATGCAAGGATGCCATTTCATCAACCATGGCCTCCTTCCAGAGTTTTCCATCCTTTGAATCTACTGCCTCCCTGACAGTTCAGGGATCATCATCAGTTATAGTTAAGGCAAAACCTGAACAGAAAGTAGATGGACTAAACCTTTCTGGTTGCCTTCTTTCCCAAGCTGATCTTCTCACAGCTGGAGTTTGTGGCTCTTCCTCTTCTGAGTCTTCTTATGTTGTAGAGTCTGATTCATCCTCCTTTAGCTCAAACTCTATCTTATCAGTTTCCTTTGGTATGATTTCATGTTTAACAACATCTTTTGCCTCTCTAAACACCACATCTCGGCTGTACACAACCTTCCTTGTTTCTGGGTTCCAAAGCTTGTAACCTTTTAAACCATCCCTATACCCAATAAATATGCACCTTTCAGAATTATTATCCAACTTGGTCCTTTTCTTCTTTGGAACATGTACATATGCCTCACATCCAAATACCCTTAGATGTGAAAGAGAGGGTTTCTTACTAGTCCATACCTCATGTGGAGTCTTATCCTCCGACACTGATGAAGGTGATCTGTTAACCAGATAGCATGCAGTCTTCACTGCCTCTGCCCAGAATTCTTGTCCTAACCCGGTACCACTGAGCATGCTTCTTGCCTTTTCCATCAGTGTTCTGTTCATTCTTTCTACAACTCTATTTTGCTGAGGTGTGTATGGAGTAGTCTTCTGCCGTGCTATACCATACTTCTTACAGAACTCTTCAAATTCCTTCTTGTAGAACTCCCCACCATTATCTGTCCTTAGTGCCTTTATCTTCTTCTCTTTCTGGTTTTCCACCAGAGCCTTAAATTCTTTAAATCTGTCAAAGACTTGAAATTTCTTCCTCAAGAAATATATCCATGTATTCCTTGAGAAGTCATCTATGAATGAAACATAGTACACAGACTATTCCAGTGATGGAACTAACACAGGTCCAAACACATCACTGTGCACAAGTTATAATATCTTGTTTGCTCTCTTAGCACCAGAAGGAAAACTCACCCGATTCTACTTCCCATATACACAATGTTCACAGAAATTGAAATCCAAAGAGAAATTAGACATACCTTCTACCATACCATTTCTATGCAGTATTTGAAGGCCCTTATCTCCAATATGTCCAAGCCTTTGATGCCATAGCATGGTCTTTTCTCCAGAGATAGCTAGGCTTTTTGCTCCACTTTCAGGAACCATAGAACTGTTACACCCATCAATAACAGTGCTACCTTGTAGCTTGTACAAAGTTCTAGTCTGAACTCCCCGCATTAATACCAGTGCTCCCTGAACCATCTTGCAGGCATCTTTCTCGAACACTGTTTTTACACTTGCATCATCCATCTTGCTTACAAAAATCAGATTTTTGGCCAATGTAGGAATATGCAGAACACCAGGAAGTGTTCTAATCCTTCCACCTTGCAGCTTCAGCTTGACCTTTCCACGTCTGACGATTCTGGCCTTCCTATCATCCCCTAGGAATACATCACCACCATCATATTTCTCATACTCGCAGAACCACTCCCCAACCACTTCCAATGGGGAGTGAAGTGAAAGGATGCACCTGAGTCAATCAACCATGACTCATGATCTACATATGTATTTGAAGAAGAAGACAAATAAAAATTCCCACCTTCATCTGAGGTGGTTTTTGCCTCTGTAGAAGGAGCATCATCAAATCCCTTTCCTTTCTCAGGAGCTTTAGATCTACAGTCCTTTTTGTAGTGCCCTTCCTTTCCGCATTTCCATCACACCTTTACAAACTTTCCAGGAGATTTAGATCTCCCACTCGAAACCTTATTCTTGTTTATGTTCTGGGACCTTCCACGTATAGATAAGGCATCTCCATTCTGACCCTCCATATTTCTCCATCTGATTTCCTCCAACAGCAAGGCTAAGACAACGTCATCAAAATTCAAGGTAGTTGTATTGCTACCTATTGCAATAACCAGACTGTCCCACGAGTCTGGTAGAGAACACAACAAACTAATGCACTTATCTTCATCTGAGATATTAATATCAACAGATGACAGCTGACTTACCACAGTATTGAAGGTGTTCAGATGCTCTGTCACCGAGTCTCCATCCTTCATCCTCAGGTTATACAGCTTTTTCCTCGGGAACAATTTATTCACCAGACACTTAAATTGGTACAAAGTCCCTAGCTTGTCCCACAAGGTCTTCGCCGTAGCTTCCCCAGATACATTCAACATTACTAAATCTAAGACACACAATCGTATTGTGCTCTTTGCCTTCCGATCCAGCTTCTTCTAGTCTTCATCTGACATTATCGTTGGTTTAGTACTCGGATCTACCATGATCCACTGATCTTTATCCACCAGTAGATCCTCCATCTTAAGCTTCCACAACTCAAAACTCTGACCATTAAATTTATTTATCTCTATCTTCCCGCTGCTCACTATCTTCTTTCACTGCAAGAATCGATCCCGCAGATCTCCCACTGAATAGGGTCTACCTCAGGCCCGAGCAAAAAACCCTCAACAGCAAAGGCGTCCCCTTGAAGCCGAAACAGCTCTGATACCAAATGTAGGTTTTAACCCTAAACAGAAATTATCTATACACGAATCTTATAACAAGAAATAAACAATAGTGAGAGCATAAAACATAAAACAGATAAAGACAGATATTTTCCCCTGGATCCCAAATCGGGACGACTAGCTTGATTTTTCATTATATTCCTTTTAGTGTTACAACACATATATATACATGCTAAAGCATACATGAAACCTAATCCATTAACCCTGGATTAGAACATAACCGTAGTTCCCTTGACCGGATCTACAAAAAATACCAGGGGGCGAAAACCATCGTACCCCAAAACCATGTGCAAAACTATGCACAAAACCTTGGGCGCAGACTACCCACCAAAAATTAAGGACCAAAAATTTTCACCGGGGCGCTGCCCCGGACCCCGATAGTGGGGCTATCAGCCCCCCATGCATGCTTAGTCGTGGAAAGAATATAACACATACCCAACACTCCGATGATGCTAAAAATGTAGATATGGGCTCTATGAGGGATACCCAAGATAGTCCAGAAAGGATTTTCCAGATCTATTAATCTAAGAAAATCACCCTCTGAAGCAAGAACTAATCATAATATGGCGGAAATGTGTTGTAATCGTATCTATTCTTGAAGGGCTGATCCCTTCACTAGATCCTTGGGCTAAAAGCTCAATATATAGCTCCTCCAACCTTCTCCATTAATTGCATCTACTAATACACAACCGTTTGATAAAAACTACGCTATAAAGGAGTGAGGCTCTCTAGCCTACTGCTAAATATATCAAATTAGCTCAATAATGCTAGAAATAGTGAATGTAAAGTGAGGATATGGTCCCTTACAGGATTTACAGCTGAAATGTTGAAAACTTCTCTCCTCTAATAGATCTATAGTACTAGACTGTGAAATCCTTGAGGGGACTTCTACTGCATGGAGGTATGATACAATGGCATAAATTCTAGATATGAATATAAAACTCTTGGAAGGCTGAACATGAAGCAAAAGGTGAGAGGATGAAACATCCACTGGTTTCCTAGTTGAAATGTTAGAAACAGCCTCCACCTCTCAAACCTTGATGCAGGAATATGTTATTCCTATGGCTAAATGAGCATATGAGAGTGGTATGAAGATGGCACCAATGCTTGGTGATGAATGGAGCTCAATATAAACCTTCCCAGAGTAGGCACTCGAATTCCCCTATGGGTAAGGGTGGTATTTCCGCTCAGAAACACCCTGTGCTAAACAATGCCGCAAACTTAGCTAAACAACATAAGCGTGCATAGAAATGTCACATGAAAAATCTAGATCTAAACAGATCAAAAATAATAATCTAAAGCCTGCCTTCTATTATGTCGTCATCTTCATTATATAGATTGAGTGCCTTCCATAGCCCTAGCCCACCTCATAACTGTGTTGTACATGTCGACACTAGCCTCCATGAAGACTGCACTGTCTCTCCATGACCTCCATCATGTCTACATTAAATTCCCACTCTCTCCATCATGTGTGCATTAGATGCACCACTTCCTCCACTATCTTATCATAAGTGCTTTATGATCTTACCTTGAATGCATTATGATCTTATTTGACCTCCTCCAAGATCCTCATGATTTTACATTAAATATCCATGATCTCCACTCTTCCTTCCTTTAAAAAGCTGCTCCACTACTCCATAATGTAGATCTAGATCTAAAATATCCACATATACACATAAAAAGTGGATTTTATTCATCTATTTGGTTTGTGGGTCCCTCCACCCTCTTATTTACTTAATTAATTATAAAAATTAAGAACTCTAATATTCCAATTATCTGATGGAAAATTGGGAATATTACAATAGATCATTGGATTGATCATGTTCTGGGAAGATTTGTAACTGAATTTTCTATTGATCAATTTGTCTCTTATTCTGAAGTTGAAAGAAGGTTTTTCAATGGTCCTAGAGGTAAGTTCTTGTGCTCTCTGAAGTTGTGGATTAAAATACTATTGTGTGAACATGGTACTCTGTGTAGTAATACTGAGTGAATGTCCCGTAGAGGCCCGACTACACGTAGTGGAAGAAATTAACGAGTAGACCTAGAAGAAGGTTTTATTTACATTCCCCTCAAAGCTAAGTCTAACCGTGACGAAGAATCATAAGCTAGTAGCTCTGGTGAATCAACGCACTCTGAAGAAGAAGTATTGCGAGATCATAATAGTATTGGGTTGTTGGCCATGATTCAGATCCCATTCACTCCACTTTCGAACTCATATCGCACAAGTCATCCACTCCACTTGCTTAGGGGTAAAATGCACAGGTGGTAGCTAGATGAAGATCCCTATCGGGCCTTCCCGGGACCCAAGTTAGACAGTCATATTAGCTGCAACATTCACAAAGAAACTACATACATGTTCATACTAATGATTAATTGAAAAATTGAGATATTTAAGGATTACACCGATATATAAGGCATATTTTTTGGAGAGCACAATGCAGTGTGGCGGAAGTCCTCCTCACTGGCTCCAATTCCAAATCCTGCAAACAAATAATGAACTAGTGTAATCTTCATAGTTTTATACTATAAGAAATCAAACCAATATATAATCAAATAATAAACTATGTATATATAAGCCACTTATACCATATATCTTAATCAAATAAAAAATAGATGCATCAATAAGACACCAAGTGGACAAAATAGAGGCAATTATATTATTTAGAGAAGGAAGATTACAACCATCAGTTTGGTCAAGCTCCCCTCAGTCCTCCGACTTCTCTCTCTCACACATCAATATCCAAGTGTGAAAAATCTTAGGCCAAGAGTTCTCAATGAACCTAGCCAAACATGAAACCTCACACTCAACAACAAAATTACGCTCTTCACATAATCAACCTTTTTACCTTTGACAATGATTCCTAACCTCCAATTTAAAAGAATTTGGAAGGATCGATATTGCCATTCTTCTCCATTAGTTTGAATAGGGAAAAATCCATGATGTTTCCATGGTTTTCTTAGATTTTTCCCTCTTTAGATTCTCATTTGGGTTTAGTAATGTCCAATCATAGGCCTGCACCGCAGGTTCCTACTTTTTGGACTGACTCGAGAAAAAGCCACAATTTCAGTCAGTTAATATGGAATTTGTCCCTTTTTCCTCATGAAACACGGGTAATGTTACCCCTTTGGAAAGACAATGTGTTAACCTAGGCACTAACTCTCCCTTAAAGAGGCAGGGATGAGTTATAACTCAACCTTGTTGTCTCTAGGGTGCATTACCTTGGAAAATAGGTCTTTGTCTAGGTCATTTTCTTCCTTCCATGTGTGCTTCTCCTCTGAGATGATGAGGAGGTCATTTGTACTGTAACAGATTCCCCCTAAAGCATGAGGTTAGAGGAAAAGAAAATGGCCGAAATAATTTACAACATGTGTAGTAGAGGGAGAGGAGTTGGAGGACTAGGGAAAACCTGAAATAAACAACATATGTCAAAAATATAAATATATGTCCTAAGTCAGCCATTCCCATGCTCAGTATCTATATCAAAATGATTTCTCCAGGAAGATATTGTTTGGTCAATTTAGTGTGTCCTAAATTGCTAACATAAATTATCAACCAGGGATTCGTAAGCTGACGAAGTGTGGCGCACTATATGTGCAAGATAACCTATCTCTTACTTTTTGTCGTTTTTGGATTTTTATGAAATTCTAAAAGACAAGTATGGTTATGAATGTTCAAGGCAATGATGTCCTTTATAATGATTTACCAAATTCAAACTTAAAAAAAAAAGGAATTTGAAACATACAATGACAAAACTTGAAAGGAAATGAAAATGTGCTGCTAGCCTAATAAATCAAACAATGAACTATTGAGCATGAAAACCAAACTATCCTTGCTGCTGTCTAAACACAAAAGAAACTATGCTTAAAGAAATCCAAGAATTGCAACAAAGTAAATATAAATCAAATTACATCAATTTATATTCTGATCCCTCGCCATTAGTCCAGCTATGGCTTTCGGAGGTAACCATAAACAACTTGAGCAATCTGATATCTAATTTGCAGAAAAAGAAACTAATATCAAACTACACACTCATACTTCAATCCCTCACCATCGGTCCAGCTGTGGCTTTCGGAGGTAACTGAAAATGACATGAGCAATTTAATATATCTAACTTGCAGAAAGTAAACTAATATCAAACTACACACTCATACTTCAATCCCTCACCATCAGTCTAGTTGTGGCTTTCGGAGGTAACTGAAAATGACATGAGCAATTTAATATATCTAAATCTAGCTACTGAAGCAAATGTGCAAGACTGAAATAAACAAAGCAGTACTGGAATTAAACAAAAACTAAGAAAAATAAATTAGCAGAAGAACAATATTGATTCCATGTCATTAGTCAAAAGATATGCAAATGCCCGGGCTGCCATGAAAAAATATGCTAAAAGCTATGATTTCAGAAAGCAATCTAAGTAAGGAAATATGACAAAACAAAATTGAAAGCAACTTATCTAGAAAACATGTAAAAGCCTCCTTGGATAGCAGGGGCCCTCTGCTACCAATTTGGTGAAGTCCTTCAGCTCCTTAAAGTTGTAATCAAAACAGCATCAAAGAACTGAATTTCTCTATTAAAAAGAACTCACAAATCTACATCCCATTCCATCTTGAATTTTGTTACAAAAGACTTCTCTACTACTTTTTCATTACTTCCTCATTACCTATGATAGGAGAAAGCTTCTCCTATTTATACAAAATATGAGGAGACATCTCATTAATGAGAGTCCATGAATCTCTCCCTCCATCTCTAGAGTTACAATCAAAATAGGAAATGATAAGACACATGTCTTTCTAGAGTTTCAACACAACTTGAGGAATGAGACACATATCCTCTTAGAGTTTCAATACAGCAAGGAAGTGAGACACATATCCTCTTGATCCCATAATCTTCTCCAACCAAATTCGAATTTGGCCTTAGAGTGCCACATAAGGGTCTTCTAGAAGTCTCCTTTTGACCTACACATGTCACAAAACTCATAACACATATATAGATATATGAAACTATGTTAATTTTCTACTTTCTAATCATAAATTCACTTACAATACATAAAATAAATAACTTTGGAAAACAAGGATCCTAACCCATATATTTATGAAAATGGTTACTTGATGTAGGGTTTTAGGTCAAATGGTTATGAAATAAGAGCTAAATGGTTATGACATAATGGAAATATGTATGAATATGGAGAACACTTTTGAGACTCAACATAGATATGACCAGTATGTCCACCGATAAGCACAATGTGGAAGCTTGTGTCATGAAAAGATCAATTTGATAAGTTTTCTCCGAAAACAATATAGCAGCATGGGAGAGGAAACAAAGTTGAATGATGTAAGCCTTAACCCAAGGTGTTGGTCGTCACTTCACTAAAATACATATTTCCGTACATGTGAATAAATGAGTTGTAGTCGAACATGCGAGAAATTGTTTGATTACTAGTAAATGATGAAAATTGTTAACAGATGCGAGGATGGCCACCAATAAGGATGATGGTCTCCAAGATTCACAGTACAATCTAGCGAGTGTGAATAAATGGTGTTGATTTTGAACACTTGTAGAATCATTTGACTAGGAGTTAGTGATGAAAATACCCATTCAAACACAAGGTAACCTACCACTAAGGTCTGCAAGCTCCAGGGTACTTATATGTTTCTGGATCAACTTCCTAGATAAGATGTAGAAGTTGATAGGATGAAATTTTTCAAAAGGAAAACAATGAGGCGTCCTACATCAATTGACACGAAATGAGAAAAGATGATTTTGTTTTGAAGATAGTCAAGAGAAAATAGTACTAACTGATGACGGAAAATGATTTTTGGCATATGATGGCTGGGTTGATACAAGAAGCAGTAGATAGCGAGATCTCTTGAACAATAGAAGGCACAATAAACATGGTACCAGGAAACTTAGGCTTATGAACACCAAAGAGTGTTAGGTTTCACCAATGTAGGGACATCGACATATGAAGGCTAAAATCATAGAATGGTAGGGTTTGGCTAATTGCGAGAGAATTTTCTAAGGAGTGACATGTTCAAGGTGTTGCTGCCAAATCGATTTTCAAAGTATAAAAAAATGAGTCTCTACTTTGTCCAAATTTTTCCCCATATGATTAGGTTTAACCAGTCTAGAAGGGTAAACTCGGTGATATTTTCATATTTATGGAGTCTCAAAACATCGTAAAAGACAACTCCAAGGGGGTAACTTTGTCATGGTTGATGACCAGGTGTGACAAAGGGAGAATAGTATGCCTGACAATGTTCCTTTTCCGTAAGTTAGTCCATTAAAGATGGATAAAGTGATAAACCTATGTTCAGTGGAAATCTACCTCATTTTGATATGAGTATGAGGAGATGAAGTAAACTCAAAAATCTTTGTGAAGTTTTAACAAGTTAGACGAATAAAAACTTGATCCTATTCGTGAAAATTTAAACAGTCCAATGGAGAAAAACTTGGTGTCTTTTCGGTTTCTAATGAGATAGAAAAATATGGAAAATAATAACTCATAGATTTTCATCATGGTAGTTTAATGAGCCCGACAAAGGAAATTCAGGGTTTTTTCAGTTTTACGAGCTAGAAAAAGTCCCTAAAAAGGCTTGATCTGGGTCAAGCATGGTCAAATCTACATAAAAACACTGACATTTCATCAAAGCATTGGTAAATTCAATAAAACAACAGTTGCATAAAAAAATAGCTGAAATTTACCAATTTCAAATGACTAGCTGAGTGAGTCATACCTCCAGAATATTTATAAGAAGGAAAAAGACCTTCATTTCACTTTCTGTGTTCAGTGAAAGAGCTCTGGAGTGAAAAAAGAGGTGAAACTTCTGATGCTGATTGTGGACTATGCAGGCAATCATTTTCGATTCTACCTGTCCCAAGTAAGAGTTTGAGCCTTTATCTAGTTTTCCATTAGTGTTTTAAATGTTTTAAATGGTTAAAAACTGACTTTTGGGCAAGCCCTAGAAATTTTGGGTGGGTAACACGGGTGCCCAATGGTAGGGCCATGTTAAACACACTTCTCGTTAAGGGACAATGCATTAGCATGCTCTAATTTTCATAGAGCCTCGCATTAGCCGACCCAAACAATTTTTAAGCTTGGTTTGCTCCAATTTGCAGTGATTTGGCCAATAAATGATCCATGGAAAACTTGATTTGTGCAGGTACAAATATTTTACCATGAGTATCTGGCGCAAAAGAGAGCATGAGAGAGAGGAACGAGAAATGGTTACTGATCCGACATGTTTATTGGTTCTCCAGAGTGAAGATTACTCAAATATGCCAAATTAGAGATGATGAAAGGGCAAGAGGACATTCTGAGCTGGATAATCCAATGGTGGGATGAATATCATCATTTATTTCGCATCGAGGGTCATGATCTCACAAAAGAGAAGGAAGATATATACTTTCTGACTAGCCTATCATCATGTAGAGGGCCAAGGCCCAATCTTACAGGATCGAGAGTTGATCCCCAAACCATCATGGTGTTGATCCAGGCTCACTTTACTAACAACATTGCACCAGTGAGTAACCAGACACCTATAGCACGGGTGGCCTCTAGACCAATGAGGTCATTTCTATAGATGATCATCTGCTTGGCAGGAGCCAAGAGTTAGCATGTGGCCACCAAGGCCCAAGTACTACTAAAGATGGATTTTCTACAGCCACATATATTCAATTGGTGAGGAGGCATTGTTCACCATGTTCAATAAGAGTTGACAACCTGCAAGACCTAGTCCCAAAGAGAGTTTGGGTATGGAAAGTTGATGGTCTCCTTCATACTAGAGAGAGTGCCCATTATGAGGTCTCGAATGATCATGGATGATGTGGGACCACGAGAGCCTAGACAGGGTTGTTGGTCCACCTTGATGCCTCAGACTAGAGAGGGTCCACTCTGTCATTTCTTCGATGATGCATTATTTGAGTGGCTTAACAATCAGATCCATGATCAAGGATTATCCCTATGAAGGGATGAACTTCACAAGAGATCCGGAGCTGAGATTGCCACCTGGAACTCAGTGGGGGCCAATAGGTAAGAAGAGAAATCAATTGATTTAATTATTTTTTGTCTTTTGACTATTTATGCAATATTTTTTGTTTAATGGGTGAAAAATAGTTTTGACATGAAGCGCATTGCTTGACAAAGACGTGGCAACCGTCTGACCTGCTATAGCCCCTTAGTATGCATGGAGAGGAATGCAACTACCTGGGGCTGGAGCAGAATCAGAGGCTACGGTAGCCGCCAAAGAGGGAGATGATATACGCAGTTTGCACGAGCTTTCTAGGAACCTTGAAGGATTGAGCATGGGTGTGCCACCTCTGCCCATGAGGGAGATCCCGATTCCTCTGCAGCAACACATATTGGGTGTGCCAGATTGATTCTTGGTGCCTCTAAGGAGGTTAGCCAAAGTAGTTATCTTATATCATGAGTAGTAGGCTTACGAGGAGTAGATATAGATGTATAGATGTCAGAGCAAGGCCTAATAGAGCCAATTTTGTATAAAACACCCAAGTTTTGAAGACTTTTTTTATGTAACCGAATGGCCACGACATCTATATATATATATATATATATATATAGATACATATTTTGGCGATTTTGATCTTGTATTTTTTAATTCTTATGTAACTTTTATGATGAAAAATGTACACTCATACATGACTCTTTCTATAGTCAATATGACAAATGCCAATCCAATAACTAATTTTCTATCGAATCAGCTAATGCATTAGATTCTCTAGGAATGTGTTCAAAAGTAATGAATTGAAATTGATGTTCCAGAAGTCGTACTCCCAAGTAATAACGTAATAATATAGGATGTGGATGCGATAAAACTTGTTCAAATGCATAACGACAAGCTGGGAATCTAACCGGACCACCGGATTGGAGATGTTACGAGATGCAGCTTCAGTGAGGAGTTAGATAACTGACATGTACTCAGCAATATTTTTGGTGTCATCACCAAGGAATATCCCCCTGGAACCAAGTAGTTATGACTCAAGTGTATAGAGGACCCAAGTAGCTGATGCAATGTGTCGTGTGTGACGAGTGGCACCATTTGCGTATCCAACTTATGGAAAGGATGACGAAGACACCTGTGTAAAAGAAGAGAGCCTATATGAGAAAAAATACTCAAAAACCCAAAATATTCCAGATACACCAAAAAAATACAAAACTTGTATACATAAAATTACAAATAAAATGCTCAGTGAGACACTAGGCGAAATACTTCTTTAGATAGAGCCCATTGTGGGGCTTAGCAAGCGGGATTCCATTACAGCCCTGAATTTCATATGACCCTTTAGAAAGGACCTTCATGATAACACATGGACCTAGCCATAATGGTTGATGTGTTCTTTCCCCCAAGAGGTCGTGTCTCTGATCATAGACTAGAATGAGGCCGCCTTCTTGGAAAGAATGAGGCTTGATAGATTTGTCGTATTGAGCTTTAACTTGGAGCTTATGGGCTTTGAGGGCTAGTGTGGCATCTCGACGAGTTTCTTCCAAATGATTGAGTGAGAGCAAGCACTCTTCTTCAGTAGTAGTGTTGGGTAGGAGTTCAACAACAAATTTAAGTGACAGAATCTCACACTCGATTGGAAGAACTACTTCCAGATCGTATGCTAACTGGAATGGCATGAAGCCTGTAGGAGTCTTCACTGAAGTTCGGTATTCCCATAACGTGGAGTATATATTTTGATACCATGTGGTTTTTATGATTGCCAACTAACCGATGAATCATCGTCTTGAGGATTCCATTTACAACTTTGACTTAACCGTTACCTTGCGGATAATAGGACAAAGACTAATCTTGTCAAAAACCTAACATCGAAGTTAACTCTGTCATCATTTGGTTTTGAAAGTGTGAACCATGATCTGTGACAATCGATCAGGGTACACCAAAACAATAGATAACCTGATTGAATAGGAAAAGAGAAACAATTTCTCCATCAATGCAGAAAGTGGGAATGGCTTCAGCCCATTTCGTGAAAAATTCAATTGCAACTATGAGGTAGTTGTGTCCATCAGTGAAAGTGGGATTACATGTTACAAAATCTATTCCCCATTTAGTGAAAGGACCGAAGGAGATGACCAGATGCATAGCGTCAAGATGACCGCACATTTTCTTCGTAAAAATTTGACACGGATGGCACTTCTAGACCACAATGACGTAGTATTTAAATAAAGTGGGCCAGTAGTATCCTGCATGTAATATTTTCTGGGTAGTAGCTATGCCTGAAAGATGACCACCACATGCCCCAGCGTGGAATCCATTTAAAACTTGTTATGCATCATTAAGAGTGAGACAACGTCGAAGAACTGTATCAACACCACGATGATATACAGTATCATTCAGCACGAGATAGTGTTTTGCATGGTGATGAATGTGACCACAGTCATTTGACATGAGAGTTGGGCAGAACTGTTGATTTTGGAGGTAGAACAGAATTTCCCCATACCAAGGATCAATAGTATCAACCAGATAGATAGATTCATCAGGAAATGGATCATGAGCTACTTCCTCTGTGTCAATTCTCAGAAGATCCGACAACAATTCGACGAAGAATAGATATTTCTTAGCTTTGGCAGCAGTGAAAACCAAGTCAAATTGTTGGAGGATTACAATCCATTTGGAATATTTTCCTCCAATTACCTGATGAGACAAGATGTTTTGCATGGGATTCTCCAAAGGAATAGCAGTATTCTGACGCAGCAATATGGAGTGTCAGAGGTGGGTGACATCGAAGACCACTGCGAGAGATAGTTTCTCCACATGTGAATATCTTACTTCAGGTCCAATGAGACCTTTTGACAGATAAAAAATCACATTCTCACTATCATCATCGTGAACTTGCACCAAAAACATTCCCAGGGAGGATCGTGAGGCTACCAGGTAGAGGAGAAAGTTACGCGAATAGTTGGGGGCACTAAGAAGTGGGGCGGAAATGAGTGCCCATTTCAGAGCGTTAAATGATAGTTGAGTTTGATCATCCCACAGATACGGTACCCCTTTCTTGAGTAAGTGCATAAATCCTTTCGTCATATCGGCATATTTTATGATGAAGCGACGTAAAAAGTTTTCCTTCCCTCGCAAACATTGGAGTTGTAGAATGTATTGTGGTGCATGTAATTCAATAATTTCCCTTACCTTATCGAGATCAACACTAATCCCATGCTTGGAGACAATGAATCTAAGAAGACGTCCAAACTCGACAAAAAATATTCATTTATGTGAATTCAGATGGATGTTGTAGAACTTACACCAATACAATATTTCTCTAAGATGCGCAAGGTGATGAGCTCATTTCTTGGAATGAGTAGGAAGATCATCCAAGTAAGCTTGTAAAATGTGTCTGATATCGTGAAATGCATAGTCCATGGCCCTTTGAAAAGTGGCTCTAGCATTCTTCAGATCGAATGGGAGATTTTGATATGAAAATGTGCCCCAAGGACAAATGAATGTGGTTTTATGTTGGTCATCCTTTTTAATCGAAATATGGTTATATCCTGAAAATCCATCCATAAAGGAGAAAGATTCGTATCTGGCGCAATTGTCGATAATATGATCTATAAACGGAGTAGGATAATTGTCTTTTGGAAAAGTGTCATTCAGATCGTGATAGTTAACACAGACTCGTATGATGCCTTGTTTCTTATCTACAGGAACCAAATTGGATACCCATTTTGTCAAAGGAACTCAATAGATGAAACCAGCATGTAAGAGTTTTTATCCTCTATCTTGATAGTTGCTGCTTTGCGAGGGTGGACAGGTCAGAACCTTTATCAGGAAGACTTGGCATTGTCTTAAATCTTGGATCTATGCCAGGAATTTTATCGTAAGACCAAGAAAAAAAATCGCGAAACTCCTTAAAAAGGGATGTGAAGCATGCAATTTCTTCCCGACTACAATCTGCTCCAATCTATATATTTTCCACGATACCCCTTTTGACTGAGATATCTATGAGCATGGTCTTAGAAATATTTCCCATGTTGCCTTCCGCATCGATAGTTTGAATAGTCGTATAAGCGGATGGAATGATATCAGGTGGGTCAAAGATGGGATTTTTATAGTGATCACGTCTGAATCAGACATCGAAGCGCGATGGTGAAAATCTCCCCAAGGTCTTTCCTCTAGAGACATGATCTCTTGGATAGCTTCTTCCATAGGCAGGACTTCATCGAGGAGATCCTTAGAATGAATTTTTTTGGGCGAGAGGGTGGTACCATTGCTAGAAACTAAAGCAGTGGAGGGTTCAAGTTCTGATTGGATGGCTTGATAAGCCAACTAAACCGGTGATAGTGGCATCTGATATTCGTAGGAATAAATTTATGAAGGTGATAGTAGGATCCAGGGGTCAATAGAGCCATACGCAATGGTGGACATCATTGAAACCATGTGTGGAACCTTAGGTGGTGGGAGAGGAAAGAAATCCATCAAGGAAGATGCCCTCAGAAGACTGGTACCGACATTGATGTAAGAGTCAAGAACTCCTCCTACTAAGGACAGGGTGCTGCTAGGTAATGTGGAATAATCAAGTGTGCAAAAGGATAGCCATTCCACTGTAACTATCTTCCCATATAATGGAAAAATATGAGTCAGAAAGCCGAAGAGACAATGGCAGTCATCGCATAAGACCAACTGCGACCCAAAATAATATTATAGTCGAGATGACGATTTACGACTTCGATTTCCACAATTATCATTTTCCCACTAAGTGTAATGGGGTAGCTATCAAGGTAGCCTTTTGGGAGGAAGGTGTGGCCATCGAATGCTTTGAGGGAATTCGATGGCAGAGACAAAGTGGGAGAACCCAAAGTGAGCCAGCACGCAATTGACATTACGTAGGTCGAAGCACCTTCGTCTATGATAGTGTGATGGATTGGCCTCCCTTTCGACACAACTTGAACCTGGAAAGAAAGCTAGTGTTAAAGGAAAGGTTTAACTTTTTCCATGTCAAATATGGCTAGTATATAATCTTGGGGGTCGATTCCACTAATGGACGAAATCAAACCTTTCCTTTGCACTGGGTAGGTTTGCAACACTTTGAGTGCAGACATAGCTGATGGTGCTTGGGAAAAATATTCTACAATGTTGTAGTTCTGGGAAGCACGTGCAGAGGTGTTATGAGTCATGCGTTGAAGGGTCCCTTTGGGGGGACAAATGATAGGGTCAGCAGCAGGCCTTTCGATATGAATATTTTTAGGCGGCGGTGGATTCAAACTTGAACTAGGTTCATGAGCATCGATGACTAGATTTCGATAGTTTTTAGCTCAATTTTTGAGTTCAACAGTATCCATGCCATAAATGGTAGATGATCATTCACTGGAAGGATGAGTATGACCATTTCCCCTTAGCGGGGGTTGTGGCAGGTTTGCAACCATGTGTTGCTACTGACGTAGATTAGGGAGGGGATTGTGAAGGACGACAGTTTTCCTTCCAGAGTCATTTTACATGATATATATGTGCATTCCTATAGCCAAGGAAATTTATATGCCAAGTGGTCCTCTGCACAAATTTTTCAAGGGAATTTGATAGGTTTATCCTTTCATTTTTTATTTTTAGTAGGGTTTCTCTGATTCGGATTATTATGAGTGTTGGGCTGATCTTCAGAAGAAGTGGTATTTTTCTTATTCTTCTTGTTCTTACCACTAGGTTTTTGTGTAGAATTCATAGAGTGTACCTCGGCAGTGGGAAGAGCAGCCAATTGGGTAGTGGCGATGGCAACTGAAGATGGCTGGGAAGTGTGCCCGCTAAGCTGTTTTACAGCTACACTAGAAGTTATACCAACAAGGCCATTGACATGCGCTCCGGGTAGCTAAGTAGCGGGAGGATTCGGGTTGCCAGGGGCATGGGGGAGTAACTCATACAACGTGTCATATTATGAATAAAAGAGATCTAGATGTTGTGCATGATAGATGGATTGGTCTTCTATGACTACACTAGACATGCAAATGTCCTTAGAAAGGGGTGGCAAGTGTCACTTGCAAAACAAGTCTAATAATAGATGATCTGGGATTGGTGCTTTTACTAACCTCCGACTACGTCTCTGTTCATGAATGTGATAGTGATGTGGGTGGCGGTGTCTTGGTGCAGGGAAGTTAAGAGTTCCATTTTGGTTTTGTATCAGATAGGTAGTTGAAATTTCCTAAGAAATTTTGTTGCTAAGGCACCAAAAGTATTGACTGCAACTTGTGGTAACTCGATGTACCATCTCACAGTGTTTCCTGTGAGAGTGTGGGGAAAGAGCCTGAGCTAGATACTATCGTCCACCATGGAATTAGAAAAGACCATAAATGAAAGGTGGTGATATGTGTAGCCAGATCCTCCCCTTGTTTCCCTTCGAACTTAGGGGTGTATGATGTAATATTATGTGGTATAGGAGGCCAAATTGGGTTATGATTGATGGGATCATTAGTCAATTTATATAGATCAGGGATGTCTAAAGCTACCAAGAATAAGTAGGAATCTGTTGATAACACTTTCCAGCTAGTTTAGGTGTATGGAATGTAGGTTTTAACCCTGAACAGAAATTATCTACACACAAATCTTATAACAGAAAATAAACAATAGCGAGAGCATAAAACATAAAACAGATAAACATAGAGATTTTCCCCTGGATCCCAAATCGGGACGACCAGCTTGATTTTTTGTTATATTCCTTTTAGTGTTACAACACATATATATACATGCCAAAGCATACATGAACCCTAATCCATTAACCCTGGATTAGAACATAACCGTACTTCCCTTGACCAGATCTACAAAAATACCAGGGACCGAAAACCATCGTACCCCAAAACCATGTGAAAACCATGCACAAAACCATGGGCACGGACTACCCACCGGAAATTAAGGACCAAAAATTTTCGTCGGGGCATAGGGGGGGCTATCACCCCCCCACATGTGCTTAGTCATGGAAAGAATATAACACGTACCCAACATTCTCCCACTTGTTCTTTTCTTTCTGCAGGGGGCCACAGGAGAGCTTAGTCATTGGCCCAATTCTTCAACACCCATTGTTTCTCTATACCAAGAGAAATTCTGAGTGCTCACAGACTTCTTCAATGCATCTGCAACATTCTTTAAAGTGTCCACCTTTACCAGCAACACCCTTTTAGCCTCAACCATATCTCTAACAAAATGATATTGAACATCAATGTGCTTTTTCTTTGAATGATAATTAGGGTTCTTAGCCAATAAAATTTCACTTTGGCTATCACAGTCTATCCTTATAGCTTGTTGTACCAACCCCATACTTGAACACAATCTCTGCAACCAAACTGCTTCCTTGCTTGCATGAGTGGCTGCCATGTATTCTGCCTCTGTAGTTGAAAGAGCCACTACAGACTATATTTTACTCATCCAACTGACTATGCCTCCAAATAGGCTAAACACATACCCACTTGTAGATCTTCTTTGGTCCAGATCTCTAGCCCAGTTTACATCGACAAAACCATGAATGTCCAACATTCTTTCCAATCCTGGTCTTCCCTGGTAGCACAAGCCATAATCACTAGTGCCACGTAAGTATCTGAAAACCCACTTCACTGTTGTCCAATGCTCCTTCCCTGGGTTTGACATAATCCTGCTCAATACTCCCACTGCATGTGCAATGGCTAGTCTAGTATAGACCATTGCATACATCAGGCTACCCACTGCACTTGCATATGGAACACGGGACATATTCTCCTCTTCTTCTTGTGTCTTGGGACACTGTTCAACAGACAGCTTTACACCTACAGGAATAGGAACATTCACCGGTTTACTATCCTGCATATTGAACCTCTGCAATATAGTCTCGACATACTTCCTCTGGTTTAACCAAAGCTTCCTCTTTGCCCGATATCTCTTAATTTCCATGCCCAAAATATAGTTTGCAGCACCAAGATCCTTCATGTCGAATTTGGAGAACAGTTGGGTCTTCAAATCTTGGATAATTTCTTTGTCATTTCCAATCAACAACATATCATCCACATACAAGACTAAATAAATAACACGGTCACCAATTAATTTAAAATAAA
Source organism: Pinus albicaulis (assembly GCA_034641835.2). Classification (NCBI taxonomy): domain Eukaryota; kingdom Viridiplantae; phylum Streptophyta; class Pinopsida; order Pinales; family Pinaceae; genus Pinus; species Pinus albicaulis. Next base: position 1,640,782,157 of record CM076579.1, on the reverse strand, counting down.
CACAGTGATCCTCCTTGCTTCTGGTGAAGCCAAGTCCCCGTATATAGGTATCAAATTTCTGATACCACATCCTTGGTGACTGTTTTAACCCATACAAAGACTTCTTCAACCTGCATACCAGTTCTTTCTTACCCTTCACCATGAAGCCTTCAGGTTGCTTCATGTAGATCTCCTCTTCTAGATCCCCATGAAGAAATGTTGTCTTCACATCCATCTGTTCTATGTCAAAATAAAATTCAGCAGCAACAGAAAAAAGTAATCTAATAGAAGTAACTTTGGCAACAGGAGAAAAAATATCACCAAAATAAATTCCCGGCACCTGGGAATAACCTTTTTCTACCAACCGAGCTTGGTATTTCTCCACCTTGCCTTATACATTCATCTTCTTCTTAAACACCCATTTGCTCCCGATGGGCTTCCTTCCAGCCGGCAACTCCACCAGATCCCATGCCTCATTTTTGTGCAAGGATGCCATTTCATCAACCATGGCCTCCTTCCAGAGTTTTCCATCCTCTGAATCTACTGCCTCCCTGATAGTTCTAGGATCGTCGTCAGTTTTTGTCCAGGAGTAGACACAATAGGAGTAGATACCGAAGGGTTCAAAATTCCACTCGCAGTTTTTGTGACCAAGTTGCTAGGACTGAGCATATTCTGCTACTAGGGTTTCCAATCAGTTTTGTATAACTAACAACTGGCGGGGAAGATGGTGGTGGAACCGAGTTGGCCAACAACCCATAGGTCACTTGTTGTGTAGTGGGTGCGAGTGCAGCCGAAGACATGGCTGGTACTCGTGTTACCTAAATCAATAATTACCCCAATGGATTAGTGAGAGGAGGATTATAAGGAGGTAAAACTCCTTCTATGAAAGGATCCTCAAGAAACTTCATAGTGTAAGGAGAAATATGAAAATCAGGGGTCAACACTAGAGGCTGCTCTTCCAAAGAAAGCATTGGGTCACCGAGACTCGACACCTCCCCCAGTGTCAATGGAGGGAGACCTTGTTGTCGCTTAGAAAGATGACGGGGGTCGAAGGACACCACGATGACTAGTTAATTTTATCAAAATTTTAATGTGATGTATTAGTAAGTCTCAATGATAGTAGAACCACACACCTAAAAAAAAAAATCTAAAGTCAATCAATCAAGTAGCCAGAGGGGTAAGACCCTATCTGAGTACTACCGTTTGCTGGAGATGAATCTAAGTATCACAATAGAATACATAGATAGATGGTCATATGTACAGTTAAATTTACTCTTGAGCTTTGCCCGAACCTCAGATAATTGGGCCAGACATTCTCGTGAAGGCTGGTACCCTCCCAAAAACCAAAGACAGAGTAGGTCTGTCTATGTCAGGTACTAGGATAGCCCTCCTAGTCACCTTGTGTACGTCCCTAGAATTATGGAAACTATGGACACCTCAAATCACAAACACTATCAGGGGGGTCACGGTCGTAGACAACACACTATATGGGAAGAACACCTAGATCACCAATCTAGTTTCAAAATCCCTGAGGGGAAACCCAATACACAGGATGCCCATTATTATGTGATCGAAGGCGAGATACCTTCTCACACACCCCAGTGTTTTCTCAAGCTTAACTCTAGTAGTAGTGGAGCGGTCCTAATAGTATGAGTGCAACAGTATTTTCATTCTTTAATGACACTAGTCTCAAGTTTTGCGATCTTGGGCAGTTTTCTCACTCTGCCTATCCCAAGATCCTAGCCTGAACTAATGTTGGTGTAAGCTCAGAAAAGAGTTATTTCTTATTTTATTAGCACTTAATTTTAGTGTACTTGCTTATAAGTCTCCAGAGGGGGATTGGAAATATGAAATTTTATGAGACTTTGACTCAAACCATGCATAAAATGCATTTAATATTCAATTCGATGAAATAGATATTTCTATAAGGAGGAATATTTCACACATCCATGCAGCAACAAACATCCAAATAATGAAGTTCATCCTAAAAATATTTAGATATCTATCCTCACTAATATCTATTTTACCCAAAAATTACAGAATGAAATCAGATATCCCAAAAAAACTAAAAAAAATATTTCTTTTCAAAAAGTGAATGTAACTAGGCTAAATTTTCAAACAAGAAAAACTAATATGCTAGAAGGAAACCAAGCACGAAGATCCAAATGGAAAAATCCAAACTGACAGCCAGCGACTCAACAGCCATGGAAATCACAACAGGGGTGAAATAACAATCTTTGTAGGTTTTAACCCTGGACAGAAATTATCTGCACACGAATCTTATAACATAAAATAAACAATAGTGAGAGCATAAAACATAAAACAGATTATCACAGAGATCTTCCCCTAGATCCCAAATTGGGACGACCAGCTTGATTTTTCATTATTTTCCTTTTAGTGTTACAACACATATATATACATGCCAAAGCATACATAAACCCCAATCCATTAACCCTAGATTAGAACATAACCGTAGTTCCCTTGACCGGATCTACAAAGTACCAGGGGCCGAAAACCATTGTACCCCAAAACCATGTGCAAAATCATGCACAAAACATGGGTGTGTCCGCCTATGAGTGGGTCCACACACCAAACAAATTTTCGTTGGGGCGCAGCCCCGGACCCCAACAGTGGGGGCTGCCTCCCCCCTTGTGACCCCCCTGCTGCACCCAGCGCAACGTACAATGCGTGGGGCTAGTCATGGAAATAATATAACATAGACCCAACATTTCTTCTTTTACCCTTCACCATAAAGCCTTCAAGTTGTTTGCATGTATATCTCCTCTTCTCTAGATCCCCATCTCCTCTTCTAGATCCCCGTGAAGAAATGTTGTCTTCACATCCATCTGTTCTATCTCAAAATCAAATGCAGCAGCAACAGATAGAAGTAATCTAATAGAAGTAACCTTGGCAACAGGAAAAAAAATATCACCAAAATCAATTCCCGACACCTGGGAATAACCTTTTGCTACCAACCGAGCTTTGTATTTCTCCACCTTGCCTTCTACATTCATCTTCTTTTTAAACACCCATTTGCTCCCGATGGGCTTCCTTCCAGCCGTTGCGTAGCAAGGAGAACAGTGCATTAATAAAAGGACTAAGGCATTGTTCTCAAGTAGGAGCTACATAATAATGCTATAGAAAAGACATAGGGGGTGCGTTAGTGAGGAGAAATTGCAGATAATGGTCAAGAAAGGTATGTTCTGAACAATGTGAGATGATTAAATGGTCACAGAGCATATGAAATGATCAGAAAGGGATGTGAGCAGAACGGGAAGTGATAGAGAGAAAGAACCAAAGGCTCATAAGTAAACAATCGGGAACTAAATTAGTCCCTAGTGGAGTCGCCAATTATTCTTAGGGGTAAAATGCACAGGTGGTAGCTAGAGTAAGATTTCTCTCAGTCTTTCCTGGGACCCAAGGCATACAGGCAGATTAGTTGCAACATTCACAAAGAAACTACATACATGTTCATAGTAATGATTAATTGACAAAGTGAGATATTGAAGTATTACCTCAACGTATAAGTCATATCTATTGGAGAGCGCAATGCAGTGTGGCAGAAGTCCTCCTCATTGGCTCCAAGTCTGAATCCTACAAACAAACAATGAACTAGTGTAATATTCACATTTTTATCACTACAACCAATCAAACAATAAACTATGTAGATCTAAGCGACTTATACCATGTATCTTAAACAAATAAATGATAGATGCATTAATAAGACACCAAGCAGACAAAATAGAGGCAGTTCTATTATTTAGAGAAAGAATATTAAAACCATAATTTTGCTCAAGCTTCCCTCGGTCCTCCTGTTATCACTTAGAAAAATGAAGCATCGTTTGACAAAGTCATATAGGTTCATGTGTCAAAGGTAGGGTTGTAGGGTTCATTTTTCATTACTTGGTCAAGGAAAATTTTTAATTTTTCTTATTAATATTACCCTAAGGTCTAAACCCACTCACTTTCAAATCCCCTCATGTCACATTGCTCATAATTTTCTAACAGTTTTCATTTCCCAAGTGTTACACCATTTTTTTGTCATCTAACCTACTATCATTAGATGAACCCAAGTACACCATGTAAGACCAATTTTACCCTAAGTAAAATTGCTTTCACTATGTGAAATAACTTAGTAAAACACCTTTATTAAGTTGTTTATGGTCTAAACAGAAAACCCCAAAAGGAAATAATAAACAAATCTATATTTGTTTATATTTCCTAGTCATATTTAACCCAAAACAAGGAAATCAATTAAATAAATCCTTATTTATTTGATTATTTCCTAGGAATAAATTATTTAAATCCTATTTAAATAATATTCCTAGTTAAATTTGACTAAATCATTTATAAATAATTAAATAAATCATTATTTATTTAATTATATTCCCACCATTTCCTTAAAATAGTAAATAAATCATTTATTTATTTATTATTTATAAATAAAGGAATTTACCCAAGTCAAAAATCCTTTTCCCTCCAACAAATATAATAAAATATTCCTAAAGGGTGGTTCTAGAATTTGATTAATAATATTTTATTCATGCACCAAGTTCTAGATAACCCTAATATTTTGCTATAAATAGAAGGGTTTTCCCCATTCATTAGTCACCTCCATTGCATTAGATCACTCTGGATCTATACTAGGTCACATTCTCCATTTTTGTCTTGTGAGCTCCCATTGAGTTCTATGTTTGTATGGGTTTTCTACAACAACAAGAGAGAGGAATTTTAGATTTGAAACACTGAGGACTTTCAAGAACCCATCCCATTAAGGAGAACTAGAAAACACCTTTCTTGTTTTCCTCTCAGGTGCCCCTTTTTGTAATATAATATAAAATTTCTTTCAAATACATTGTTCTTGTCTTGTCTATTGGATGCATGGAGCCACATTTTACTTTATCTGCTTAATGTCTTTTATGCTTAGATCTGGATTTGTGCAGCATTATTTGGATCACCTAATTGCAGATTTAAAGATATTTGGCAGCCATAATCGATGTTAGGGCTATTTGTTATGCGTAGCTAAAGTGATCTTTTACGATGAAAGATTCATACTAACACCAAGGTTTTAGTACCGAAATGCTCATTTTAGCCAAGAAACCACAGTTTCGTAGTGAAATACACTGAGAAATTTCACTTTTCACTACGAAACCACTGACACTTTCGTAGCAAAAACGCCTAGAAATACACTAAGAATGCTACGAAAGTGAGGTTTCCTGTCTGTCATGTCAAATTAGCTATTAGGTGTGATAAAATCATTTTAAAAGGATAAGTTAGATACCATTCGAGTCAGTTAGGGTAAAGATCAAGGTACATGGTCAAGACTGAAGTCATCATCACCATTTTAGGCATGTATGATTCATCATTGTGTTATGAGTGGGCATCGAACTTCAAAATATTTTCAAATTAAGTCATTTCTCATTCTTCATTCCTTATTTGCGTGATATTGAGCTCTGGAGAGCATTTCATTAAGCCAAAGTTGTGGCTGGTATTTTCAAAGGTTGCAGATATCAGTGATCAAGCGAGGTAGAGAACTATCAAGCGAGGAAGAGAAGCCACTAAAGAAACTATGGCTGAAAAAAGAAAGACAAATAAGGGTGGCCAATGTCTAAGATATGAGCCATCAGATATGAATCAGACCAATTAAGACCCAACAGTTGTAGAAGTCTTCAGAAGGACAGGACGTTTAGAGTTTTGTGAAATAATACAAGGCTGCCATGTACAGGTTTCCAAAGAATTTTCTCTAAATTTTAGTGGAACAACTGCTAAAGTGGGGATGTTGAATCTCACCATTACACCAGAGGTCATTGCAGCAACAACAGGGATTCCAAGGGGACAAGAGAAGTGGTTCAAAGTGTTCAAATTCAACATGGAGGAGTGCAAAGAGTTTATCAATCCAGAAAACAAAGAAATGGACCTTACAAATGCCATTCCAAGGAGCTACATGAAGAATAACTACTCAAAGTTGTTTCTTATCATCCATAAATATTTCACTTGTGAAGGGAGATACCATAAAGTCTATTCTTACCATTTCAAGCTTCTCCTACACTTTGTTGGTAAGATATCTCTTGATCTGCCCTTCTATTTACACAAAAGTTTAGAAAAAATGGCAGATAAGGTCCAAGAAAAATATGAAGGAAGTGAAACTTCATTTTTTCATCATGGTTTAATAAAATTGATGGTTTTAGATGAGCTCCAAAGACTAGGCAGAGACTGGTCTTATTTCTTATTTGTTAGTGGCTTTGAATTGGATACCCTTACTCCTACAAGAACTCCTAAACCTAGGGGTATCCCATCACCTTTAGTGGTAGAAACAAATGAACCAGCAAGAGTAGAACCAAGTGAACTAGTCATGATGGAAACAGAGAAATTGCAGAGTTTTGATACACCCAATGTCCCACCTACAAAAAAAAAAAATCGAAAGTGATCAAACCTGAAAAACAAAAGAAATTTGTGAGTAAACAAGGAAGAAAAAGGATTACAAGGAGTCAAACATTGGCTTTAGAAGTTAAAAAAATGGCTAAAGGAAATTTAGAAGACATACTACATGCCATTGATATAGAAGAGACTCCTATAGTCCAGGCTGAGGATATAGATGAAGGTGGACAAAAACTCAAGAAAGCTAAATCTGCAAAGAAACTGGACTTTGAAGGTGAGGATGCAGGTTTTATTTTCCAGGCTAGGAGGCCCATGACAAGGCATGCTAGAAATTTTTTTGAAAGCAGTAAAGAGGTTCATTCACCCATTGACACAATCCAGCCACCAGAATCTATCATTGATCTTTCATCACCTCCAGAGAAAGATCGAGTTAGAAAGCCAAAGAAAGGAAAGGAGAAAGTAATGGAAAAAAAAAGTTTTAACTCCTTGAAGAACAGTTGAAGTTGGCTAACCACGAAATAGCTATCATGAAAAAGGAGGCAAGGAAACATAATAACCAGAAGATTCAATTTGAAAATATGAAAGAGGTTTGGGAAGAACAGGTTGAAACTGTATCAAAGACCCTAGACAACACACAACAGCTAATCAAATGGACTATGCCATTGAGGAAAGAGGTAAAACATGTCAGAATAATGAACTTTCATTTGAAATATACCAATAGAAAGTTTAAGGATCACGTTAAAGACCTCCAGGAACAACTAGAACTAATCCATGACGAGTTGGAGAAGAAAGGCCTTAAAATGATAGTAGTTGAGGAGCCAATAACTCAACTCATCATCAATGAGGAAGAAACACCTCAAGAATCGTAGTTTGAACTGGTTTATGTTTTTAAAGGTCAATGGAATGTTAGAAACAATTTTTTTACACCTGGAAAGTATATTTTTGAAGCTAGACAAAAATCTAGAAAAAACACAATTTTCAGCAATTTCGTAGCGTTTCCTAGGCTTGAAGCCAGGAAAATGCTACGAAACCACCTGTATCTTTATTTTTTCATTTTAAACTATTTTGAGAAGCTTCTAAGAGGTGAAAATGATATTGAAGATTTTTCTAAGCATGATGAATACAATACAAAATGAAAGAGATAGAAATTTTTATGGCAAAGGGAATTTTTGTAATGCTACGAGAGTACGCTACGAAACTGTCATACTTTCGTAGTGTACTGTTTTGAAGCTTTATAAGTAAGTTTTTGGGAATTTTTTGATAGATGGATACTTTCAAAGGGCCAAAGGACTATGTTAGCAGTCATCCAAGACTTGAAGACCATGAGATGAAGACAAATCATTAGCCAAACCATTCATTGAAGATAAGGACCAGTTTTCCTAAAAAGAAAGGTTTGTTTCTAGATTTAGAGGAGGATAATTAAGATGCCATGTAGTGATGAGTCCCATCACAGCCTATTCAAACATGAGAAGGAATAGTTGTCAAATATTTAAATATTTTAGGAGATAAGGTAGTTGATGTAATAATGAACAATTTGAGTCATATTAGGAAAAGGACTGTTAAAAAGGATAGCTGTCATTTTCTCATTAAAATAGATGTTTTCTTGTTATGCAGGGTATCATTAGGATAATTTCGATCAATCTAGCCAGGAGGTAGATCATCTCATCATGTAACAAGTCTATTAAAGGGCAGATATTCGAATTTGTAAGGGGTTGGAGATTTTTTGGCAATACTGCAGCTTTATGTAATTTGATTGTTTTCAGTAATACAAAGGACCTTTTACTTGACCAACCTGAGATTCTCATGGATTTTTTAGTGCTTATTTTATCTATACTTTCTATCTGACTTCCTTTATTGATGAATTGGTTGTGTTATTTCATGTTTCATGTGTTCTTTACCTCTACTAAAAACTCATACCTGCCTCAGCTTCCATGTCAAGTGAACTTACCACTGAACTACTAAACTTGCTGACTCCATAATCCCAATGATTGTAGACTTATACTCTTTTCAACCTACACACACCTCAATCAAGTTATTTTCCAAGTAGATTTAGCCATCTAGATTCATCTTTATCAAATATCATTAACCCCTTTGAGAGAGCCCTCTCAGACTGAAGAGGCTAAGCTTCAGTTACAAGTTGGTTTGAAATAGTTACATGAAGTTGTCCGATTAGCAGCCTATCAGGTGCAATTTTTTTATAACACCTCCGACTCCTCAATCTCTCTCCTCAATATCCAAGTGTGACAATGCTTAGGCCAAGAGTTCTTAATGAGCCTAGCCAATCATGAAACTTCACACTCAACAACAAAAGTACGCGCTTCACACAATCAACCTTTCGCCCTTTGAAAATGAGCCCTAGCCCCTAATTTATAAGAATTTGGGAGGATCAATCTTGTCATTCTTCTCCATTAGTTTGATTAGGGAAAAATCCATGATGTTTCCATGCTTTTCCTAGCTTTTTCCCTCGTTGTATGCTCAATTGGGTTTAATAATGTCCAATCAGAGGCCTACGTCGCAGGTTGCTAATTTTTGGACTAACTCGAGAAAAAGCCAGAAATGTCAGTTAGTTACTGCGGAATTTGTCCCTTTTTCCTCATGAAACATGGGTAACACTGCCCCTTTGGCAAGACAATGCATTAACCTAGGCACTAATGCTCCCTTAAAGAGGCAAGGATGCGTTATAACTCAACCTAGATGTCTCTAGGGTGCGTTACCTTGGAAAAATAGGTCTCTGTCTAGGTCATTTTATTCCTTCCATTTGTCCTTCTCCTCTGAGCTGATGAGGAGATCAATTTTACTATAACACCACCTCCACCTCCACCACTAGGCATTGATATGGCCACCTCCATGAAGTTTCCTAATTTCCATGGTATCGGGAATGAAGATGTAGACCAATTTTGATTTTTCAGTGACGTTGTGTGGACAATGCAGCAGGTTAATAATGACGATGTTAAGAAAGAGCAACTAGCCACTACTTTTCAAGGATGTGCACTAGATTGGTATATAAGGTATGTAGCAACAAATCCTACTGAAACTATTGATAATATTAAATCCGCATTAAAAGACCAATTCAAGAGGCCGAAATCATTTGCGCAATGTGTCACTGAGTTGAAGGAGATTCACAAAGAATTGAATGAATCTGTATGGGACACAGATCAAAGGTTGAAGCACACTATCAGAGATGGAGGATTTACTATTGATGGTACCCAACACAAAAATTGGTTTATTTCCACGTTGATACTACATATGCACCTGCCCTTAATTCAACAGAAGATTTCCATGCAGGTCGAAGCGGTAGAGATTGCAATGAAGCTAGAGGCTTCAAGGGTACCAACTGCATATATTGGGACTCAACATATCCAAATCCAGTGGGAGGCAATGCACTTAGAAATATAGACTTTATGCAAGGATAAAGGAAATAAGGCATGTGCATAGGTATGGTGTATATGTTGCAAAGTTTTCGGGCATCACAAGGATTAGTGCCCTGTATTCAATGATTATCTACAAGCTGGAGGGAAAAGCCCGCTAAAGAGTGTGGTTGGACCAAGTGGGACTCCTAAATTATGGTGCACAATTTGTCAGGCTATGGGTATGCATATGACAGACTACTATCTAAGGATTGGTAAATATATGCCCGAGCTTAACCAACCTTTTGTAAATTTTTCTCATCGTTGGGACATGACGAACAACAATGGTGCAACTTCGATTTGATGATTTATTGAGATGAGCTATATAATATGCACGTTTAACCTACCTCACCAACATCCCTGTCTGGGCATGGTGGAAATAAAACTAGAGAATGAGGAAGAGGAGGAGGAGTTGGTTGAGGAAGGGTACAAGTCATCTGCTACAATTGTGGAGACGCTGGCCATTATGCGTGCGATTGTCCAAATCCAGCACGACAGTCTTGCAGGTATTGCAGACAATTTGATCATGTCATTTAAGGTTGTCCTATTTTGATTGCAAATATGTAGGAAAAGAAAACACGTACTTCTACTCAGAACATTCAGATGGTAAGAGTGGAGCTGTGAAAAGAAGAACCAAGTGTGAATGTTGTCATTAGGAGTGGTGCAACCACTAGTGAAGACAAAGGGAAGAAGCTTGAAACTTACCTCTAGATCCAAAAATCACCTAAAAAGAAGGAAGGATTCAACTTACAACGCGAAAAAGAAACATTTGTAGAAGAAAAAAAGGGTTTTTCAGAAGTGAGTGCCTAAATTTCAAGCAAACCTATGGATGTGGTCAGAGTAGATGAAGAAATAAAGCCCTTCCTACAAGCTTGCATCAAACTAGTGTGCAATTAGAAGGCAGTCGAGAACCTCCAAGAGTTTATAGACAACTGCGTCGAAAAATAATAGCCTCGGATGGTGTAGAATGCTATTAATAAGATCTATAAGAATAAAATAAGAACTAGACAGGAGATGTGCTTCACTACTTAGATTGGTGCATATGAGATGGATTAGTTCATTCTAGATCTAGGATCTGATATAAATGTTTTACCAAAACATACTTGGCAAGAATGGGAGAACCTAAGTTGGAATGGTCCACGATCCAGCTATGCATGGAAAATCAACAAAACATTATTCCATTAGGAAGACTCTCGCATGTTGTAGTAGATATCGAAGGAGTAAATATGCTCACAGACTTTCAAGTTATAGAGATTGTGGACGATATTGATCCCTATCCTGCATTGTCGGGTTTATATTGGGCTATTGATATGGATGGCATCATCAATCTTAAGTGCAAAAGTATGGTATTTGAGAATAATGGAACTAGGGTTGTGGTCCCTTTAGATCCTGCAGAAGGTGAAAGATATACATAGACGGTGCGTGTAGATGACGATGTCGATCATATCTATAAGTTTATTTCCCGAGATGAAGATTGGATCAACCCGACAACCGATGGAATACTCAACTAGGAGAAGGATGTTTCTTTCTTTTCATATTAGGTGAAGAACTCGATAATTGGAAGAACCAGTTTCATTTAGTTTCTACGCTACGCTGCAATCGAATGATAAGAGCTCTTTGGTGCATATCCTCAGAGGTACGAGAATTTCCTTATTATGATGGTATGACTAATGTTAACATGTTTTTAGGAGAAATGGAAAAGGTTGTTCCAAAAGCACAAATATTCCATGCACTTGATATAGCATTGTGCTCAACCCCAACACGATGGTGGGAGACACACAAGGGAAACTTGGGCAACTGGGAAGAATGCACCCACACAATGCGTCTGCTACATGCCATAATAGAAGAAACCTATTCTGGAAAAGGTGATTTGTGCAAAGATTTGGCTAGATGGATTGAATCATGGAGCATAAATCCAAGGCCAAAATGGTTGCATATATTCATCTACACTTTGGGGAAGGTGCCTACAGATTGGTACATGGAAGCTGAGCTGGGACAAGAACCAATTAATGGACTGTGCTGACAAAAAATTTTATCTTGAACTTTAGTTTTGAAAGTAGGTTCGACTGCTTGGGAAAAACACTACAGGATATTCATGAGGTCATATTTGACACCACAAAACCGAAGATAGAGCATGCCTTGCCAGCATGGGATGTTGATCAGGTGCTCAGAATTATGCTCAAACATCAAATTTCTATGAATGACGTGAAACCTGAATGATCGCTTAGTGTTTGTCGTTCTGAATCTGGCGCAACTCATTTCACACGAAATGGACTCTGTATGCTCCAAGAAATGAGTTTTGTTTTCTTTGTTAAACAAGAAAAACAATGATGATAGGGAGCCCAGTCAATAGTCTGTACTGCTGACGTGGCATGATGACTAGGAAAGGTCAATTTTGGACTATTTTCCTCCATCAAATGAGTGACTTCCAAGTGGAAGCATTTGGTTGGTTTAAATTTTATGGTGATTTGGCATATTTTTATTGGTTTTCAGAAGGGCCAATGCGAAGAGGACACGCGGCTCAAGCTGGGGCCACCACGTGCCCCCTCGCCCCCCCCCCCCCCCTCACAATGGTGTAAAAACTTTTTTATGGGACCGGAAGGAATGGAGGGGTTTGAACACAGGACCTCTGCCCCACCTGCGCCACACATAATCATCTATGTTGCGCAATAGTTCTTAATAAATATGCATTACCATAGCTATTTAAGGTTTAACCATTGCGTCATTGGGGGAAGTGGGGACTTGCCCATGGGCCAGCCCCAATACATATGACCTCCACCTCAAGACCACTAGTAGAGCACTAAGTGCTTAACCCTAAACATGAGGATTAACACACAAACCCATCACTTATTAGTGCTAATCCTCATTTATTAATGCTAATCCAGATTTATCCATAACCGCAGACTAAGTGCTAAAAATTCTTAATTAACTTTAATGCGAGTTATTTAAATTAATGCCTATTAGCTTGGTGGTCCACCAAATTAGGAAGAACTGCCACTTTGGTGCCAACTAGCCCAATTTAGCTCCAATTAGCTAAATTTAGGCAAAAAATTGTGGACAAAATGTTGCAGGTCATAATTATTGGAGTTTTCAACCAAATCAGGAGCGGAAAGAGCCTAAGGTACCAGTTTTGGGCATTCTGAACTCATTGGTGCATGTTTCAGGAGCAGGAAATCATTTTAAACACATCATTCTAAAAATTTTAGGATAATATAGAGGCCCAAGCCATGGAAGCTAGACCAAGGAGATGTAACCCAGGAGGGGTGAACCCCTTCATCAAATCCCTCTGTTGATGTGTCGTATGGTGATGTACTGTACTTTTATTTGTTGTTGTTCAATATTTCTTTTATGTTAATTTTTTCATAGAATTAACATGAAAAACACTCATGAGACATGATAACTTGCAAGAGAACTTGAACCCTTAAGCACATATAAGACATTGTTTACAAAATCTAAAAGAGGAATTAAAAAAAAAATAATAACATATGTTATTTAGATAAAAAAAATTATCATATATTTAGGTTTGTTGTGAAAGAAGGGATCTATTTGTTTTCAAGTTTGTGTCATGCTTACAAGTTTAAAACTCAAAAGTGGAGAAGGGAAGCTGGTTTAAAGCTATGCAGTTGGGTCAAGAGGAAGAAGGGTAAGGTTGCCAAAGTCTTCAACACCAGCACATCCTTAAGTCAAAGTTGAGCCTTCAATGAGCATGTCTCATGAAGGAGAACCTACCATGACAGAAGATGAGAAAGCACTCAGAAAGGAATTTTTTGATATGACTGAGATGGTTAAGTGTTGGAAATACTAAGAGGGAAGATGAATTAGTAATACTTTCAATGATATAGAATGATCTAGAAGAAGAAGACACACTAGACCATAACCCCAACTATGACACAGATACCTAATGATGATCCTAGACCTCCTGACACTTCCTCTTCAATTCTTGGCAAATAGACACTTGTACAAATTTTTCAATGATTCTTTTACAATGAATTAGTACAATGATACCTTTGCAATGAATGTATCCAGTGTTTCTGACGTGAAGACTTCATGTGGTGAACTTCTTGTTGTTGTTCTGCACACTAGAAAATTTGGCAAAAATCCGACGGCCAATTCGTCACTATTCCGACACATAGTCGTCGCAAGAGCGACAGTTCAAGGGCGGACAAACCGTGGTTTGTCATGCCGTCGCAGTTCTGATGCACGTAAAAAGTGTCGCACTATCGACACTTCTTCTGTCACTTCCGAACAAGCGTCACTCTTCCGACGTCTCACAAACCGTCGCGCCTCCGACGTTTGTAAACTGTCGCACTTCCGATGAAATGTGGTTCAACGTTTGGAACGTCGCTCTTCCGACGCTTGTAAACGGTTGTAATTCCGACCCAATGTGGTCCGATGTTTTGGACGTCGCTCTTCCGACGTCTGTAAGATGTCGCAATGCCGACGATATGTGGTCCGACGTTTGGAACGTCCCTCTTCCGACGTTTGTAATCTGTCGCAATTCCGACGAAATGTGGTCCGACGTTTTTATACTGTCTCTCTTCCGACGTTTCTAGGTTGTCGCAGTTCCGACGTCTACAAAGCGTCGGTAGACCGACAGAGGGTTCAATTTAAAAAAAAAAATTAAAACTTTAAAATATGAGAAACGATATTTTGAATATATTATATGAAGTAAAACAGTCCATGAAGTCATTACATTTTCACATCTAAAGATTGGAACCCAAATATCCATCCAGAAAAGTGGAAGTCCCACCCCAGACAGTGATAGAAAAATACCCCATGTCACATACAAGGACTTGATATAAAACCTAGTAACGGTCCACATGGAGATTATCGACAAATCTGAGAAAGCATCCAAATATGCCCGAGGCATCTATAAGAAAGTGAAATAGCAGTATGTAGAATAGTAAAACAACAGATAGATTACCGACGTCCATTGTTCCAAATACAAATTAAAGTACCCAAAATCCTTGAACAGAGAAAAACGCTAATCATGTGAGGAGTGTGATATGTCCCAAATATAAAAAGACCATGAGACCATATCAATAAACCAGCAACATAGACCAGCATCTCTAGTTTTGAAGGCAGAGTGATAAACATTAATCATTTTTTTCACAAGAGAAAAAACGTTGTTTTGAATATATTATATGAAGTAAAACAGTCCATGAAGTCATTACATTTTCACATCTGAAGATTGGAACCCAAATATCCATCCAGAAAAGTGGAAGTCCCACCCCAGACAAGGATAGAAAAATACCCCATGTCACATACAGGGACATGATATAAAACCCAGTAACGGTCCACATGGAGATTATCGACAATCTGAGAAAGCATCCAAATATGCCCGAGGCATCTATAAGAAAGTGAAATAGCAGTATGTAGAATAGTAAAGCAACAGATAGAGTACCGACGTTCATTGTTCCAAATACAAATTAAAGTACCCAAAATCCTTGAACAGAGAAAAACTCTAATCATGTGAGGAGTGTGATATGTCCAAAATATAAAAATACCATCAGACCATATCAATAAACCAGCAACATAGACCAGCATCGCTAGTTTTGAAGGCAGAGTGATAAACATTAATCATTTATTTTTTCACAAGAGAAAAAACGTTGTTTTGAATATATTATATGAAGTAAAACAGTCCATGAAATCATTACATTTTCACATCTGAAGATTGGAACCCAAATATCCATCCAGAAAAGTGGAATTCCCACCCCAGACAGTGATAGAAAAATACCCCATGTCACATATAGGGACTTGATATAAAACCCAATAATGGTCCACATGGATATTATCGACAATCTGAGAAAGCATCCAAATATGCCCAAGGCATCTATAAGAAAGTGAAATAGAAGTATGTAGAATAGTAAAGCAACAGATAGAGTACGTACTGACATCCATTGTTCCAAATACAAATTAAAGTACCCAAAATCCTTGAACAGAGAAAAACGCTAATCATGTGAGGAGTGTGATATGTCCAAAATATAAAAATACCATTAGACCATATCAATAAACCAGCAACATTGACCAACATCGCTAGTTTTGAAGGCAAAATGATAAACATTAATCAATTTTTTTTTTCAGAAGAGAAAAAACGCTATTTTGAATATATTATATGAAGTAAAACAGTCCATGAAGTCATTACATTTTCACATCTGAAGATTGGAACCCAAATATCCATCCAGAAAAGTGGAAGTCCCACCCCAGACAATGATAGAAAAATACCCCATGTCACATATAGGGACATGATATAAAATCCAAGAACGGTCCACATGGAGATTATCGACAATCTGAGAAAGCATTCAAATATGCCCGAGGCATCTATAAGAAAGTGAAATAGTAGTATGTAGAACAGTAAAGCAACAGATAGAGTACCGACGTCCATTGTGCTAAATACAAATTAAAGTACCCAAAATCCTTGAACAGATCAAGAAAAACACTAATCATGTGAGAATTCTAAGTAAAGTTAATCTATTAACATTGCGAATAAAATTACACCGAAGTCAAAAACATTGCCTGGCCATACTCATGGAAAATTTGTCATCAAAAAATCAAAAAATTAAGAAGACTGCCCTCATATGGGGAAACCAGTCTTGAACGTTTAATTTACAGAATTCAAAAATATTACAAAGGTCCAGCACAGTAAAATAAAGTAAAAGCAGCCCAATTAAGTGGGCCCGCTAAGCAAGAAAAACAAATTAACCAAACTACTCCTCCGGTGGTTCCTCCACGATTCGGCACCATCCTTCGAAAGGTCCAGGATCGCTAGGTGCTACCTCCACATGCATGCCACGGCTCCCCTCCTGAAGGCCCGAATACTGGCCGGCTTTTTCCGAGCTCAGACCCGCCGGACGGGTGCATTCTTCCTCCATTTGGGCCTCCTCACGGAAGACCACAGTGACTAAAGCCGTGATTCGCGGGCGGTTGAGAGAGCAATTAAAGGAAAATTGTGCAGTGCGCGTCGTGGGAGAAGGTGAACTAGCGGTGGGGAAGCTAGGAGCAGGGAAATCCATACAGTGGACAGATCCTACAAGCCGACCCTGCCCACTCCTAGTATTTGGATATCGACCTAAGTAATAATCACTGGATTGGCCGGAAGTTGACTCTGTTGAGGGGCTGGAGGGAGCGCGTCGGGGTTGACCTCTAGTGCTCCCCCTGCGGCAACGCATCCTATGATGCACGCGAGGCATGGGTGCAATCTCAGGCGCAGTGGGCACAATAGGAGATGAAGAAGCAGAATTCCAATTAACAGAGGAAGACAGACAGAGACAGAACCGAGAGAAATGAAAATATGCAGCAAGGTCTAGGCAGCAGTTCAGCTGGCCACTTCTCCTTATCATCACAGTTAGCAGGCAGTGTAATCCAGCAACCGGCTTGTCTGAAAAACCATGGCTAAACGCCATTTTGTCGACCCATCTGCAATGCAATCATAGGACGCCCGTCATAATTAATCTCTGATCATTAATAATGAGAGTCAAAGGCCGGATCAAATTGGAGCTTGCGGAATCGCTAAGAGGAGTGGAGGTCCGATCTTGAACAGTGTTAAAAATTAATTAATGCGGATTTGATGTGAAAACTTAATTAAACAACGTTAAATGTTAATGTGATTGATATGAAATAGCCATATTCATGTCCCATCACCTTAAACGCCATCGAATGCACCCGCAGCTGGGAGCAGGGCAAGTTTTTATTGAGGACACGTGGCAGAAATTGATTAGAGCGGATCTTTTTTTGGGCCGCTCGCGCAGTGGAAATCCGGACCCGTAAAATATTAGGGCGAATTTGATAAGAAATTTGCGTCACAAAACTGGCCAACGTCAGCAGGCTATTTTGGAACGCGAATTTGGTTTGAATTATGGTTTATTGCCATTTGAAGTCTGGCGGGCTCGACTTAAGAACAATTTTTTTTGATCCCATCTTATAAAATTTGTGTTGGTTTTCTTTGATAATACACATATTTATAATAAATCATGGGAATACCACACTAAACATGTGGAAAAGTTATATAAATTATTGAGAACAGTCATTTTTATGTAAAAATATCCAAGGCGAGGTCTCGTGTAGAGAACCTGGGGTCGTGAAAACCGTTCAAATATAAATCCCACTTAATAAAGAGATAAAATTGTTGTGCTTTCGGAACCTGACCCGAGGATTGGACATGAGTTAACAAACAAAAGGATAGCGGAACCAGACATGCACCCGTGGTCAAGCCCTCTACCAAAACTACGAGCGGAATCACAAAAGCGGGTTGCCCATATCGCACCGCTTTTGCGGAGTAGGCGGTATTTCCTATTCGCGAGCGATTCCATAGGGAATGCGACACGTGGCAAAGTGACCCCCGGAAAACCACCGTTTAACCCGCGCCATCGCACGTTAAAGCCCGACGTTGGAAGCCGAGCAAAATTGCCAAGAGTTGTTGATTTGGAGAAGGGCCATCGGACGGTGGTCGCACGTTGAACTTGCCCGGAGGTTAACTAAGGTGTGCGGAGGATATCCAGGAACGATACGAGTGTTTGATTGGTTATTGATATATAGGTGGGGCCGGAGTATAATGAAATTGTTTAATTAAACGATTGGCGGATAATTAGCATAAGTCTGGAGCGTGATTGTTGTAAGGCTGGGTGGTGAAATATAGAGCCGAAAGTTCATTACAAGCTATTTATTTAAAAAGAAACGTGGAGTATAAATACAAAGTGTTGAAAGTTAAACATTGGTTATAAGGATTGGAGATAATATAAAGTCGAGAATATAAATTAAACACAATAGATAGTATTTACGACAAAATTCATTTAATTTGATAATAGAATACAAATACAAAGACACACACACACATATTACAAGAAAACAGAAATACAGTGTTAAAATGGAATTTGGAAACAAAGACAATACCAACTTCTTCCTTAAATTCAATTTCAGTTTGCTGCTGTCAACGTATATCCTTCTTCACTGCATTTACTGTATTTGGTGATCACTTGTCTAGAAATAAGGAATGCTTCCAAAATAACCCTAGCCAAACATTGACAATGCATCAAGGATATCTTTCTATGCTTCATAAGCACATTTGTTCTACTTCTAAATCATGTCTTGGAAGTGGTTGTTGTGCTGGAAATTATTCACCAGTTGGTTTCATACCAAAGTATTTTTCACATTTTCAGCATCTAATACATGAAAAAGATAATGGTTTAAAACAACATAAATATTTGAAATTTTGCAAGAATTGTCTGGCACACTTTGAATATGAATTTTGAAGTCAAGTGCATGATGCCTTATAGGATCAAGTGTCATTTTGAATACCAAATGTTTCACAAGAAACTTCTCAACATGCTACCCTGCAGTAAGGATTAAATGACAATATTGCATCAACTATTTCCATAATAAAAGTGCACCTCGGCCATAAGACTAAACAACTACAAATGTTGTAGATCTAACAAGACCACACAATCAAATGTATTCCACAAGGCCAATACCGTATGAAAAATGAAAAGGAGTTTGCAACCAAAAATACCTTAGGCAACTAATTCAATTAGATACACCAAACCATCAGCAAAAAGGAAAACTAGCCTACTCAAAAGGCAAGCGTTTACCTCCTTTGACAAAATTTTGAGTTCCGAAACAAGGGCCTTTATTGTCTTGTCAATGCCCCTAGTAATTTGAATGGGGTTTGCACCCGCTGCAACAACCTAAACAAAAAGGTTTCATTTCAAATTATTTTCCACAAATTTAAGATACAACCATTGTCAGTTTTGTATTTCCTAACAAGCTCATAAATTTTGACAAAAGAACCAAAATTTTTTAATACCTGATAGCAATTTTTTCACTCAAAAGCTATCTTAGACTCAATAAGCCCAACCCAAAACTAAAAAACCAAACACCATAAGACCCTACAAAAATTAATAGATGATCTTAATCCAGTACTATCGACAAAAAGTTACCTTTACACCCTCACTTATTAAACCCTGTGCTGTTGAATTTTAACTTCAACTGCTGCAGCAGAAGGACGGATGCAGCAGCAACATTTTTTTTTGGAGGTTGCTTGCATGCCATCCAGAAATTTAATTCAGCATTTAAAATTCCTGCAAGTTTTTTTTTGTAGACGGCCGCAGCCATATTTCTGTACAGGATTGTATTTAAACACAACAACCAGCATTAACGCAATTCACCAACCAGAAATTAAACAAACAGAAATTTACCCGATAGTTTTGTAAATTCAAAAGGAGGACATGTGGAGCATTAATATTGGATCGCATGAAATTGAAGGGAATCTGAAAACCTGAAAACCGGACCCGAATTTTTTATAGGGCACATTGGATTGAGAATTCAAGTTAAAATTATGCAGACGTCAGCATCCCATTTTGGAACGCGAATTTGGTTTGAAATTCAATCTATTCAGACTTTTGAAGTCCGACGGAAAGGGTTCTTTAATGTTTTGATAGTTTAATATATGCATATGTTTTAAACATATGTTATATATATATCATATGCGAAATGAAAGGTGGGCCATAGAATTTAGTTTTAATTTTATTTTTTTTAAAAGAGGGTTTATTATAATATGTTTTATATGTTACGGCATATAAAAATAAAAAGGACAAAAAATCTTGGTAGTTTTTTTTATAGACAGTATGTAAAATTTTTATTACACAGCAGTGTGTAAAAAGTGAAAGATCGAGTGTAACTTTTTAAGTGTGTATGCACAGCAGTGCGAAAGTGAAAAACACAACAGAGTGTTTTAGAGACAGAGTATGTTTGTTTTGAACAGACAGTGAGTTGGTTTTATGCACTGCGTTTTGTAGCAGCCATAATTTTGTAATCCCTCTCAGTGAGGAAGAAGTGTAATAGTTTTTTTTTGAGTTATTGAAGGGAATAGAAGTTTGTTTTCAAAGTATTGAAACTCTGTCTCCCGTCAAAGAAATTTTTATTTTCTCTGTGTTAGAGGAAGGGAGATTTATTCTCCATTCATTGTTCTGGAATTTTTCAATATTCCAACATGTGCAAGAACAACAGATGTTGTGGTTCCATCCCCAACTAAATCA
Source organism: Pinus albicaulis (assembly GCA_034641835.2). NCBI lineage: Eukaryota > Viridiplantae > Streptophyta > Pinopsida > Pinales > Pinaceae > Pinus > Pinus albicaulis. Next base: position 1,640,761,363 of record CM076579.1, on the reverse strand, counting down.
TTTTTCTTTTCCGCAGCTTGCCTTACCAACTTGGCCCCAATATTTTCAACTGGGTCCTCTAATTCAACCAATAAAAAGGCCAAAACCATAACATTGAGATACATTTCATTACACTGTCAATAACAATAAAATTTGACTCAGCCATAACCCTTTCCTTTTATTGTTGTGAAAAGTTTTATGCATTACTCTAATGTGGCTAGTCCATAGGCCAAGTAGACCACTGGGTAACAAATATGTTTCCTTTCACCTTTGAGTTTTCAAATTATGCCTACCAAATCTAAGACATTTAAGAGGGGGAACTAATACAATGTTAAAAAGAAAACCAGAGCACACATCTACAAATTACCTCCTTAGCTACTGTCATAGCTCAGGTTTGTCATCTGTCAAGTTTAAGGTGTCAGTATCATTTCCTAAGTTTAAGGCTTTCAAAACTTGGTTTTTGTACACTTCTTGGGTTACTAGTTCAGCTAGGGCGATGGTAATTTTTATCTTAGCAATCTCTCCCTCAAGGCTGAAAGGAATAATTGACTTGTTAATATTTACATCTGTTTTTTCAATCGGATTCTTTTCAGCAGCTTTGATTTGTTGAACCTTGCTTGAACTAGTGATAGGAATAGTTCTACTAGGACCACTAGCTGAAGTGCTAGGGGTGCTTTGTTCAACATTTGGCTGGATTCCCTTGTCTTTATTTAGATCTGGTTTTTTTCCCGAAATGTTGGTTTTTTTTGTTGTCTTCTTGGGCTGGTTTTCTGCGTTTTTCTTGACAGCAGTGCTAGTATTCTTATCTTTTGGATTTTCTACACTTCCCTTGCTCCTAAGATCATACTGTTTGTGTACCTCCATGATTGCATTTTCAAAACCCAATCTATAGTCATCAGAATCTTCATAGGTGTTTATATTTTGATCATTAGAGAAGAAACCTTGTTCTTCCTCAATGAGGAAAACATCATCCCCACTGATTCTTCCAACCTTTCCAGCTCCCTGTCTTCCTCATATTGATCTACATAGTTCTGTTGAAAGGGAGGTCTAATTTGTTGGTCACTTTCCTTTTGCTTATCTTGATTGTTATCTCTTCTCTAATTCTGATTTCTATTCCTGTTTTGATTGTTTTGAAGTGCAGTTTGGTTTTGATTTGCTTGTGCTTTCTTAATTATGCTCATCTCTTTCATCATTTCTTCCAACATTCTCTCCATTTTTGAGCTTGAAGTAGAGGGAGGGGATTCCTCTCTGAAAGATACTCTCTTTTCAATTTTCATCCTTGCTCTCTTTTCTATTAAGTTGACTTCCACAGAAAGAGCACCCCTTTGCATATCTTCAAGAGTTGCAAAATCTCTTTCTCTCAGTGAATAAGTCATGTCAGAGTCAAATCCTTCAGGAAAATTGTTTACGGCTGAGCCTTGTGGAGGTTTTAGTTCTGGGGAAAGTGCATTATATACACTGTTAAATCTAGTACAATATGCTTGTACACTTTCCCCAGGGTTCCTACGGAGATTGTTGTAATCAGCAAGGACTTGGAGAGGATTCTTCTTTACTTCCCATTTGTTTAGGAATGTTTGATGGAAGGCTTGGAGGTTGTTAATACTACGGGGGGCTAAACCTTTAAACCATTTTCTTACTTCTCCCCCTAAGCTTTGAGAAAATAATCTAAGTTTGACAGAATCATCATCAATTTCATTTCAGTCAAAATAGTCATTCATCTTATCCACATGTTGTGATGCAGTTGTAGCATTATTAGCATCATATAATGGAATTTTGGACTGATAGTCCTATGGAAGATTGACTAGTGGTACAGTAAGGGCTAAGGGAGCATACCATGCTGCCATGATATGTGGTGGGGGTGGATTAACAAGTGGTGGATTGACAAGAGGGAAAGTGGGCTGAGGTGTGGTGGTTTGAACAGTGGATGGAGGATGAACAAAAGCGGATGGAACAGGAGTAGATTGCTGAGCTGATCTTGGATGAGAGACACCTAAGTTAAGAAGAAAATTTAAATCAGGAGGCGTTGTTTCTCTGCTACCAAGATGTTCACTTGTTTCAGGAGATGACAATGAAGACTCAGAATCTAGTTGTTCTAACTCACTAAATGACCTAGTCCTAAATGGATTAACTAAGTCAGCTTGTGAGTGTTGTAGAGCTGAAAGTTTTTCAGGAACTGATTTAGCTCTTGGGGGTGATCTGAAAACAGTTGATAATGTAATCTTAGGATACTTCCAAAGGATACTTTCTGGGTCATCAACTATCTCAGGTGGGTTGGGGTCAGGATGGGCTCTAGTGTAGATACTTCTAGAAGCCACTATGGTGTGTTTTCAGACCCAAAATAACAAGAAAAGTTCAACCAAGTATGACAATATTTGAGAGGTTAACTGATCTGTTTACACAAATCTTGATCCTATAGTCCTCTAACTGGATTTGGAAAATGTTATAATGGTAAGGGTTCTTTCCAGCGGAGTCTTAAGGTCTGCTCAGGATTGTGGAGTCGCCAGGTGGAAATTTTAGAGTGTTTTCAAAGAGGTACACTGTCCACCACAGTGCTTGTGAAACATCCTTTTTCATGGATATCCCGAAACATAACAAACTCTAACCAGAGATTGATTGGGAGGGCATTCACCAGATATATCACCTCTAAAAGAGGATGAGATCCAGAGTGATATGTGGGAATGAGTGTTTTACTACAAAGTGGAAGTTTTTAGCTCGTAAGGAGGTAAAAGGTTCTATGGTCCACTACCATGTTTATTATGAAGCCAAACTTGAAATATTTTTGGGTTTTTCTAAGTTTATTTTGGTTTTATAGGTTAAGAGAGTGTTCTAAGTCTGATTTTGCACTTAGCTAAGGTGTTCAAACAAACAAAGTTGCTCTTATGGCTTGGTAACTGGTTCCTTCAAGGTTTCATAAGGATTAAAAGGGATCCTAAGGGTTACTTAGTTTGTCACTGATTCAATCAAGTCTTATCATGATTGCCATTATGTTAGGCAGTGCTTGAAGAAAGTTACTTATGTTATATTGGACCTAAAGGTTTTAAGAAGGTTTTTGAAACCTCTAATTCTCAGTAGGGTCCCACCGTGATCGCCATTATGTTGGTGTGAGCGGTGGGATAAATTCAGAATGTGTTCTTTATCAAGTTAAGGGCCTAAAGAGCTTTAATAGATGTTTTTGACTCACCGTATTACTCAGTAAGGTCCCACCGTGATTGCAATTATGTTGGTATCCCATGTTTTGACAGTTTGGCAAATCAAAAGATAAGGCAACATCAGAACCAATCTTTAGAGTTCCAGGATCTAGTCCTCCTGTTCTCAGAGAGGGATCTCTCAAATATTTGTTTGCAAAGGTTTATCTTGTTTGCTTTGGTTATGGATTTTAGACTAGTTATTAAGTGCAGATGTTTGTTTGATTGAGTTGAGTTGATACATCAGAATATGAAAGGTCTAGGAAAGATAGACAGAAAGAGGAAATATCTGGTTCATTGGGCAATGGAGTCAAAATAAGGTCATGACAAAATATTCCAGGGATATGGGATATCAAATGGAAAATCTAACTTGGCCACAGGATCCTTTGTTTTGGAATGAGATGGAAATTAATGATTTGGAAAGAGAAGTTTGATTCTCAACAAAGGGAACTTGAAAAAATAACTTAACAATAAAGAGATATTTGATAGACAGGGCTAACCATAAATTCTACAAACATTCTTTAAGCAAATAATGACTTCAAGACAACTTTTAAAATGAAATCTAAGATTTGGGGAACTCCCTATTTCCTCAAAGATTTTATTTTAAAGGACCTAGAAAACATAAAAGATTCACTGATAGCTGCATTCATAGAAGAGGGAACACCTAAATAACATCTATGCTTGCAACTATAAAGACCTTCAAAACAACTGTTCAAGCAGGGGCAAAGGGTAATATCAAAACCGACCTCTTTGATTAACTTAAGACAATGGTACTTCAAAGGGAGACTTCAATAACAACTTTCAAGTGATGGCAGACAAGCAGGGAGAACCATAAATCATGCTGAAACCAACTATTTGGGCTATCAAGGAAATAAACAAGCATGAAGACTAAAGAGAAGGTTTAAAGCCTCTAAAATACTTCAGCAGAAGAAAACATAAAACAATGAAGGGTGAACAGGTCTAAGGTGCTTCCAAGAGTCATTTATTAGCCTAAAACTTTCAGCCTACTGTAGTAAGAGATTATGAAACATAATGAAAACAGGAGAAAACATTAAACAGTTAGAATACTTCACCAACAACCAAGCTCATGAATCCAATGATAGAGCCTTCTCAGGAACGGGCATGCAACAGCGTCATCAAGACATCCAAGACTTCAATTTGTTTCAACTTCAACAGACTTGTATATTTATTTCAGAGAGTTTCAATGTTACAACTTGTCATCAAACAGCAACCAACAACCAACAACTTCTCTTCTTCTATAGAGGTATTTATAGAATAATGAGGAAGTGAAATCTAAAAAGATATCCTAAGACAATTAATACAGTTTCAAGACTTCGCAGCCTTTTGAGGGGCTCGATGGAGAAGTTTACAGGTGGATCGTTGTATTATATGTTTACAATAAATATCAAAGCTCGACGGGAGATTATTTTGACTTTAAGGCTCTATGTGCTGTGTGGAGTAACTCTGTAGATATTTTCTGCATTGATTTCCTTGCAGAAGTAACTCCCTGGCTACGTTGAGGCAAAACATATTCCTTTGCAATAACTTCAGCCCTGGTTTGAAAGGTTTGAGGCAACAGGTGGCATTTAGTTGCTGGGAGGAATCAATTCGCCTCCTTTTTGTGGCGGTGGAGGGTTTGTTGTCACTAAAACACTTTAGGTATTCTACAGAATGTGTTTTAGATTGGGGGATTAGACTTTTGATAACAGTCTTAGTCGTAATCCCCATAAAACTGTCTTCAATTCTCTGTGCTGGCACATTTCTGGTCTTCTACAGCTGATACTCTTTGACTGTGTCGGATTCTTGGTGCTTCGCTGTTACACAGGGCTGCGCAGGGTTATACGGCATCAATGCCTCATGAAACACTGATGAAAACGTGAATTTGACACCTGCGAACGATTTCCTTTGATAAATTGAAGGAGGGAGGGTCGTCACCCTCATCTTTCGAATTTCATCTGAATATAGCGAAAAATGTTAAAGCCTGCAAAATACAAACAAAAGTTATGAAATCCTGCGTTTATAGGTTAAACTGCATTGGAGGATGTGAGGAGGAAGCAGGGCTGTTGGATGGCATCATCCAATGGTCGGGATTAATTGGAGAAATCATAGAATGGTGAAAAAAGATAAAACCTAAGCCGTCGATCGCGCAAGATCGACGTTTGGGAGAAGGCAACGGAAAAACCTTTGTAAACAATACAATATGACGTTTTTTAATTTTACAAAGGAAAAAGGCGCATTTTATATGAGTGGCGAGGGGATCGTACAGTGGGCCCGACGGGACTGATCGCAAATCGCAAAAGTGGAAAACGCGATGGCGGATTATGCAACGGAGAGAAAATACGATATTGCGATTATGCGATGGGCGGAAACTGCGATGGATCGAATCGCAAATATTTGCGATGGCTCTTTGGAGGAAAACTGAAAATCGCAATCTACGATCTGCGATGGATTGCAGTGCAAATATTTGCGATGGCTCTTTGGAGGAAAACTGAAAATTGTGATCTTCGATCTGCGATGGATCGCAGCGCAAATATTTGCGATGCATCAGTTAAAAAAAAATAAAAACTTGGAAATTCTGTGATCTGCGCTTTGCGATAAGCGCCAAATGGTTAAAACTTGGTTCCAGGGTGCGGGCGTATGGAAGAAAAGGGGCTAAGGGTTTAAGCTCGAGGGGCTTAAGTCCTATACATAAAAACATGTATTTTCATGGTTTTTGAAGGGTTTCTTGAAGGAAATGAAGGTTTCGGTATGGTTAAAAAGTGGGTTTTTAACCTTATAAAAGGGATTTTAATGAAATGGAAAGGGAGAAAAATGAAATTGTGGGTTTTTCATGGGAAATGGAGAATAGAAAATGAGGTTAGTGAGGAAGAAAAGGAAGGGGACCAAGGGGTTCTGCAACAGTATTTAACCTGGGATTTTTGAAGGATTTCAGAGGCTTTTAGGATGTAAACAACAATAAGGGATCTGGACAGAGGCATGAGGCCTTAGAGAGACTTCACGAGCCAACAATTTTTAGTGATAAAATTTGTTCCTTGGAGGCTCCAAAAAGTTTTAGCGACCTTTTGGTATAACAAAATATTATAGGTGGCTAACAGGTGTCTTAGGAAAGCACCCATCATGCTGCAAAATCTCCCTTTGTTCACCCAGGGAGTGGCCATAATAAAAAATAGTTTTGGCCCAATGTTGGCCATGAATTTTATAAGGTATAACACTCCCCTTAGGATTCATGGCCTGCATATACATCGTAAAAGAATGCATACAATTAGAAAAAAAAACATGATTTACATAAGTATGTTCTTCACCAATAGTTCTCCTTATACAGGTGGAGTGGTGTATGGATCTTTCTCCTCCTCCCAAGGTAGGAAGAGTTGGCTGAAATAACTCTATCTTAGAGTCTTGTTGCTGCTCCAACTCCACAAGGTTCATACATCTTTGACAATGCTGATATAGTTCTTTTTCAAAGCCATCCCAATAATAGCTCCTCAAGATGATGTTGTTGAGCTTCATAGAATATGTGTGGCTAAAACAGAACTCTTCATAGGCTCCTTGTAGTAACTTCTCCTTAAGCTTGGAAGCTCTAGATAAGAAGATCCTACCATGATCATAGATGACTCAAACTTGGACTAAATAGCCCTCATCATGTAGCAAGTCATCAAGAATCATGCTAGTATGTAGATCCTTGGAATATTCCATCAACAGTTGTGATTTCCAATATGGATCCAATATATTCAATAATGACAATGCTGTAGAATTATGAAATGAAGTAACTGTCACATCATGGCTCCTCTCCTTGACATGTTGAATGCCAAAGTCACATGTGGGAGTTGTGTAGCTCTATCTTTGTTTCCTCTCTTGCAACTAATCTTGTGCAAGACAAGATTGAAGAATAGTAATATCAACCTTCTTTTGAAAGGTATCTCTCTTCCAAAATCTCCATAGCTTGGCCCACGAGTACAAGAGTGTTGGCCCCCTCTTGTCTTCTTTAGAAATCTTCTTTGTATGTAGACATATCATTTGCTGCCCTAAATATATGGAGTGGCCATTTGACATCATGCTAATGTCATCATAGATATTTGAGTTCTTCTTTTCCAGCGCAAACAGATGAGTGAGGAATAGAAAATCAATTTCAGAAAATAGTTCATCCCCCCTTGGAATCCATAAATAGATCTCAGTGCTGTGGTAGCCAAGTATGTCCCTGCTACACAAGGTTGAGAGAACACTTTATTCTTCTTCCCATCAGGGGGTCTCCCTAGTGGAATTCCTCCATGTAAAGAGACATCAAGATCTAAAGTAGTCTGTATGAATGGTTGGACTAATGTGTCCCTTTCCTTGCTGTATATATCAGTCTCCTTCTCATGAATAGAAACCCCTTGAAATAAATAAGGGTGCATTATCCTCATCTATTTATGTTGATCTATCCTTCCTCCTCTTGCTTGAAGCAAGGTATCACTGCCCAATAATGCTGTCACAGAATGCTCCTTGGGAATAATTTGCAAAGATTGAAAAGCTCTTTCCCTTGGAACAATAACTTCATGTTCATCCCCATGTGATGATGGGTCTTCTTCTGAAGTGATAGCATTGTTATTGCCCTCTTGTTCTTCCTTCTCATAAATATTTGAGAATGCCTCATTGTCAATGAGAGACCTTGGATATTGGTCTTCCTTTGAAACAGGAATCTCCTTGATTTACTTTTGAGAAGAAATATCTTCATGTAATGGGTATCTTGCCTTTGACAAGGTATCACAAAAGTTTTTATCCCCTTCAACATAAATCAGAAGTGGATTTTGCACAACAGATCTTTCCAACTCATGCAAGGGTTTTTCATGCTCATGCTTTGCTAGCTCAATCAAAGATGTTTTAGTTTGTTTTACATCAAATATTTTCACCATTCTCCTAGTGAACTTTGCATAAGTAGATATGTTTTCATTCTTTAATAAGAAAGATTCAAACAACCACCAAACATAAGCTTTACCTTTAATATGAAATTTTGATACCTTAGGGGCTTATTTCTCTGAAACTTGATGTAGATCCAAATATGAGTCTAGCTGATCTAACCATTCTTTGGCTGTGCATATGGAGGATCCATCAAAATTTGGCAGAAAGAATCTACCTCTTCTTCTTCTATTGTACTTGTTGGATCTCCTCTCCTCCTTGAGATGGTAGAACTCTTGGAAGCTCAAGTGCTCCTTGATTTTCCAATATTTAGATTCATACTCTTGAAGATAATCACTCAAATTCTCCTCCTTTGGTGCATCTTCTTCCTTCATCTCTTTTGCAGTAGATCTAGGCATAGAATAACGTTGTGGAGATGATTGTATAGCTGAGTGCTTGCACATATAAGATGAAGAACTGGGGCTTTCTTCATGTAAATATCTTCTTAAGGTACCTTCATGTCTTTCCCTCTTCATTTCTTTGGTTTCTCCTTTAAGCTCATACAGAGTTTGGAACAGAGTTTTTGAGAACTCTTTCTGTTTCATTCTTCCAGATAAAAGTTTCTTACCCTTTTCTTCTGTGTCTTCATTGTAATCATACTTCTTCTTCAGTCTCTTATTTTCATGAAAATACATATTAGCTCTTGTTCAAAGAAAGCACAGACTGTGCCAAGAAATTTATCTTTGATACCACTGTAATATCCCAAAATAGGACTGCTTAGCAAGGCATGCCTGAAAAATGCATTTTTCAGGAATATATGCTACAGGATTGGAAACCAACCCTTGGATCCCTTAGATCTGACAATATAAGATCTGAATCCAAGAGGAGATCATAAAAAAATTCTTATAGGTGGGTTAAACATGTCTCCCACACCTAGTACATCTTGGAAAATGCCCCAGAATGGGACTGCAACAAGATTAAATAGCACTGCTTCAGAAATAACACAGTTCAGTAAGGTAGAAATAGTAAGCCAATATGGAGGCTCAATAATTTCATATACATCAGCAAATCAAAATTATATTGAAGCCCATGAGTCTTAGAACAAAAAATAGAAGACTTATACATAAAGAAACCCTTAAAAAGAGGTGTTGCAACACATAGAATTTACTACAAAGGCTTGACAACATTATTTTATTGAGTGTACTGCAGCAGTAGATTACAACTTAGATCTAGAGAAAACTAATGCATGAACAGTTAGATCTATGACAGATCCATACACTATAATGTCTCTTCTTTACATTCCCCTTGGGGATTTCAACAAATCATGAAGCATATGGAGTAGATCTGAGATTCTATGCAAAAGATATGCAGACCTATTCAGAATTTTTGAAGCGTATACAGGAGTATTCAGATTAGATCTGAATATGAAATGGATAAGAAAAAAAATCCATGGATCACCACAGTGAGAGGAATATTCCCATCACTAGATATCACTCCTCAAACTTTGCCAAATCACCCTGCAACTTTCCTCTTTGTAGATAACGTATTACTGGAAGAGGTACTGCGTTGTATTCTTGAAGGACTATTTGGCCTGATGCCAAAATTTAGATCTGAAGCTAAAATGATCTAGAACACTCTTTCCAATGGGATTGAAGCCTCTCCCACTGAAAAGGGGCACTAGATTGGCCTAGATCTAAATAGATCTAGCCTCCACTTGCTACAGCTTGCAAAGACAACCAAACCCTTAACATGATCTAAGTTGTAATTGAAAGGAGAATCTTGGCCTTAAGCTTGATAGAGGACAATTAATACAAGTCTCTCCCAAGAGCTACTCACGGAATGAGAAGGATTCCTAAACAGGAGATCCTTGTGCTGAACAACACTATTCTCTACTAAATAGCCAAGAGAATGAGAAATTTCTAAATAGACATATTCTTCAGAAATAATATGGTCTTCAACAACCCTTCTCTTTTTGTCCTCCCCTTCCTTTTATAAGATTGAGATCTTGCAAAACCCTAAACCATATCAATGATTTAGCTCCTTTCACATGTGTGGCCTCCATCTAAAACTGCGCTTTGCATCTAGGAGGTTCATTGAATCTGGACAACATTATTGATTTGGTCATGTTGACCCAGTCAAAAGTCTCAACCCCTTTCACACATGAGGGTGTTTTATTAAAGTAGCCCAGATTTAGCCTTGTTCACATGGAGCATTGATTTATTCACTGATTTTAGGAGTTTTTATATTCCTCCCTTTTACACTTATTCATGAATAAAAAAGTAAAGAAATATTTAATATTCCAATTAGCTTGAGGCTAAATGGGAATATTACATTTTGTTGATCAATGTTGATGCACTTTTGTATTCTTTGAAAGACTTATTGATAGAAGAGTTGATTGTGGCCTATTATCGTTGATCAGATGAACAAGACAGTACACATCTGGTACTATTATCATGTATGCTAACTCTGTTTTAAATATTAGTGATAATTCTAGCTTTCATGAATCATATATGAAACCAATTATTTCGGTTTGAAATATCAGTTGCACTATTGTACGATATAAGGATAGAAATTGATTTATTTTATATATGATCATTATAAAATATACGATATGTTTTCACATATTCTTTTGATTAACTATTTCTCAAGAGAATAATCTTACAAAGGTATTAATTCTATTAAATATATGATGATCTAAATCATCACAGATTGAATAGATATCATTCTAGATTGCATCAAATTAGTATTATCCCGGGTTAGATTAGATTAAAATTAGTTCAAAGTTTTGCATTTTAGAATAAATTTGTTTTAGTTTTTATTAATCCTTCATGCAAATATTTTGAGAGAACCCCAATAATCATAAAAAAATCAAACTCTGGGAAACTAGTCCCATTACACCCAGTTGGAGCCACTATCCAAATGGAAAAGGAATTGTCTTAAGCTTTGGACCGGGTGGTAATCCCCCTTGTTGTTGCCATAGATTTCTGAGGCTCAACACATTCCTACATTATTAATCTAAATCTTCTTTCCAATGCCCCAGGTATGACCCAATTTGGATTCTTCAAGACAAATCTATGCCCAATCTCTCATAATGACCTAATTATGGACTGGTTCAATAGAGCGAAATTGTACGGTGTGACACGTGTGATTGTTTCCTCATTCACCTCTGAAATTGATACAAAGACAACTGCACTCTGTGCACTATCTGCCACGTTTTATAGAATTCCAATTCGATACTCAAAGAGATATTTATGATTATTTTCCCTAGGTCACCTGTTTGAGATGAAGTTCAGGAGCCTGCAAAAACCATAACTTCCATAGATCATATCTCCAAAAATATTGTGCACCATGATCTGAAATTTTTACACGTGATTCCTTGGGATTTCGGCTTTGCCTCAAAAACAATTCAGCTTCTGAACCTTCGTATAAAAAAATTTATCGCTAAAATTCCATGATGACTTGTTTTAGGTAGCGAAATCCCTACATGAGGAGGAAATGAGGATCACAATTTATATAAACGCTTACGTTGAGAGGGTATTCAACAAGTAAACGTGGGAGGGATTTTAGGACCTTAAAAATTACTAATTATGGATTGTTCAATTACCACAACCAATTATTAGTGTCATGCCACAACCCCATGGGGTTTTAGCCCACTAACTTGGGTTACTAACTTCAAACATGAATATCTCTCAAACCGTGAAGAATTACGTCGTGTGCCATATATAAACGGAAACATCTCAATAATTAGAAACCATAAAAAATATCCTTGACTCAGACTATGGTAATTTGGTAGGTAAAAATTCCCATTCAATGTCAGGGTAGCCCCTGGTGCTGCTAGGGTTGACATCAATGAGAACCATTGATCAACAATTAAGGTCCTCTATGAGGAGAGGAATTTAAGGATGCAAGGAGAAATTTCTAATCCTCCAAGAGGAGAGAGTTCTCCAGGAGGAGGAGGCCATGGAGATGGTAGGAAACCACCATCCACTCCACCATTATCATCACCACCATATACACCTTCCTCTTCATAATCTTCCAGCACCACAACCTTTCAATCTGTTCATCCACATACTTCAAAAGGAGTTGGTAAATCACCCTTACTTAAACTTGATGTCAAATTTGAGCTACCGATGTATAATGTTGAAGTGAATGTAGAGAAGTTGGATAATTGAATTTTTCAATTGGAGATTTATTACAGAATTCAGAACCTTCAATAGGATGACATAAAGATTCAATTGGCTTCCTTGGGATTGGAGGAAGAAACACTTGTATGGTGGGAAGGAAGGACACAAGATGAGATTAAAAACCACGGTAATATTTCAATGTCTTGGTCTAAATTTATTTTTGCCATTAAAAGGAAATTATACCCTCTAGCTTACATGAAAATATCTATTATGGACTGGAAAAATTTTAGACAACTAAAGGGACAAAGTGTTCAAAATTATACACAAGAGTTTAGGAGAAGAGCACTAGTTTTGGGTGTCATTTTATCTTCTCGAGAAACTTTTTTTAAGTATATTGGGGTTTTGCACCACTATCTTAGACATACTATTATCATGTTCAATCCCACAAACTTAGATGAGGTTTGTGTTCAAGCCACACATCTAGAAGTAAGAGGGAAACAGTGCATATGAGAAAAGTGATAGTTTCCTTGAGTATGAAGGTAAAGGAAAGGGTAAGTTTAATGGAAGAGGAAAGAAAAATGGTTCTATTAAAATAGAGAAAGAGAAACTCATATGTAAACATTGTTCGAAAAATGGCCATGATGAAGACCATTGTTGGTAACTCCATCCAGAGTTGAAGCCAAACAAACTTAAAACCAAAGAGAAGGAGAAAATAACTGCAATCATTGAGCATGACTTAGGTTCAAATTCAGGAGATGAAACCAAGATTACAACAATGGGTTTGAAAGGTAAGAACATAGAAAACACTAGTTCTAAAAGTTACTCTAATGTAACTCAAGATGATGATAAAAGAATTGAAATCTTTCATATTAGAGTTGTTACAAAATATACAAAAATAGACACACTATTTGATAGTGGTTCTCAAGCTAATTTGATTTTTGAAGACTTAGTTAAGAGGTTAAATTTAGAAAATTTTACACATTCGAGACCTTACCCTTTAGGCTGGATATGCAAGAATGCAAAATTGTAGGTAACAAGAAAGTGCATCCTAAGGTTTGCAATCAATTCAAAATTTCTTGACGAAGTTGAAGTTGATGTAGTTCCACTTGATATTTTAGGTATTTTTTTGGGAAGTCCTTATCTTTATGATAGGAGGGAGGTATTTAATTTCCATGAGAATAAGTACCACCTGTTAAAGAATGGAATTGAGTACATAGTTAGAGTGCATAAGAAGAAGAGGGTTTTTTCTCTTATACATGCAGGAGAAATGAAGAGAATGATGAATGCAAGTCAAAATTTGGCTTTGTTAATGTTAAAGCATAGGGATGTTTTGAATCAGACCTTTCAAAAAGATGCATCAAATGAACATGATGATTTCATTGTGGTTGCTAATGTTTGTAATAACATGTTCCAGGGCTCTAACATGTTGCCTTTGAAAAGCGGTAAACAAGATGAGAAATATTTGTAGCAGTCCATATCAGTGTTGAACAGTGATGGGAACACGATGCTGATGAAAGAGAGTGCAAAGGTAAAAGAGAAAGCGCCAAAAAAAATTGACAAATAAGGTATAGGTTCCAAAAGTAATTGGTTTTGGTTTCAAAATGGTACATGTCAATGGCGAAAACACTTGGTCAAAAGTGGACGCAAGTACAAGGCAAGACAAGTTAAACATTGCCATGTCGACAATGTTCGAGGTGAGACAGTTTTCAAGTTTCCTTTGATTGACGATCAAGGTCGGAGATAGTTTGTTTCTTCAAGGAAAACTTGTTGTTCTAGAAATTCTGGGAAATTGCAGCATGACGGTGTCTACAATAGCAAGATAGGGTCTCCAGAATCAAGGAAAAATCTCAAATTGTTGAATTTAGGAAAATTCCAATGGATTGAGACTCAAAGGGTGAGGGAACTTCACCCTCATCCACATGTTTAGTAATGAAAGAGCTTTTGGAATCCAAAAGGCTTCCAGTGGGGAGTGTTATCACTCTAATAATTCCCAAAGTTGTGAGATTTTAGTTTATACTTTTAAGAAAATTAGAGGTAACCACAGACCTACTTTCAAGCTTTAGGATCTAGCCTTCCTAAGGCTCAGAGAGGGCTCTCTCTATAAGATTTAACTTTGTTTTCATGTTTGATTTTAGGCTAGTTATATAGGACAATATGGTTTTGATATTTGATTTGGTTTGGTGGGAAAAATCACTTATTAAGATGGATAGTGATAGATTTGTTTTTCCATTGGGCAAATGGAGTCAATGTGTCAAGCAGATAGGTCAGGATCATGGTCTAAAGTCAAATATTTTCAGGGAAAGATAGAAAAGTTACTTAAGATATTTGAGGCTGATTGGTGAAGTGGTTTAATCAGGATAAATAGCAATCAATTATTATTTGATCCGGATAAGGAGTGAAGAAGGCAGAGGTCATTCGAAGAGGGAGAAATTAAGGGTTCCCTACTCTGGAAATCGGCAGAAAACATTAAAATGAAAACTAGTAAATAACAGTGTGCTATTAAAAAATTATGATATATCACTTCCTGATTTCACATTAAAATTTAGAACACATGTATGTATGAATGGAAAACATAATAATATTTAACAAATAACAGTAGAAAGTACTTCACTTAAGTTGGCCCAACACATGAATCCTGAAACATGATGCTTTATTGATTTGATCCAACCTGCTAACTTGAAACTTGGTAAAAAATCCCTTCAGGTACATAAAAATTGACTATAGAAATCTTCAGCAATTTATTCCACCTCCAATACTTCAAATGATGAAGTATTTATACAAATTCTAGGCTAGAATATCTTGAAAAATTATCAAGATTGTTTTACAAATATCTCAAACTGTTTTACATAAAATAGAACTTAATAAAAGGACACTCAAAGCTAATTAATATATTTGGCACTATTTTTATGGATTGATGGTGACACAAGAAGAGAAATTTGAATTTGATATCAACTCTTTGTTGATGATGAGGCTTCCAAGTCACTACAGTGTCTCTTTCCTTTGTGCATTTTGCTCCAGAAATTCTGCAAAATTAGGGTCCAGTGATACCTTTTTAAATCTAAATCCGAGATAGATATGTAAAACTTGAAAGAGGTTATTGTTGATAAATAATTTTTAGAGATAAACCTCTCTCAGTTTCCTAAAATTCCGCTCCAGTTTTTCATAATAGGCTCTGTAAAACGATGTGTAAAACAGAATTTTACACAATCTAAACATAGGCTCTAAAGATGTGCATGTATATCTCATTATTTAATACCTGTGTACAAAGTGAGATACGTTTTTGTATATTGGCCTCTTAGAAATATAAATGTCCTCCCGTTTTTTAAAATTAATCTTGGATTGGCCACAATAGTTTCTACAAAACTATGACTTAAACAGGAAATTTCTGGAAAATGTCCCTTCCTTCTCTGTTTTCATCTTTTAACCTTACTTTTCTTTTAACTATTTTTACTTTCACCTTGGATAAACTTCATTGTTGAAAGTATTTTCATCTCTGTTTTACTTTTACTATTTTATCTTAACTGCTTTGTTTTTTCTGATTTGACTTTCACTCTGACTTTTATCTGATACACTTTAACTATGATGCTCTTTGACTATTCTGTTTTCACTGTCACTATGAATTATTACTTTAATTTTACCATTCACTATGTAATTTCATCTTTCTGATCTCTCTATGACTTTGATTTAATTCTTTCTTTGTATACAAACTTTTTTTTGAATGAATTTTTTTGAATTAAAATCTAAGAATTTGGAGCAGACAAGTTTGTCAACTAGTATTGAAACTTTGGCCCAATTTTCTATTCTGAGAATAACCTGCTGTTGAAGAGGTAAATCCCCTCTGCGGACAAAGGCGATCCCTACTAGCCCAGACCGGGTCTAGCAACAATCGTTCACACTATAGTGCAGGTTCCTAATTGCAAATAAACCAACTAGCGATGAAGGCTTACCTGGAATCCAACGCTGTCGCTTGTAGAGAAAGTAGCACTCCCATTCCTTAGCTCCGGCAGATCACAATCCTCACGATCTCCATGATCGGACACCTGCACATGCAAGAAACAAAATAAAAGCAAGCATAAAATCTAGTATATGCAACTATATGTCAGTCAGAGAAGACATAACTCATCATCATAATCAACAACAGGAGTGGAACCATAACCAATAGTCGTTTATCATTAATCAATCAAAGAAGAATACAACCATAGCCTTGACGCTGAATTCTCCTTTGGAGGGTTGCCAGCGGAACACGTCTCGAAAAAAACTATCGAGGATAGGACAAACCTCTCTCTTCGGATGTCTCAACAATAATCTCCTTGCTTGGATTTGGTCTTAAGGGAATGAATTAAGGCTCTTGCAGCATAAGGCTCTGATGGCTCTTGGGAACTCGGAGATAAACTATTCAGCCATTCAGCCCCTTCATCAATGGATGAAGGCTATATTTATAGAGGAGAGGAGGAGGTTGGGATCCCTACAATATTGGAAGGGAGGCCTTATCGCTTGGGAGTTTCCCCATAAGGTGGAAAAAAGAGGCCAAAGGAGGAAGGTCGTGGTTATTCAGTCGAAACCACTCCTGATGACTCATCCACGAAGTTGTTGTAATCAAAACTTCGCCTCTTTTTTTAAAAAACTTTCCAAAAGTAGATTGGCGCAGGTGCTTAACTGGGACTGAGTGCCAATTGGCGCAGGCTCAGTGTTAATTTTCCTCATTGGCGCGAGGACATAACGGGCTAACAGCGCCAAGGCAAAAACAAGTGTTTTTAGGGGTCTGCTCAGGAAATAATCAACAAAAGGAATGTTTTCCTCGTGGAAAGGGATGCAATGATGGTATTTTCAAGGCATGACACTGCTTATTGGTCACAGAGATGACCCTCCAATGGGCGAGATGGGGATTGCAGGGACGGTGAAAAATTACTGTGTAACAGATGCCCCCTAAAGCATGAGGCCCGAAAGAGAGAGAGGGGTGAAATGCTTTACGAGAATGTGTCCAACTGAAAACACCGCCATCGGAAAACCTGCGTAGAGAAGTACAACTGATATCTCAGATACATGATATATATGTGTATGGGCACATCCATTCATAACAGAGTATACAATAACCCAGATCCAAGGCATGGATGCAGCCATCCAGTGAGGATCGATAAATAGACTCAGGTATGGTCACAGCCATCCAATCAGTGAGTCATGTAACTAATCATAAGAATCCATAAAATCGAAGCCTGGATTATAACAGACAGGAATCCAGGGTCTTGCGCTCCATCTCGACCTGAACAAAGTACAAGTTCAAGCATGCGAATATGTGAGCTGAAGTCGAACATGCAAGAACATCGCCTGATTACCAGCCAATGATGAAAGTTATTAACAGACGCGAGAGGTACCACCAATAATG
The DNA here is from genome assembly GCA_034641835.2 of Pinus albicaulis. Classification (NCBI taxonomy): domain Eukaryota; kingdom Viridiplantae; phylum Streptophyta; class Pinopsida; order Pinales; family Pinaceae; genus Pinus; species Pinus albicaulis. The sequence goes on along the minus strand of CM076579.1, from coordinate 1,640,743,820 downwards.
AAAATGGCCCTCAAGGTAATATAGGTACAATCCACAGTGTGTGAATCAATGAGCTGGCATCGAACACCCATAGAATCACTCGATCGGAGGCCAATGATGAAAACCTCACGTCGAATGCGAAGAACCTGCCATTGAGGCATGCAGGCTCCAAGGTACCAGAAGGGACTCTCTAGATCAACTTCCTGGATAATGAGCTGAAGTTGACAGGAAGTGACCTTGATCGAAGGTGGGCCATAGTGTTTCCCACATCATCGACACGAGACAAAGGAACATAATTTCTTTGTGAATCAGGATCAGATGAGAATCAGAGGAAGGTTGAGATTTGCAGAGGTCAACTTCTCTTGAACATATCGGCGGCATGATAGTGGATTTGGCAGTATTTGACATCAAAAGATCAAGGGTCATGATGACAAGACAAAGAGCAGATGAGAGGTCAAAAGGGATCACCCAAACCCACGGAGGCAAGTGGAAAACGAGATGAGATATCCCCAACCCGACACAAATGCAGACAAGTGCCATGTTCAATAGCGACATACTGCCGACACAACAATGATGTTGGTTCCATTTTTTCCCCCACCATTTCTGGCGAGTACCTCTTTATTTCTACACAAGCTTGAAGAGGATACCATATGCTTGTCATATAAATCCGTCCTTCTGACGAATCCATCCTAGTAAATTTAACGAGCCCTAGGAAGGAGAAACTCGAATACCATCATTACGACTGAATCCAATGTCATCAGGGTTTAACGAGTCTGAAAAAGGAAGAACTCAGCATCTTTTCATGTTTGGAGAGTTTGAAAATACAACGGAAAATTAAACTCCAACGGTCCCTTTTCGTAAATAGTTTCTCAGACCCGAAAAGGTAGAAAACAAAATCTGAGAAAACCTCCTAGTCGCGATAGGCTAGGGTATTCCTTTTTCGTAAATAACCTATCCCAGCCTGAAAAAGGGGTAAATGTATACTGGGTAGATTTCGTTTCATAGCCACTTTAACGAGATCGAAACGACAAGGGACTCGACAATCTTTTCATGTTTAGAGAGTCAGAAAAGAGATGAAAGTTGACTCCTCCTGGAGGAACGAGTGGCATCAAGGGTAGCTACTAGTTCTGGTGATGGTGGAACTGCTCAGAACATGATAAAAGTCAAGAGGTCGGCTAACAAAGACCACTCATCGCAGCGGTTCCTCAGGAATGGGTAAAACAACCAAGTGAAAGCATATGATCGGCCCAGCAGATAATGACGATGCAGTGAGAAAACCAAGGCTCATCTGGCAAAAACAGGCTGATAAAATGGAAATCACAAGAGGTAAAATGGGAATGGTTTCATTTTTACACAAGCTTGAAATCAGAAAACTCTACTTGAAATTGGTTTCATTTTTACACAAGCTTGAAACAAAGATAAACTATGCTTGAAACCGATTTCATTTTTACACAAGCTTGAAACGGAAACAAACTATGCTTGAAAAAGTAAGCATGCCCACAACATGGTGACTCAATTCGAGGTACATGCCCCCCAAGCTTCAATCCATATGAAAGGCAAATGGAGTGAAGGTTCAAGTTACGAGATCAAGAGAAATACTCGACTGGGATTTTACGAGATCTTAACAAAGACTCGAATTGAACGGGAACGTGTTTCATTATTTTAACGAGGTTGACACATTAAAAGAACTATCCTCAGGATACCTTGTTTCATGGTTTAAGGAGCTCGACACAAGAAAATGAACTGTGCTCCGACAAACCTTATTTCATTTTTTAAGGATCTTAACACAAGACAAGGAACTCTGCTCCAAAGAGCTTGTTTCATTTTTTAAGGAGCTTGACACAAGAAAACGAACTGTGCTCCAAAGAGCTTGTTTCATTTTTTAAGGAGCTTGACACAAGAAAACAAACTGTGCTCTGAAGAGCTCATCATAATGAAAAAGAATTCATGGCTTCCAAGAGTTCCACTCCAGATGGGAGGAAAACATCCTAGAAGTCTGGACCCAATGCCCCCAGCACACTATGCACGACGGCATCATCACTCAACACAGGCATGGGGTAGGTAGCCACATAGTTGACCTGCGGTGGGGTAGATACAATGGGTGGATAAAGACCAGGAAGGGATGATGGTGGGCCAGCTGCCACATCTAGACCAAAGAATGAAAGATGATCAATGGTCACGATCTGTCCTTTATGTGGAAAACAGACCACACAAAAAAGGGAGGAGACAAGCGCTCCCATGGCATAGGTGTAATCGCGCCCCAAAAGCAGATTGAAATCCAAGGGGCCTGGAACAACCATCACGTCCATTTGGATGGTTTTACCTCCCAAAGTAACAGGTAACCTTGGAAGGATCCCTAACAGTTGACTCGTTCTTCTGTTAAATGCCAACAGATTCTGCGCAACAGGCGCAAGCGGCGACGAGCCAAAAGCTTGCCAAGTAGTTGAGGATAGAACACTAACAGACGCACCTTCGTCTATAATGGTGCTGGGTACAACCAGACCAAAGGCCTATACCGTTATCTCGAAAGGCACATAAGACGGAAGGCGGTATCCTGCAAATCGACTCCAGTCAAAGGAAGCGACCAAACTACTCAGAGGGGCTACCATCGAACCAAGATGGTCTTCCCTTGGTGTTACGGAAGAAGAAGGAGCATCCTCCATGACCTCCATCTCGAAGGCGGGAGGAGTATCCTCCGGGACCTCCATCACGGGAGGCGGAGGAGCAGCTTCTTGAGGTATAGGGACAGGAGAATCTTTCTCCAAGTCTGAAGAATATGAAGAAACAAGAAGAACCTGAGGGGTGTGAGGTCCACTCTCAACGGAAAAATCCTGGTGCACCGCAGATGGGGCCAGCTCAACCGATCCCACGACCAATGGTTGGTCGGGAATGGATTCCTGAATTTGAATTTCCGAGGGAGCGGGATCGACCAAGGATGACTCTTGACCAATCATAGGATCAGCTGGTGGAGGACTCAAAGAAAGCCGTTTGTAACCAGCCAGAAGGCACGGTGTAGAAACAACCGATTTGTCCAAAGCTCGCTTGGCTTCATCCATATACGGACAAAGGTGAATGGCATGGTGCCCCCCACACAACTTACAGGGATTGGTAATCTTACCCTGCTTCCTAGGAGCCTTACCAACACCAGTTGAAGACGTGCCCCCAACCTGACTCCCGGAAGTCGAAGGCAATGAAAGTCGACCGTTGGACCATGCTTCAAGCACCTTGGGAATTCCAGGGCAATCTCGAAGAAGATGGTCTCTTGTGCACAACATGCAAGGGAACTTGACTTTCCGTGGAGGGTTGGAAGGTTTTTCAAGAAGAGATGTTTCAGAAGCAGTAGCTGCACTCTTAGCCTCTCGCTTATCAGACTTCTTCTTCTTTGTCTTCTTCTTCTTCTTCTTAGCCACCTGGTTACTCGAATCCAGACTTTCACCAGGCGAAGTAGAAGATGAAGACGCAGAAACAGGCGAAGAAGGGGAGAGGTCCACCTTAGAATCAACATGATGTTGTTCAGGCGGAGGAACTGATTGAATAGTAGCTGAGACATTCGGAACCATAGAGGTTGAAAACAACCAAACAGGTAACCCAACAGTTAACCCAGGAAGGGAAAACGTTGCCATGTAAGGAGCACCAACATTCTCAAAAGGAGGAAAATGACCAGGATTCCCATCGGAGGGGATTCCTTGGTTGGTGAACTCCGGAAAAGTTGCCATCAACAACTCAAAACAGCACACGGGCTAAAAACCAAAGCACACAATCAAACGGCCAACAAGCAAACTCTAACAGGGCGTGTGATCGCGGGTGATTTATTTTACCACATTGAAACTTAGAAACTTCACCGTTTCATGTTTTAAGAGCCGAGAAACGGATGAAAGGTGACTCTATCTCTTACAGTTTTGAAGCAAGCGTGAAAGGACAAGCGCTTGGTGATCCTTTCAAATTTAAAGAGTCGGAAAAGATCAAATGACTACTCAAGAATACTAGGCAAAGGGTGTACCAAATAACCGTGAATTGCAATATACACCTTGGTTTCAAAATGAAAAATAAATCAACCAAGGACTTAACGTACGTGTAGGAAATCTCCCCGAATGTTGTGTCCGGTGTATCACGGGTATAGGGCAGAAAACTCGGCTTCCTATGGATAAATGATAGAAACCTAGTGGGGTCTCCCTTTATATACTCAACGGTACGGGGAGCACAAGTCCGTACTAGTGCTGTCTAAAGCCAAGAGGCGAACGACAACTACTAGGTTTAAAGACGCCGGAACACGTCTCTTGCCTAGACCGCTAAATGTTGCGTTAATGTTTCAATGCTGACTTAGTGTGAATTGGATAAATTTTAATGTTTATCTTCAATTACATTTCAGTTTTCAGGCCCTAGCGAGTGTTATGTCTCAAAATCTCCTAAATGCACACTATATGATAAAAGAAATATTTCAATTCGATGAATGCTATCTAGTTAAGGGAAGAGCTTCAAACAATGATGCAACAAAAAACAACACTGTAAACGAAATTTTTTCCAAAAGCAATCCCAAACATTCAACGATGCGAATAATGCAATGTAATCTATGCAAAATCCCTTTTTCCGAAAACTATGCAATTGTAATCTATGCACAATTTCCTTTTCCTTTTCAAATTATAAGAATGCACTCAATGCATTTTTCGATGAAATGAGAATCTACTTAATGCATGCTTTTAATGAAAGAGAATGCACTCAAAGAGATTTCTAGTTTTCAATCATTAAACAATGTAATCTAAGTTCAATGATGGATCTCAAAAAATACTTTTCAATGCAATGTGAGCTAATGCATTTAAACGAAAAGAAAACTATGAGACGAAAAATAAAAGAACACAAATATCCTTAATGAAGGATGAATGCAAAAGAGATGTAACCAAACACTAAGAATGCAATCGTTGTTTCAAACACTTTGTCAAGAAATCCCTCGAAAGGTGACAAGACATATGAGGTCAAACACAAAGAGGACTTCCAAAGCAAGAGATCAAAACAAGGCATTCATTCCCTTTTCCATCAAGCAATCATGGAGAGAAGACATTTCAAACAATGAGCAATGTAATCTATGCTCATATAGAGAAAAGACCGGAAGGGAAAGACACACTGGTGAAGGATTCAGGGATAAAGTCTCAATTTTCACACACCCTGAAATTGGCCCGACTTTGTCATTGAAAAATAGCGCCAACTGGCGCGACTTGCTCACTGACAACTAGCGCCAATGCCCAATTGGCGCGGGTTGCTAACTGAAAACAAGCGCCAACGCCTGAAAATGAAAAAACAAAGAATTTCTCCCAACCAAGACCAGACTCACCACTTCAAGCAGAATCTAAAACAAACCCAGAAGAAAAGTACTAACCAAAAGAAACTTTCGAACAAGGGTAAACCTTAGCACCTACAGGAGATGGCGCGACTGTCTGGCTGTAATCCGTGCTAGACAGGGGATGGCGCGAGTGATGAATTAGCAACCCGCGCCAATTGGCGCGACTGTCAGGGTGGAAACCACGCCAATCAAGCCAACCATGAAAGGATGAAAACTCGGAAAAACAGAGGTCAGATCTGATCCTCTGGGGTTGAACCAAAATCCAAACACTCAGAAAAGAGCCAGCCAAAAGAGCCGATCAAGCAAGAATAATCGAGAAACAACCGAAAATACAAGACAATACTCCAAGTGTTCAGTTCATAAACTAAACCAGAGAATGACTGAAGCAGCATTGATCTACTTGCGCTAATGCAGAGCAAGAGTGTTTTCGAAGGCTATCTGGCTAACTTCAGGCTCTGTCTGTAGCTTACAAAGCAGAACAACAACAAGCTAGATGATCTCCAGTGGAGTCGCCAATTTGTTGAAGAGGTAAATCCCCTCTACGGACAGAGGTGATCCATACTAGCCCAGACTGGGTCTAGCAACAATCGTTCACGCTATAGTGCAGGTTCCTAATTGCAAATAAACCAACTAGTGATGAAGGCTTACCTAGAATCCAACGTTGTCGCTTGAAGAGAAAGTAGCACTCCCGTTCCTTAGCTCCGACAGATCACAATCCTCATGATCTCCGTGATCGGACACCTGCACATGCAAGAAACAAAACAAATGCAAGCGTAAAATCTAGTATATGCAACTATATGTCAGTCAGAGAATACATAACTCATCATCATAATCAACAACAGGAGTGGAACCATAACCAATAGTCGTTTATCATTAATCAATCAAAGAAGAATACAACCATAGCCCTGACGCTGAATTCTCCTTCGGAGGGTCGCTAGTGGAACACGTCTCGAAAAAGGCTATCAGGGATAGGACAAACCTCTCTCTTCGGATGTCTCAACAATAATCTCCTTGCTTGGATTTGGCCTTAAGGGAATGAATCAAGGCTCTTGCAGCATAAGGCTCTGATGGCTCTTGGGAACTCGGAGATAAGCTATTCAGCCATTCAGCCCCTTCATCAATGGATGAAGGCTATATTTATAGAGGAGAGAAGGAGGTTGGGATCCCTACAATATTAGAAGGGAGGCCTTATCCCTTGGGAGGTTCCCCATAAGGTGGAAACAAGAGGCCAAAGGAGGAAGGTCATGGTTATTCAGTCGAAACCACTCCTGATGACTCATCCACGAAGTTGTTGTAATCGAAACTTCGCCTCTTTTTTTAAAAAACTTTCCAAAAGCAGATTGGCACGGGTGCTTAACTGGGACAAAGAGCCAATTGGCGCGGGATCAGTGTTAATTTTCCTCATTGGCACGAGGACATAACAGGCTACCAGCACCAAGGCAAAAACAGGTGTTTTTAGGGGTCTGCTCAGGAAATAATCAACAAAAGGAATGTTTTCCTCATGGAAAGGGATGTAATGATGGTATTTGCAAGGCATGACACTTCTTATTGGTCACAGAGACAACCCTCCAATGGGTGAGATGGGGATTTCAGGGACGGTGACAAATTACTGTGTAAAACCTGCAAAAATCAAACAATTTGTTAATAAAACACAAGTTGAAAGGGAAGCTAGTAATGACTTTAGGGAACAGGGAATACATTCAAAGGAGTTCTAGCCATAGCAGGGGTTTCTTGCAATTTCACAGAGGTGTAGGAATAAGGGTAGAGATGGGTTTTGAACTTCAAATAGCTTAACACGTTGGTGCAGGGTTATAATAGTTTACCACGGAGCAGAGTGAGTATGTTTTTTTCAAATGGCGGAGATATTACCACAATGTTTCATGATTTTCATTGCATTGTTTTATTGCCTTTAGCGTATAGTGAAAAAATGGTTTATCGCAGTAGAGGAATGATTTAACGCATTTGTGCAGGGGTGGGAAAGTTGTTTTTGCATCGCGAGGTCAACAGGTAAGCGGTTTATCACATAGGAGAAAAGTGGTTACCGGTTTTATGCGAATGGATGTGATCGAATGATTTTATGTCGCGTGGAGGAGAGATAATGGGGCAATACCACCTATATCGCAAATCAAAAATCGACTAACGATCGTGCTATTGAAATTGCGATATGAGTTGTGAGTCGTTGGATTGGGCAGAGGGAGTGCGAACGGTTTAGATTAACTCATGGAGTTATGGGTAAATGGGCATGGGGCCCAAGATCTCTTATGTAGCGGGGTTAATGTTTTGTATGTTAAACATAGTTTAAACATAAAACTCTAATGTGTAAATGGATAGATAGGTTTATGCTTTACATCGCAAATAGTGTGTATCTAGGTGCAATGTGACCTTAGGCGGGTTTTAATGTAAAACATATGATTTAAAACTATGGGGGAGAGGGAAATATGTCACGTGGATTAATTAAACCACAAGATAAAATAAAAATGTGGGTTTGGGATATTTAACATAAGGGTTTAATTAATACGGGATAGAAGAGTAGATAGTGGAGTTAATCAACAAGGTTAGTGTTAATATGAAAAATGAATATGAGCAGGAAAATGCACAAATATACTAAGTAAAGTGTGTTTTAAGTGTTTTTGGCGCAATTTTTATAGTGGTGGTCCCATACTTAACTTTTACACTTAATACTTAGGATAAAGTATATTTGGATTTTTTGAATGTTTTTGCATGAAATGAAATTAGTTAAAGGGGATTTTTAATTTCCCAAAGCCAAAAGGTGTTTTAACTTAGGAAAAGGGATTATATCTTTGGAAGAGGGTGATTATGTTGAGGAAATGGGCTTTAATGAAGGGAATTCAATACTTATTTCCAATTAGTCATTAAGCCTAGGTTCTGGTCCCAACAAAAGTCAGAGAAATTCTCTGAGCCTTTATAACTAAAGTTTTTTAATACTGGAATATTTTGAGGGAGGGGAAATTAGTAATGTGCGAGATGATGTTTACTACATGCCTTGTGCAACTGTTTTCTACCTACCCATTATTATTCTACCATTTTTTTATTATTTTCATGGGTGCATTTATGCTTGCAACTCTAAATCCTTTTTTCTTTTAAAACAGGAAACTATCTAATTCTACCCTTATTTCATCTGAGGGCTTAGATTAAATTGTTGACCTCCTCATTATTCTCTAACTGTCTACTAATTTGTCAATTTTAAATTGTTTGAAAGATCTTTATTCTATATCTATAAACATGAAAAAGTTAAGATTAAACTATTTAACTCATCATGGATTATGGCATTTTGAACAAGCTGCACATAATCATTATTTTTATAGTAAAAGTAAAAGTAGTGGCATTTTGACTTGCATCACTTTCATGTCTTATTCTTATCTCTTTTTTGTCTTTGGGGTCCATTTTTTATTCTTTTTGATATTTTCTTTTCAAGTCCTTCCATCTTTCTTTTAGGACTTTTACCCTCTTTTCTTTTTTTATTATTTTCAAATATGGGGAAACAATCTTGCAGAAAGCAAGGTATGTACATATTTACAAGACTAATCATAGTCAATTCAAAAATTATGAACCCTATTATTATAGGACCCTAACATTGGCTCCATATGGGGATGGAATTTACTGGTGAAATGTCAAGAACTTTGAGACTAGTAGCCTTTGAATTTTGAATGCGCTGACCTTGTAAATTTTTTTGATCTCTGCAATTATTCATATTTATGATATTTTACCTTTCAAAGCTCAGGGTCTTCTCTTAGGGCTTCAAAGTTATTAGGAAAACATCCAATCCAATCTAAAATCTTCAATGTTATGTACAATGGACAAAGTAAACAAAACTAACAATTTTCTATTTCTGAGTAGTAGTGCTTCAACATTCTGCCATTGACAGGTCCACCTACCAGATCTAATCCATCCATTTCTTTCAAAAAGAAAGCATTGTTACCTCTTTAACCATAAGTAATATAAGGTCCTTTCCATAGGAAATCAAATTTCCCATGTTTACCTTTTTCTTCTCTCCTTGAACCCCATTTTAGCACTTTGTCACCAATGTAGAAATAATCTTCTTTACTCTTTTCGTCAAAAAATTTCTTTATCTTATCTTGGACAACTTGAGACTTAAGATAAACCTCTTCTCTTATTTGCTGCAAGTGAATGGTTTGGTTAATTCTTCTTTGAATGTCATTGGTATCAACTTGTAATTCTTGGATTATCTTCATTACTGGTACTCCTAAGGAAGATGGAAAGACAACATCCATTCCATAAACAAGTTGGTAAGGGGATGTACCAATAGATTTTTTGGTGGTAAGTCTATCTGCCCATAAGGCATTAACTAACCTCTTGTTCCAAGTCTTATTGTTACCTTCTAGTAATTTCTTGATAATGTTCACAAGGATTTTATTGGAAGATTCATCAAGGCCATTACCTTGAGGGTCATATGCAGTAGAATGGACAAGGGTAATGTGGTATTGATGTCAAGAGTCAATCATCTTTTTAGATTTGAATGCACTTGCATTGTCAGTGATAATATTTTGAGGACATCCAAATCTTGAAAGTATGTTGCTTTCTAAAAAGGAGATAATGACAATGTCAGTGGCTCACCTAGAGGGTATGGCTTCTATCCACTTAGTAAACTAATTAGTGGCTGTCAGAATCCACTTTTGTTGAGCAGAGGATGGAGGGTGAATTTCACCAATGAAGTCAAGACCCCATTGTTGAAAAGGAATTTATGTTGAGATGGGTTTTAAGGGCAGGGGTAATAGCTTTTTATTTCCCTCAAATATTTGACACTTGTGATAGGAGGTCACATACTTTTTTACATCTGTAAACAAAGTAGGCCAGTAAAAAAAACCATCTCTCAAGATTTTTTTAGCAGTATCTTCCAGTAAAGATGTCCTCCACAGTCACCTGCATGAAATTCTTCTAAAACTTTGTCAGCTTCTTCTTTTAGCGAACAATTTAATAAAATTCCACCATGATCTTTCCAAAAAAGTACATTTTCTATGATACAAAATATTACTGCCTTTAGTTTTAAGAATCTAGCTTTTGTTCTTGATAATCCAGGACGAGCTTGTAAATTTAGTAATACAAATATGATATCTACATACCATGGTGAGTCTAAAAAGGCTTCATTGATCTCTGGAGTTGCCATCTCTTCTTGATAATCTAATTTGGCAATAAAATTAATGTCGAAAGCATGAAAATTTGATTCAGCCATAAGTTTGGCTAAACCTTGACCTTTTATGAGTTTAGTGGGTTTTATTTCTATGTCATATTCAAAAAATTTAGCAATCCACTTGCCTCTTTTACCATCAAGCTCATTCTATGTTAGAATTTCCTTTACAACTACATTTGGAACATAGGCAATGATGTGTGAATAAATAATGTACACTCTAAAGTCTTTAATGGCCTTTACCAAAGCTAGGGCCTGTTTTTCCATTATGTTGTGCTTCAAAGTGGCATCTCTAAGTGATTTTCTAAAGAAAGCTATGGGCTGCTCATAGCCCTGGTCATTTTTCTGCAGTAAAACTGCAACGATGGTGTGTTCTGAAGTAAAGGAGAAAATGATGAAATCCTTTTTAAAGTCAGGATTTATAAGGACTAGGGTTTTTGTTAAGGCCTGTTTGATAGAATCAAATGATTGTTTGGCCTCAATAGTCCATTTAATAACTGAATATTTTTTCAGCATATTATTGAGTTCTCTAATTATTTCAGCTAAATTGGAGATGAATCTTCTTAAAAAGTTAATTTTACCTAGAAAAGCTTGTAACTCTTTTATGTTCCTAGGAGGACTAATGTTAAAAATTGCTTCTATTCTGGTAGGGTCGATTCTAATTCCGTATTTAGATATTATGTGTCCAAATAATTTACCTTCTTATAATCCAAATAAAGTTTTCTTAGGGTTTAGAGAGATGCCAAACTTCCTGCATTTAAGAAAGACTTGCCTGAGATGATCTAAATGTTCATAATCAGTCTTTGAAAAACAGTAATGTCATCTAAATAAATCACTAAGAATTCATGAATTTCCTTTGCAAAGGCTATATCCATAGCTCTTTGAAAAGTGGCTCCTGCATTCATTATCCCAATAGTCATTTTTACATACATAAAAGTGCCCCATGGAGTAGTAAAATTAGTTTTGGCTTGATCCTCTGGTTGGACTAAATTTTGGTTATACCCTGAAAATCCATATAAAAGTGAAATCCTAGAAGAACCAATTACTCTTTGTAAAATGTGATCCATTTTTGGTAAAGGGTAATTTTCTTTTAAGGATAACTTATTTAAATTTCTAAAATCAACACATAATCTAATTTCTCCTGTCTTTTTCCTAGTGGGAACTAGATTAGAAACCCAGTCAGAATATCTGATTGGTGCAATTATTTGGGTCTCATACATTCTTTTTACCTCTTTTTCAATTAAAGGCATCAAAACATGATTGATCCTTCTTAACTTTTGTTTAAAAGGTTTTTTATCTTCTTTTATAGGGATTTTATGTTGTATTATACTGGTGTCATAGGATTTTAAGTCCTCATAACTCTAGGAAAAAACATCCTGAAATTCCTTAAAAAGAGCAATGTATTTTTCTTTTTCTTGCTGAGGTAAAGCTTTGGAAAGTTTAATCATCTTAGGTTTAAACGCTGTAACTATTTTACATTCCTCAATATCAGATCTAAGTGGCTCCATTTTGGGTTTTCTTGCAACATCATTTGAGTCAAATAAATCTTCTAAAGGGGTTAAGCCTTTTGGTAAAAAGTTGTCTTTAAGATTTAAAATATCAGATTCATCATCAATTATCTCATCAATCTCTAATTTCTATAAATTATCTATGTATGTTTGACTAAATTTAGTAGGTTTAGAAAAACTTAAATTATTTACATCTATGTTATTCAAATCAATTTCACTATCTAAATTCTGATCTACTGTACAGTCTATATCTATTTTACAATTCTGAAATTCACCTTCATTGTTCATAAAATGGTAAATATGTTGATCTTGTGAGAAAAATTGCCAATATTTAAGATTATATGGAATTATTTGTTTGTGTTTAAATTCTAAAGTATACCTATTATTTGGCTGAAATGGCAGATTACAGGTACTAGCAAAAGTTGCTAGGGAGTGAGCCTGTATGTTCTGTTTTCTTGATATTGCAAAAAAATTACATTATAACAGTTCTTTGATCAAATCTAACACAGTTTCTCTATATTGGCTTAATCTTGGATTATAAACAGAATATTCTCCATTTATATGTTTTACAATCAACTCTGAGTCTCCCATAATTGATATTATTTTACTTCCTAAGTTTCTGATAATCTGCAGCCCTAAAATAAGAGCTTCATATTCAGCCATGTTATTGGTACATTTAAAATTCAATCTGAAAGCATGGCCTTCCGCATGATTGTTTTCCATATTAGTTATCCAAAATCCTAGTCCTACTCCTAGTTTATTAACTGATCCATCAAAATCTAGGTGCTATAATGATTCATGAAAGATGTTTTCACCGTTTGGTGTTTTGTTTTTATCTTTTAGTTCAGTTTTGATTTCAATATCAGTTTCAGAGTTGCATAAGATGAATGAATCAATTTCAGTAGGTGTAGTGTAAATTGGGTAATTTATTGGTCTTTCTACACTACTCACCATATATTTCATCAATGTTTCTCTATATAGTTTCTTTGGTTGGCCAAAAATTGAGATGGTTGCATAAGACATATCTAATTATAGAGATCCCTGTAATTTAGCTCCCCATAAGCGATATAAGAGCATTCCATACTTGGGAGGTATGTCAGCTACTACAATGTCAATGAGTATGCTTTTACCGGGATATTGAACAAATGTGACACGCAAATCTTTAATCAAACCTAAACATTTCATTTTGCTTGAATCAAATGAAAATAGATCTTTGTAAGGCCTAGTGATATCTAAATTTAGAGTTTCCATTATTGCTTTTGGAATTAAATTATGTGAAGCTCCTGAATCTAACATTGCATTATGTAGTATTTTATCATGAATAGTTAAGCTAATGTAAAATGGTGGAACTTCTCCATCTTGGTGTTTTCCATTAACATAAGGACCAAAAATCAACTCTAATTGATCATCACTTAAGTTTACTGATTCTTCTCCATCATTCATGTTTAAGGTTTCAGTGATAGTTGTTATGTACAAATCATGTTTTACTAATTCTATCAAAGGAATTGGTATTTTTAATTTTGCAATTTCAGCTTGAATATTAAATGGAGGTTGTGATTTGGAAAGTTGAATTATTTCTTCTTTAGTAACTGTAGTTTGAGTAGTTTTGTCTTGTTTTTCCACATATATCTTTTCATTTTTAGTTTGATTTTCTACTGTCTTACTGTGTTTAGTTTTATTTTCTGAGACAATTTGAGAAGTAGATATTTTTGCAGATTTTGCATTTTCAGAAGTTGTTTTAGCAATAGCAGCTTTCGGATCAGTAGTGGTTGTTTTGGAATCTAAAATTGTTGTTTTAGAAGAATTAGTTGTTTTGACAGTAGTAGATTTTTGTGAATTTGTTGATGTTTGGACAACCTCATCTGTTATATCAACAATCTTGGGACTGGGTGAAATTTTGGGGCTGGAAAATTTCTGGGATGAATTAGAGTTTTTCTTGTTTTCCCTAGGGAGAATTTGCAGAATTTTTGTAGTGGGAGCTTCTTATGTTTTCTTAGTTTGTGTTTGTGCATATTTCTTAGAAGAAGGCTCTATGTTTTTCTTGCTTCTAAGGTTATATGTATTATGTACTTCATTGATTTCAAATGCATAACCCTGTTTGTAGTCAAATGATTCACCTGAATCTAATTGAAGTTGTTGTAGTTAAAATAACTCTTGATCTTTCTGTGTGAGAAATATAGTGTTATCATCATTTATACCCATTAGATTTATGGTGTCTTCATGATTTTAATCTTGATGAGAACTTTCAGCATAGTTCTATTGAAAATGAGGTCTTATTGTTTGATCAGGTGTTGATTCTTTAGATTTTCTTGTGTTTTTGTTTTTCCTAAAGTTAGAATTTCTAATTTGTTGTTGGTTATCCCATTGTGGCCTCCTTTCTATATTGTATAATCTATCCATCATTCTCTCTAAAGTTTTAGCTAATTGATATATTTTTACATCTGAACTAGATGCCTCTTCTTTTATGGTTACTCTCCTCTCATTCCTTAACCTAGCTCTTCTAGCCAATATATTTACCTCTACACTAACATCATCAGTTTTCATTCACTCTAAAGTATCAACATTTCTCTCTCTCAAGTGATAGGATATGTTTGTATCAAATCCATCAGGGAATTTGAGTAGGACAGAGTCTGGAGTGGGTTTGAGATTAACAGGGATTGAATTATAAACGATGTTGTATCTAGTACAATAATCTTGGACTGCTTCCTTAGGATCTCTTTTTATAGCATCAAATTCAGATAATATTTGGAGTGGATTTTTCTTATTTTCCCATTTATTTAAAAATAATCTATGAAAAACTACTAAATCAACAATACTACTAGGATTAAGACCTTTAAACCATTTTTTAACGTCCCCAATTAATGTTTTAGCAAAGAGTCTCATTTGTACATCAGAATCATCTATTTCATGAAGCTCAAAATAATATGTAATTATATTAATATGCTGATGGGCAGTATAATGAGTGGTTGCATCAAATTGAGGTATTTTACTCTGGTAATTGTGAGGCATGTCATGTAACTGTTCTAGAAGGACCATGGGATCATACCTAGCAGCCATGGCTTGAATTCTAGCTTGTCTAGGAGGTAAGTTGGAAGTGCTTGGGGCAGAACTAGAAGTATTAGCCGATGCAGTTAGAGAAATGGCTGATGAGATTGGAATGGAAGATGATGTACTAGAAAATTTGGTTGAAGAACTAAAAGGTGAAGTGGGTTTACTAGAATATGAAACTGGGATACATGAAGAAGTGCTTGGAAATTAAAATGATGTATTATATAATGGAGAAGAAAAAATAGTGGATGGAGTTGAGGTGGTGGAAGATGGAAATAATACTCTAGGTTGGAATGGTTGTTTAGGGATAAATGGATCTATAGAGTGAAGTGTCGTGGAAATTATGGATGATGTAGTGGTAAAAAGAGATGAACCTACAAATTATAAAAGGTTGGTATCTAACTGAGGAGTAGAGGGCTTAGGTGTATATGATGATAAGGCAGCTAATTCAACTGAATGTTGAAGAAGAGCTTCGTCTATTTCCTTAAGAATAGTAGCATTTATTTCATCAAGTTTATCATAAGATTCAAATATCTTTGATTCAGAATCTAATGAAATAGTTTCCTGCTTTATTTCAAGAAATGAAATAAATTCAGGATCTATAACAACACTATTTAAGTCACTTTCTGATTTATTTTTGAATAAAGAATGTTCAAAATTTAAGTCAAACTCTATGTCTTGTATACTCACTAACTTTTTTGGAAGGGAATTTGCTCTAACTAAGGAAACTTTATTACCCAAATCTTCTACTTGTTTATTCTTTTTTCCAATTCTGTCTGGATTGTCTACTATAGCAACAGTTTGAGGATCTGGATTTGACCTGGTATAGTATATTCTTCTGGAAGCCAGAATTACAATTCTTTATGAAATAATATTCACAACTTATAAAAAAATCTTAAGGTAAATGGATAATGAAAAATATTTCCTTTAAGACCTATTTAAAACTGAGGATTGGTTAGTTCCCCAATGGAGTCGCCAGTATGTTATCACTCTAATAATTCCCAAAGTTTTGAGTTTATATTTTTAAGAACATTAGAGGTAACCACAGACCTACTTTCAAGCTTTAGGATCTAGCCTTCGTAAGGCTCAGAGAAGGCTCTCTCTATAAGATATAACTTTGTTTTTATGTTTGATTTTAGGCTAGTAATATAGGACAATTTGGTTTTGATATTTGGTTTGGTTTGGTGGGAAAAATCACTTATTGAGATGGATAGCGATAGATCTATTTTTCCATTGGTCAAATGGAGTCAATGAGTCAAGAAAATAGGTCAGGATCAAGGTCTAAAGTCAAATATTTTCAGGGCAAGATAACATAGTTACTTAAGATCTATGAGGCTAATTGGTGAAGTGGTTTAATCAGGATAAAGAGAAATCAAGGATTATTTGATCTGGATAAGGAGTGAAGAAGGCAGAGGTCATTCTAAAGATGAGCAATTAAGGGTTCACTACTCTGGAAATCAGCAAAAAACATTAAAATGAAAACTAGTAAATAACA
Source organism: Pinus albicaulis (assembly GCA_034641835.2). Lineage (NCBI taxonomy): Eukaryota > Viridiplantae > Streptophyta > Pinopsida > Pinales > Pinaceae > Pinus > Pinus albicaulis. Next base: position 1,640,727,288 of record CM076579.1, on the reverse strand, counting down.
GTGCTATTAACAAATTCTGATATATCACTTCCTGATTTCACATTAAAATTTAGAACACATGTATGTATGAATGGAAAACATAAGAATATTTAACGAATAACAGTAGAAAGTACTTCACTTAAGTTGGCCCAACACATGAATCCTGAAACATGATGCTTTATTGATTTGATCCAGCCTGCTGACTTGAAACTTGGTACAAAAGCCCTTCGGGTACAAAAAAATTGACTATACAAATCTTTAGCAATTTATTCCACCTCCAATACTTCAAATGATGAAGTATTTATGCAAATTCTAAACTAGAATATCTTGAAAAAATATCAAGATTTTTTTACAAATATCTCAAATTGTTTTACATAAAATAGAACTTAATAAAAGGAGTCACAAAACTAACGAATCTATTTGGCACTATTTTTATGGATTGATGGTGACAAAAGAAGAGAAATTCGAATTTGATATCAACTCTTAGTTGATGATGAGGCTTCCAAGTCACTAACTGTCTCCTTCCTTGGTGCATTTTGCTCTAGAAATTCTGCAAAACTAGGGTCCAGTGATACCTTTGTATATCTCAATTCGAGATAGATATGTAAAAAGTGTGTTATCACCCAAAAATTTTCAAAATTTTACTTGAAATGTGTCAAGTTGGCCTTTAGAATAGTTAGGTTGTACAACATCATGCAATGATAAATTTTTATGATGAACATAGGTTTTAAGTTTTTGTTTTAAGTTGTTAGTGATGATCTCTAGTCACATCAAAAGAGTAGATGTTGGGTAGATACTTTAAAGTGACTTAAGTTTTTAAATATAGCCATTTGTCAGAAATGATCTAAGTCCATAGTGATTTTAGTACAAAATTCACAGATTCTACTGCCGAAACACCTAGTAATTCCGTAGCAAAACTGACACTTGTCAAAATAAATGTACTTTAAAATCCGTCTCATTCTATAATGGTTTTCTGCATAATTATGAGTGGATAACCTCTGCAGTTTTCAAGGTTATGTTTTTATAGTAGGGTTATCATTTGAGAGTTAGGCACGTTTACCATTAGCCACCATTTGAAATCCATCCCATTTTCCTTTTCAAAGATATCCCTCATTTCTCATACTTTGTTTCTTGCTTTTGCAATCTGTTACCAAAGCACCTTACTGTTGAGATTCAACAAGATGATGAGCTTAGTGAAAAGAGTCGCCTTCACTAAGTGGGCCCGTAGGCTATTTTTGGCAAAAGTCTATTTTTAGACTATGTATATTTTTAGACATGTCGACAAGATTTCAGAAGTTACAGGATGCTATTTGTGGATGGTTGATCAAGTTGGAAAAATAGATGAAATTTTATTTTTAGAATATTGGGTGAAGTCTATTTATAGATCGTCAATCTAAAAATATATGCATGTCAATTATTATTAGCTCTTAATAATAATCAGACTCTAAACAACAACTTATTCTCTTGGAGCACTTCAGTTCAGTGCACAGATGTGGCACAGCAGTTGACAGAAGGAATTAAGCTATTCCTGAGGGTTTACTAGAGCTAATGCATGGAGGACTCAGTTAGAACTCAAGTGGCAGAGTTATGACATAGTTGGAAGAAGTAGTTATGGAGTTGTATTTAGTTTAAATGAGTTAGACTCAGTTGAGCTAGTTGTATCTAGTCTAACTGATTGATACACTAGTGAGAGTGGAGTGAATTAATTAGTTAATTAGGTCATAAATAATAACTCATTAATCAACTGAAAAATACATCAGTCAACTACAGTTCATGGCAGTTTCAGTGGAGACCAGTGGAGAGATAGGTGAAAGGGAAAGATATACTATCTATTGTGACTATTAGTGATGCATTGATTGCATCAAACACACAATGGAGATGCCAATGAGGATTGCACTGTCAATCCAAGAGTAATTCGAATTCATTCAGAGCTATTCTTCAGCAGATATTGTGCAGTGGAGGCAAGCTAGCAGGTGGCATAGATCGGTGCATGGATTTGCAATATTGGGCCTGATTAGTGTATGACGATTGTACTGTACTGAGAGCTTGTGATAAGCTTTGTATGTTTGTATGAGATTGTCATATGATCTCCATGTTACAAAATATATAGTTGGGGTTTTCAGCTTCAGGCTTTCCCAGTTAAAAATTGTGTTATGTGCGATTGATAGTTTTTGTTTATGCTTCACATGTGTGTGAAATTAATTTTTCCGCAAAATATTAACAAGTGGAATAGATTCAATATCTTGCATAAAGTTAAATAGTGTGAGATTAGGTGTATCTTGGACATATGCATGCTTAGTGCATATAATTTCTACACTTACTATCATTCACATCTCCTGTAGAAATCCTTTGTTATGCCAGCCATCCTCTATCATAGCAACTCGTTGTCATCAAAGGATTTTGCTGAACAGGTGTAAAAATATAAGGAAGGCTACTGCTATAGAACAAGAATGAGATGGCTACTCCAAAGAAAATTTATAAAGGGGGTCTTCCATTCAGATATGAACCTACAAGTCCAAGATTAATCATGGAAGACCCATATTTTGTTGAGCTTTTTACAAAAACAGGTTGCATTCAGTTTTGTCAAAGGTTGCAAGGTCATCATAAACAAGTATCACAAGATTTTGTGATCAATTTCAAAGGCACATATACAAATTTTGGTAGTCTTCATGTTCCAATTACACCTAATAGCATTTCTAAAGTAACAGGGATCCTGAGAACCGGAGAAGAATGGTTTACAGCTACCAAGTTTAACTTGAAATTTTTTGATGATTATCTAAAACCTAAACATGTAGGGATTAAAATGACTGAAGGGATTCCTAGAACTTGTCTAAGAGATAATTATTCTAAATTATTGATAGTCATACAGAAGTACTTTACATGCGAAGGAAGATTCCAAGCGATTTACATGTATCACTTCAAGCTGTTTCTTCATTTTACAGGGAAGAAGTTGATAGATATTCCTTTTTACCTCTTTATAAGTCTTGGAAAAATGGCAGACAAAGTGAAAGGAAGACCTGAAAGAAGTGAAACTTCCATTTTTCACCATGGGTTGATGAAATTACTAGTGCTAGAAGAATTAAGTAAATTGAATAGAGACTGGGCATCCTTCTTGTTCATGAATGGGTATGAAATGGATTTTTTGTCTCCAAGGAAAACTCCTAAACTCAAAAATTCTTCTTCAAGGAAAGAGTTGAGTGCCACTTCAGAGTTAGAAAGGAATCAACAAGAAGGTTTAAAATATACAACTAAAGATATGGATGAAGAAACATAATTCATTCAAGGGACAATGTCACCTCCAACAACTAGCAAGCAAATTAACAAACGTGTCATGGATAGCAAGGCCAAACCTGCAACAAAAAGGTCTAAAAGGAACACTAAAGAAAATTGTTAGAGGAAAAGGCAGACTTGAAGATATTCTACAAGCTATAGACATTGCAGAAAATCCTATAGTGAAAGCAACTGTGATAGAAGGATCCAAAGTCAGAATAAAATGACTTATAGCCAAGAAATTGGATTTTTCTCCGGAAGATTCAGGTTGTCTTTTAAAACCTAGAAAGACTTTTAATAGATCCTAGATTTCTGAAACTTTCAATATCAGAGATAAGCATCAGGAGGAAGAGAAAGGAAAAAGGGTAGAAATACAAGAATTTATATTCATATCTCCCATTGAGACAAAGGTTACCAAAGAAAATAATGATCAATCTAAAAGAAAGTTTCAAAAGACATCTGAAGCAGACTCTGTAAAGAGACAAAGCAAAGACAAGGAAGAAATAGTCAAACAGAGAAAGGGAAAGGAGAAAGTGATAGAGAAAACTAAAAAGGAGATTCTTGAAAGACAGTTAAGAGCAGTAAGGGAAGAATTAACTGAAACAAAGAGAGAACTGGAAAGACACAAGAAATATAGACAAATTATAGATGAGGTTGAAAAGAAAGTGAATGAATAGGTTACTCATTTTGAAAAGTCGATTGGAAAAGCCAAACAATTGTTGAATAAATCACATCCTTTACGCATCATGATGACACACACAAGGAAGATAAATTTATGGTTACAGGTAGAGAGGAGAAATCTTCAAAGGCAAGTCGAGGAGTTGAAAGAAAATATGGAAATAATGAAGACAGAATCAGTCAAGAAATATTTGGAAAGAGGAACTATGGAGAAAACTGTGAAAACTACTCATGAAGGAATTGTTGGTAAATAAGAAGGTGACAATGGATTATAGATATTTTTTGTTTTATTTTAATCATATTTTACATGCAGGTATATTCATGGATCCTTTCAGCCTAAAAACTCAAGTTTTTTCAAGCCTTTGATAAGTTAGGAAATTCCGCAGCGTATGCCAAGCTTGATGTTGAGGCATAAAAGGTATATTTTTAACACCTAATTATCCTACATTAATTATCAATCCGGGAGCGACTTTTTATTTCAAGAGTGTACTTTGTTTGAGGCTACAATTTAGCTAAGAGTAATGTTATGAAAGATGTAGTACAGTATTCTAGATACAAGAGTAAACAGATGTTTGTAAAGAAATCTAATTATAGTAACATGAATGGAAATACTCTGAAATCTTAACTACTCACTCTGCAAAGCATCAATCAGGGATACAGTAGCAATAACTCATTCCCTTAGAAATCGATGTAACTGAAAACACACTGGGACAAGGCAATCAATCTAGGAACTTGGAAGCAGTAACCAATGTTCTCTACAGTTTAAAGTCCTACTCTTCAATCAATCAAGGTGAAATCAAAATTGAACTACTTTCTGATGAAAATGACTAAGAAGAACTTATTCTAATAGCAAGAATTGGAAAGGAAAAACAATTCATAATTCCTATGTATACACACCAATTGTAAAAAATATTTCTACAAATCTAAACCTAATGAATTAGAAATGAACAACAAACAGTAATTTAACATAAAAAAGCAATTGAACAACAATTATGAACTTAATAAATTCAGGTAACAAGTCTTCTTAAACTCCAACCCTGTCAATAGCAAATGCTATGAAATAGTCAATCGAAATGAACCATAATCCAATGGAACAACAAACATAATTAAGTATAGAACAAAAAAGCTTTATAAGAGATAGCAAGATGAATAAGACAGTAAATATGATCCTTGCTAAAATAGAATAACAATGCAATTCACTAACGCACACATAAATCCAATACTCAATTCAACAACAATCAAATAACTCTGTAATCGTAATGAATCTATGCAATTATCACGTGATAGAAATCAAAGGATAGAAATACAAACAATAGAGAAATTCCACCAGGGTCGGGCCCTTAGCACCAGTGAAACACTTCTGGGTTACTTCAGAGATTGAAAGATGAAATGAAACGTGCCTTTGTATTGATCGAACATAAAATTATTACAGAGATCACTCTCTAAACTCGAGATTCAATAAACGTAATATTACAAAAGGAATGTTTTGAATCAAAGGATCTCCCCCTCAATCACTAAATGTGTTGCCTTATATAACAAAATTGATGGACAAGACAAGGAATGAGATGAGGTTTGAATAGTGATCCCTCCGGATCGAAGGATCCTGAGGGATTCACTTCGCTTCTTCCTTTAGCTGTCACTTGATTTCCTTTGACTAAAGCCGAGCTGTCCCCTGCCTTTTCTTAGCAATGCATTTGGATTTCCTTGTCTTTGGCGGGATTTGGTCTAACGCTGGAGGAAAAATAGTTGCATTTACTTTAGCCTCACCTTTGATATAGTTGTTCACCTCGCCTAATTCTTGTTTTTAGCAATAAAAGGCATCTTTTAGTCATATTTTACAATAAACATAAATCTTCACAATTCTACCACAATTCTTGTAATAAATCATCTTTCTAAAGTAAAAAGAATTATTTTTAAAGTAAAAGAATGGGAAAATGCATAGTGAATTCATACCTTTTCCACTGCTCAACATACCCCCCTGCTTACCCTTTTTCATGTCCTCATGAAAACTATAGTTCACATGCAGAGTAGTTAAAGAATAAGCTAGAGAAGGTTTTTCATTAAAAGGCCTAAAATCATGCATTGCAGCTAATGCTTCGAGGACATGCCCTTTCTGTCCTTCGGGTATTTCATAAATGGCTTTGTAATATGTGGCAAGATACCATGCAATGGGGCTTCGAAACCTACACCCTAGCCAGAATGGTCCTTCCCTCAAAATGAGGTTGTTATAGGAAAACAAGTGGTCTGTAGCTAATCCAAAGTTTTTATAGTTAAATGGTTCTCTATTTTGAACATTCCAATTGGAAATTCCCCATCGAACCTTAGCTGATATAGAAGCCTGGTTTCTAATAGATAGGAAATAGTCTATCCCATTCAAGAAAATTACTCTATGGACAGGCCCCAATGCTTGGATAACACCTGCTCTTGTCATCAAATTCTTCTGCCTAGCCCATAATTGTAACGGGTGCTTAGGTTCACTCCTAACCCACAAATCTAACTCATTTTCCTGCCTTTGAAAAACATTATAGGCTTTAAGCCATTTTAACTGATTAACAACAAAGGAAATAAATGCTTGGTATTGGATGTCTCCCACAAAAGGGCTAGGATTTGTTTCACTATCTTTTTCCAATATGAGGTTATGCAAATAGAACTCACACAGGAGACATTGTGCCTTTACCCCATAGAGTTTGCATCATGTTACAAAATCATCTATAGTTTTTAAATCTATAGATTTTCTTACCCTAACTGCCTTAATATTTAGTTGTAAATATCTTTCTAATAAAAATAAAGCATATTTTTTGGCAGGGCATCTACAAGCTAAAATATCTGTGTATAATGAGCAGAGAGTGTTCATTCAATTCTGGGCTAATTTTAATTGATTCATTACCTTTTTAGCCTTTTCCTCTGCCTTTCGACACTTCTCATGGGCTTTAGCCTCTGCTTCATGGATGATCTTCATCTATTGATGCAAATCCTGATATTTCAAACTAGGGACAGAGTGTTCTTCCAATTTTTCCCTTTCCATTAGAGCCTGTGCCAACTCCTCTTGGAGTCTGGCTAATGTAGGGTCAATAAAAGTATTCTGACTACTGGCTTGCACATTCTCACTTGAAGTGGCTCCCTTTGGAATAGCTGCTTCTGGAACAGCTGCCTGCTATTCCATTTCTTCATGATTAGGCTCAGCCATAGTTTTTGCAACTTGGGGCTTTATTTCAGTGGCCACTTTCCTTTTTTTTGAGGCTCACTTGGTGACTATGCTTCTTTTCTTTGGGGTTCGTTTGGGCGTTTGTTTCATTTTAAGAACCCTAATGGTCTACCTGAGTTGTTATACTAATCTCTGAAGCTTCATTCATTCCCTCTGAAGTTTTTCAATTTCAGTTACTTTCTTCCTTTTTCTTGATGGAATGGCTGTTCCTTTTTCTGGACTTACTTTCTCAACGGGGTTTTTCCCCTCATTAGTCGTGCCTTCAGTTGGGCTCGCTTCTCTATTTTCTTCTTGGGGTTCTTCTTCAATGTTCATATGCCCTCGGCTGAATTCTACAAGAGTTATACCCTCAATTGACTCTACAATCCCCTGAGAATTTTCAGGTTGGGATACTACTTCAGTGTTCTCCTTTTCTTGTTCATACTTCTTAGGGGAAGCAACCCCCTCTGATTCTATCATTTCATTAGGGTTTTTTGTTTCATCTGGCATTTCCTCAACCATTTCTTCATTGACAGAAGAGTGTTCCTGCAATTGGTTGATATCAATATTAAGGTCCAGAGGGATGTGAGGCTGCACATAGTCACTCATATTGGCCAGACTTTGGGCCAATTGGTCTTCTTGCAAAGGGCTTTGTGGTGAACTTGCAGTAGTGTTTTTGGGAGGCTTTTTTCCTTCTCTTTCACTTCTATGATTATCTTCGTCCTCCTCATAGGTATGGTAACTACCTTCTTCCTCATTAGAGTAGCGAATTTCTCCCTCAATTTCGTCTTCTTCATTATTTCCTTCTTCTACACTAGTTTGTTTCTCACCACTGGTGTGGTGGCTCATTTCTTCTTCATCCTAATCAATACGAGAACTCCCTCCTTCCAATTGTAGAGGTTGTTCATCCTCTGAGCTGGGCAATTCCAGGGGTTGGCTACTGCTACCCAGAAGGCCCTCTATCATTCCCCTACTTCTTTTTGAACGAGAGGACTGTCTACGATTTTATGGCTCAGCTGCCAAGCTAGCCATTCTCTTTCATTTTGGGGCAGGTAAGGCTAATCCTCCATCAATCGAAAATACCAATTCTTCCCAACTAGTCTGTTGTTGGGCGAGACTATGACTCACTATTAGTTTGATTAGGAAATGGTGGCTTACCACCATGTCTGCGTGCCGAGCTTTTCTTATACTATGTGCAACATCATGCAGTAAAGAATTTAAAAATGCAAGAAAATTTATAGTACATTTCTACTTTAATATTGCCAATAACTTAAGGTGGCGAGGTCTTACCATGTCTTTCCTTCCATCGCATGTTATATAGGCTTGCACTATATTTTCCAATTCCGTCCATGGTTCTCCTAATGATGCCAGCTGAACTCCTTTGCCTTTGATGACCAATGTATGTCTGTCATCTTGGAAAATATTAATGGCTTCTTGAAGCCTGACCTTCTTTTGAGTCCATATGGTTCCTTGCACTGGTAGACTAGACACCTCTGTAATTATTTCATCTGTTATGGCTATCTTTCTTCCTCTAAACATGGAGTATCCTTCCTACAAATTATGTAAAAACTCAGTAGCCACTATTTCATGGGGTTGTTGCAGCCTTATGAAGTATGTAATCCATCCCAATTTTTCCAGAATCTCTCGTGTAGCATCAAAAACAACTAGCAATTGCGGCTCGCTACGAATTGGCCGTCCTCCCATATTCTCTGCACACTGTTACTTCTTTCCAAACACATAGTAATGGAACAACACAACATGGTGAATTGGAATAATATCATTAAGTTTTCTTTACTCCCTAGAATGTAGGGATTTGATTTGCATACAAGTAAAAAAAATATAGTGATTTGATCTGCATGCAGTGATTAAGAGGCATCTGCGCCCCCCTTGGAGGATGATAGGTCGTCCTCGACCATCAAATAAGAGAGGAAAGTACTGCACAATAGTTGTACAGTATGAAAAAGCATGCATACTTATGATACAATCAATCAAATTATTGTATTTACTAAAATCGACGCGTGTGATTAAATCGTAAATAGATATAGAAATGTTTGTAATGATTTAAAGATAAGGAGAAGGGACAACTAAGATGAACACAACTAAAAATGCATTTATTACCCACTCAAACTAATGTGATTGATTTATGATGATTTTCATGTATAATAGGTTCGAAATCAAGGGTTTAGGATTCATACTTTCATTTGATATTTAGATAGATATATAGGAAAAAGGGGTTAATATTACTATTGATGTGTAAAAATGTGACTCCAATACCATCAGCAGAGCTCTGTTGCCCACAGGTGTCCATAACCTTGACAAAGTTGCTTCTCACCCTTGGAACCATTTTCCTTTATTTATTCCTAGGGAAGTGTTGTTTAATGTCATAACGGATGCCATTGTGCTGGCTTGGGGACCAGATGAATCACAATGCCATTCACCGGGAAGAAGTGAAAAGTGGGCAGACTGGCTCATGATGAGACCTCCTATTCCAAGGACTTCTTAGTTTTTTTTCAATTGTCCATTGGACCATATCCCTAGTGTGGTGGCCATGATGGGAATGACACTTCACTTGCTTCCTTATGATCATGGTAGGCTGGCTCTTGATGAGACCCCCTATCCTCCATCCGCCATATCATAAAATTGTTAGTGAAATATATAAATATTTATTTTTCTTTTTCATATAGCACTTTCCTATATATAAAGGATGGCTCAGCACTCCTTAAGCATAGGGATGGTGGAAGAAGTCTAAACATCTCAATAGAAAATAATATGCCCTTATTCCTATTCAATAAGTAAAAATCAAAGAAAGTTATAAAGATTTGAGGAAGAACCAACATGATAAGGATAATCGATCATATTAATTCTAGTGATAGTAAGACAACAAAGTCATGTTATTGATTATGTTATTTTTCCTTTTTCTTATCATTACCAAACAGTTTCTTAAAAAAATGACAATTTCTTGTGATTTGTTGATTCCAGTAAGCTTTAATTTGTGTGATTTTGTATAAATAGTATGTTTGCCTTTAGAAGAGTCATCAAAAATCCTCAAAATGTTGGTCTAAAACAAAAAAATTATCCACTCAAAAGGTGTTGTTCCTTTGGAAAGCAACAATAGAAACAATTTGCAGAAAATGTCGTTCCTTTGGAAAGGAACAGCAAGAAAACAATCTGCGAAAAGTGTTATTCCTTTCAAAAGGAACAGCAAAAATAATATGTGAAACTGTTATTCCTTTCGAAAGGAACAACAAAACAATCTGCGAAACAGCGAAAATAAACAGCACAACTGTTGTTCCTTTCAAAAGAAACAACAAAAACACTCTCAGCAAAGTTGTTGTTCCTTTCAAAAGGAACATCAAAAAATTCAAAATAAGCAAAATAAACAGAGTTTGAAGAAACAAAATTCCATAAAAAAAACAAACAAAATAAATGAACAATCTTTATGTACAAATTTCAAAGGAAAGAAATGATTTAATGAATGGGTGCCGAGGAGGAGTTATCCCCTTCAGCCAAAATTTGCATGGTAGAATCTTCCCATAATTGTTGGTAGAAGGATTCTTGAGTAAGCGGTTTATGATACAATCGTACTTGATGACCGTTTACTTTGAAGGAATGTCCAGATCCATCAATAGTGGTTAATGTAATGGTTCCATTATCATGCACTTTTTGTATCTCGTAAGGTCCAAGCCATTGTGTCTGGAGTTTCCTTGGAAAATCCTAAAACCTGGATTCATATAGGAGTGCCCAATATCCTTCGTGGAAGATATTTTCTTTGATAAGGGTGTCGTTCCATTTTCTCTCTGTTGTTGAATTAACGTAGTGTGCTGAAGAGAAGAGAGCCTAATTTTATCCAACTCATTAATTTTCTACAGTCTTTTGGCCTAGGCTTCACTTAAATCTAGACCCACCTTTTGGGTTGTTCTTAGTGTCTGAATCTCAAACTCTATTGGAAAGATCAGCTCTTTTCCAAATACCAATTGATACGGTGAATATCCCGTAGTAGCTCTCCATGTTGTTCGGTACACCCACAAGGCTTCTGGCAATCTGTAGGCCCAATCGCGTCTGTGTGAGGCAACAAATTTTGTCAATATAGATTCAATCACTTTATTCGTGCTCTCTACTTGGTTGTTTTCCTGTGGGTGGTATGGGGTTGTAATCTTGTGTTGAATGTGGTAATTCTATAATGTTTCAGCGAGTTTATTACCTACAAATTGTATTCCTCCATCTGTGATTATGTCCCTTGGGAGGCCATATCGCACAAATATTTGGAAAAGAAATTGTATTACATATTCCTCTGTAGCTTTCGAAAGTGCCTCTGCTTCAATCCATTTAGTGACATACTCGGTTGCAACTAGAATGTATGTTTTTTGGTTGTTGGGGGGCTAATAGGGCCAAAAAAATTGAGTTCCCAACGTTCAAATGGTTCAATACTAGTTTTGGGTTCAAAGGCATTTCATCAGACTGTCCAGGGCGACCTGCCCTTTGGCACCTTTCACAGGCCTGCACAAATTTTTTGGCATCTTTAAAAATGGTAGGCCAATAATATCCCGTTCATAAAACCTTATGGGTGGTTCTACGATCTACAAAATGTTCTCCACATGGCCCGTCATGGCATGCTTTCAAAATATCAAATACCTCATCCTCTCGAACGCATCTCCTAATTTGCATATCTGACCCTGTATGAAACAGGTAGCCCCCAATCCAAGAGAATCGGGAACTACACTGTATTATCTGCGTTCGTTCATTAAGGGTTAGATGTTTAGGTAATTTACATATTGCCAAACAATTTTCTATATCAGCATACCATGGGGTTCTAACAGTAACAACGAACAAATTTTCATCTAGGAAGTGGTCTTCAACTGCTTCTGTATCTGTTGGCTTTGGCATTCTTGACAGAAAATCAGCTACATGTTTCTCTTTTCCAGGTCAATCTTTAATTGTAATGTCGAATTCCTGCAATAAAATCAACCATCTTGTCACTCTTCCATTTGTAACAAGTTTATTTGCTAAAAATTTAATGGCAAAGTGACTAGTATATAGAACTACAGGATACCCAGTTATATAATGTCTAAACTTATTTACAGCATGAATTATAGCTAAAAATTCCTTCTCAGTCACAATATAATTTAGTTCAACAGGAGATAGATTTTTGCTGATATAATAGATTGGATATGGTTTTTTATCTTCCTCCTGCCCAAGCACTGCTCCAATCATTGTGTCTGAGGCATCAGATGAAATTTGGAACGGCAAATTCCAATTTGGGCCCCTCAGCACTGGGGCTGTTGATACAAGTTTTTTCAGATCGTTGAAGGCATTGTCACATTTATCTATCCAAATAAAATCAACATTTCCTATTAGTGCATATAAAGGTGCAGCTATTCGAGAATAATGTTCTATAAATCTCCTATAATAACCAGAAAACCCAAGAAAGCTACGTACCTCTGTTTGTGTGGTGGGTGTGGGTATTAACAAAATTATCTGAATCTTGGCTGGATCCACCTGAATTCCAACTGCTGAAATATAATGTCCTAAAAATAACTCCTTCGATCATCATCATATGACAATTTTCATGGCTTAAACAAAGCCTAGTGTCAATTCATCTTTGCAACACCTTTTCTAAATTTTCTAATGCTGACTCAAAATCATCTCCGTAAGGTGTGAAGTCATCCATATATACTTCGAGCCCTTCATTTATTAAATTTGAAAAGATGCTGATAAAATCCCTTTGAAATGTAGCAGGGGCATTGCTAGGCCAAAGAGTAAGACTCGGTAGGAAAATGTCCCCCAAGGATAGGTAAAAGTAGTTTTTTCTTGGTCTTCAGGGGCAATCTGGATTTGATTGTACCCACTGAAGCCATCGAGGAAAGAAAAGAATTTATTTCCCTCCAATGTGTCTAATACCTGGTCAATGAAAGGAAGTGGAAAGTGGTATTTCTGGGTTGCCTTGTTGATTTCTCGGTAATCTACACATATTCTCCACTTCTCGTTCTTCTTTGGTACCACTACTAATGGAGAGACCCACTTGCTATCAAATATTGGGTAAATGAAATTGACATCCAATAGTTTTTGTAATTCAGCTTTCACAATATCTTTAAGGTGAGGGTTTAGTCTTCTTTAGGTTTTGCGAATGGGTCTCGCATATTTTTCGATATAGATGTGGTGTGTGCATAATTTGGGGTCAATTCCCTTCATGTCTGGGTAATCCCATGCAAAGGCTGCTTTATATTTCCATAATAATTGGACCAGTTTCTCTTCTTGTTTAGCAGTCAGATTTTTGTTAATGTTTAGAGTTTTTCCCGACTCAATTTCTACAATCTTACTATTGTACACAGAAGTAGTGGGTATTACTTGATCAGGGATGTCTTTCAGAGGATCTTCTTCTTCTTTTTTATCAAATGCTACCTTGATCATGTGACATTGTAGATGGGATCTGATTTGTGGTTTGTTAGTAAAACTATTAATGATATCATCCTCTGTTTGGTCTTTAAAATTGAAGGCATCTTTTACAGTTAGAGGTGATCTCATATTTTCCATAATATATGATACGGGTTGTTTTCTTATTTTGATTATTGATAGGCTTGGTTGGGCTGGGGGATATAAAGCTAAATTCTTGACATAGTTTCCCCTTGTTATTGTCATGTTGCCTTGTCGACAGCCAATATAAGCATCGGTAGTTGCCAACCAAGGTCTACCTAGGATTAACAGGTGTCCATCTAGCCGGTTCTTTGGATTGATAACCAGGAAGTCAGCAGGGTATTCCCAGGAATCTACAGATACCATTACATCTTGTAGTGTACCTTCTGGTTTGACTATTGATCGCTCAGCCAACTCTAATAAGGTTTTTGTTGGTTCCAGTGATGTAATGCCAAGTTGTTGACAGGTGGTAGTTGTTAAGATATTGATTGCAGCTCCTAAATCAACTAAGGCATTTGGGAATAATTGTCCATTGATTTTCACCGTCACTATAGGATTTCCTGGGTCTTCATATTTTACAGGTGTTTCCATTCCTGATAATAAGTCAGATAGAGTACCAACTATTTGGACAGTTGGGTTGGTGGTTTTTCTCCTCTTTGGCTTCTTTATACACAATTCCTTAATGGTTTTTGCATAAATAGGGATGTCTTGGATAGCTTGGAGGAGAGGGATTTTTATACACAAATTTTTTAATTCTCCCAGAAGATCAAAATCAGGATGTTCTAATGGGTGAGGTATGATTAATCGTTTTGTGAATGGTGGAGAAGAGGTTGTTGCTTGTTGTTGATTTTGTTGTTGAACCACCTTCTCTTTTTGTAATGTTTGTTCTACAGGTAACAGATCTTCAATATGAACATTTTTGTCTCTCTCTGTTTCTACTATCTCCCAGACCTCAGTTGAAGGTCATTACACTCCCTCAGTTCAGTTTCTAATTTTGGTGGTTCCATTATTTGGACAGACTGAACTGGCCTATTGTTTGGGTTTGGGTTGGGCTGGGTTGGGAGTTGCAGTCTTAAGTTGGTCTGGGGGTTTGTATAGGGAGCTGGCAGTGTAGGTTGAGAGAAGGGAATTGTTCTAGCTAGTTGATTTGTAGGTCTTTGCCAGTTTGACTACCAGGCCTAACTCTGCGAAGAAGAGGGGGACCATTGTGTTGGATAAGCATTGTTTTTCCAAAACGGTGGGCAGAAAGGAAAATTAGGCCAATTAGTTTGATTTTTTTGATTTGGCCATGATGATGTAGGGAATGGATGTTGTGACCAATTGGGGAAAGGTGGTTGATTTTTCCACATTCCATTATATTTTTGAGCATTGTATTGAGGAGGCTGAAAAGAAGAAAATTGATCAGTTGGCATACCTGATTGTCGTGACTTCCATTGTTGGCGCTAATTAAGTAAGCATACCACTTCTGATTCTTCTTTTGCCTCCTTATAGAATTATTTTAGGCCAGGAAGCGAGGAACATCCTTCTGTGGGGTGGTATTTTGTGAAAATGGCACAAACTTTGATTACATCCAGCGGGCACTCTTTGTGGCTGTGTTTCTTCCTGCATCTAGGACAGAATATTGCCAAATTTTGTTCTGCTTCTGCTTGCTTTTTTTTGGCTTGCATAATGTCAAACTACGTTGTTAGAGTCCCTAGAATATTTTTTTTTAAATCTTCCAGCAATTTTCCAATCTCTGCATGAGTTACACCTTCATTGGAGGTCTTATTGTCCCTTGTAATCATGTCGCGTTCTGCTGATTTTAGCCTTGTATTGCCCCTCGAACTCCTGATACACAAATCAATGATGTTAGCATAGATTTCCTGATATATATCACCTTTTCCCATAATATTCAATGTTTCAACCCATTGATCCTTCATTCCCCTAATTAATGTAGTTTTTAGCACATTATCAGGTAAGGGTAAGGATGCATGAGGAGATCTCTGAAGATTGTATTGAAACTGTTCCACATATTCTTCTAGGGTTTCATTCGGTTTTGCTATCATTTGAAATATCTCATCTTTTAGTTCCTGAGACCTATAATAATCTTGATATTTCTTTTAAAATGCAACTTTCATCTGATCCTAATCAGTTATGGCACCTCCACCTAGCCCCATAAACCATCGTAAGGTTGCTCCTTTTAATGTGGAAGGAAATAGTTTTAATTTTTGGGGATCCGTGGTATAGTCATACCCCCTACATAACACATTGAATTCAAACAGAAATGCATCTGGATCTTCTGATTTCAAGCCATGAAATGTAGGAATATGTTGAAGGGTAATGGCTTTCATAGGTGCATTAACTACAATATCTACTATAGGATATTGCAGTGTGGAGGTTTGCTGGGGTGTTTGCTGGTTCTAATTTTGGTTTTGGTCCATTTGATCAAATATGCGCCAATATGCTTCTAGGATCTCAAGGGAATTCCTAGGTTGACTGGAAGGAGTAGGAATGGCCTTTACAGCACTTCCCTGATCTGGAACAATAAGTATTCCTTGCTGACCTACTGTTTGAGGTGATTCGGGTCCTTTGTTTTGAATGAGTTTGACAAAAATTCCCTTATCTAGACTACTCACTGTTTGGACTATTTCAAGAGGATATTTTGGTTCTTCTGCTTCTCTTGTTTCCCTTCTCCTTCACGGAGATTACTAGAGTTCCCTTCTTGTAGAGAAATTAGGCAGGATTCTCAATCTCTTGGGAATCTTTCTCAATTCCCACTGTTTGACTATGTATCTTAGCAAAGGCTTTAGATGGTGATTATCTGGCTTGAAGGGAACTAGTAGGCTATCTATGGATAACTTTCCTAGGTCCTACTGATGGCTGAGATTCAGTCTTTTTAAGGATTTCGTCAATGAAATTTGTTCGCCCAAGGGTCACCGGTCTCGTAGGTTTTTCGGGTTTAGGAGGAATTTTGTTTTGTTTAGCTAGTTTATTCATTCAACAAAACAAGCCTTCATTCCTGCGTAAAGAAATAAATTTACCTAATTCTACTGTGAAGTGAGCTGTGAGCAAGAATGCTCCTTGCCCGCTGCGCAGGTTCTTACCTTCCGTCTTTAATACCCAATTCTTCGCAAGCAGAAGAAAATCAAATGTGCATCACTACTTCGAAATGGCATACACCCTCCCTGGCAACGGCGCAAAAATTTTGAGGTATAAAAGGTATCTTTTTAACACCTAATTATCCTACATTAATCATCAATCCGAGAGCGACTTTTTATTTCAAGAGTGTACTCTGTTTGAGACTGCAATTTAGCTAAGAGTAATGCTATGAAAGATGTAGTATAGTATTCTAGATACAAGAGTAAACAGATGCTTGTAAAGAAATCTAGTTACAGTAACATGAATTCAAATACTCTAAAATCTCAACTACTCACTCTGCAAAGCATCAATCAGGGATACAATAGCAATAACTCATTCCCTTAGAAATCGATGCAATTGAAATCACACTGAGACAAAGCAATAAATCTGGGAACTTGGAAGCAATAACCAATGTTCTCTACAGTTGACAGTCCTGATCTTTAAGTAATCAAAGTGAAATTCAAATTAAACTACTTGCTGATGAAAATAACTAAGAGGAAATTCTTCTAAAAGCAATAATTGGAAAGGAGAAACAATCCGTAATTTCTATGTGTACACAGCAACTGTAAAAAATCTCTCTGTAATTTGAACCTAACAAATTAGAAATGAACAAAAAACAGTAACTGAACAACAATCAGCAATTGAACAGCAAATGTAAACTTAACAAAATCAAATAACAAGTCTTCTTAAACTCCAACCCTATCGACAACAAACGCTATGAAATATTCAATCGAAATGAACCATAATCCAATGGAACAACAGACAGAATTAAGTATAGAACAGTAAAGCTTTATAAGAGATAGCAAGATGAATGAGACAGTAATCACGATCCCTGCTAAAATAGAATAGCAATGCAATTCATTAGCACACACAGCAATCCAGTACTCAATTCAACAGCAATCAAACAACTCTGTAATCGTAATGAATCTACGCAATTATCACATGACAGTAATCAAAGGATAGAAATACAAACAGCAAAGAAATTCCACCAGGGTTGGGCCCTTAGCACCAATGAAACACTTTTGGTTACTTCGGAGCTTGAAAGATAAAATGAAATGCGCCTTTATATTAATCGAACATAAAAGTATTACAGTGATCGCTCTCTAAACACAAGATTCAGTAAAACGTAATATTACAAAAGGAATGTTTTTAATCAAAGGATCTGACTCTACAATCAGTAAAGGCGTTGCCTTATATAACAAACTCTGATGGACAAGACAAGGAATGAGATGAGGTTTGAACAACGATCCCTCAGGATCGAAGGATCCTAAGGGATTCGCTTCCCTTCTTTCTTTAACTGTCACTTGATTTCCTTTGACTAAGCCGAGTTGTCCCCTGCCTTTTCTTAGCGATGCATTCGGATTTCCTTGTCTTTGGTAGGATTTGGTCTAACGCTGGAGGAATAGAAGTTGCATTTACTTTAGCCTCGCCTCTGATATAGCTGTTCACCTTGCCTAATTCCTGTTTTTAGCAATAAAAGGCAGTTCTTAGTCATATTTTAAAATAAACATAAATCTTCACAATTCTACCATAATTATTGTAATAAGTCATCTTTCTAAAGTAAAAATAATTATGTTTAAAGTAAAATAATGGGAAAACACATAGTGAATTCATACCTTTTCCACTGCTCAACAGTTGGATTTCAGTACAACTTATCATCTGCAAATAGATTGACAGACAAAGAGGGTGAAAAGGATTCTTGAGGACATTTTGAGGATGTATGTCATGCATCAGCAGAGGAAGTGGGAGGAGTATCTTCCACTGGTAGAGTTTGCATATAATAATGGGTATCAGGAGTTCTTAAGGATGAGTCCATTTGAGTTTATCTACGAGCGGAGTTGTAACACTCCTATCAGCTGGAGTGATCAAGTGAACAGGGTTTTGATTGGACTAGATATCTTAGTTGAGATGGAACAGGAGATGCATGTTATCAAAATGAATTTTAAGGTGGCACGGAAAAAACATAAGAGTTATGCAGTTCAGCATAGAGCATTCAAGGAGTTTCAGGTTGGGGAGCTAGTGTTCTTGTGCATAAATCCCAAGATGATCTCCCTAAGGATTGGATCATGTGAAAAGATGGCACCTCGGTATTGTGGGCCTTCTGATATCCTTGAGAGGACTGGACCAATGCCCTACCGACTTTCACTGCCCCCAACATTGAAAATACATCATTTTTTCCATGTTTCGTTGCTTAAGATATATGTCCAAGATGTTGATCATGTGATTGATTGGTCTGTATTGCAATTGGAACTAGAGGGATACTTCTAGCCAAAACCTCAGTGCATTTTGCAGCGAAAACAACTCATAATCTGGAACAGAGAAATCAAGCAGCTTAAAGTGTATTGGAAGCACTTTGGGTCTCATGAAGCTACATGGGAGATTTTTTATCAGATGCAGGTTACATATCCTTCTTTATTTGTTTGTTTATCAAATGGGTTTGATTTATGTGTTTTGGTTTAAGTTTATGTGTATGTGTCTTGTATATACTGGAATGAGTTGTGTTATAAAGATCCAAGAAGAAGTATAGTGTTCATGGATTCAGGAGTTTGGTATGATGTAAATGTTGCATCAAGTTGTGCTATAAAACTCCATGGGTAGCATGTTTTGTCAGTTATAAGTGTCAGTGAACATAGAGGATAGTGTTCCACCAAGGGGGAGGGGTTTGTAATAGCCCCTAGTTGATTTTCCATGTAAATATAATAATACCAAGGTCATGGGACACATATTCCAAGTTGAATGTTGGGAAAAACATTATAGTGGGCATCACTTGTTTTTATTTATCGCTATGGAATTTGGCAAAGGCATCAAAAAAGGAAAAGAGGAAATAATTGGAATTTATTTATGAAAATAAAGGAAAATAGGAGAAAATAAAGGTGAAGAGACACAAATTTACATGTAAGGGAAATTACAGGAAAAATGAAGAAAATAGACGCATCAATGATAAAAAGACACCAAAAAATCAGTTCACATAGTTTGCACAACTTTTGTTGGATTATCTTTTAAAATTTTTGTGGTGGAGCTATAGTTCATTCTCTCACACTCTCATTATATCATAATCTTACACACTTATAGCATTCTTGCAGCATGCTTGGAGCATTCTAGCATTCACTTGGATTGGAGAAAGAAAGCAAGGGATAACAAGGGAGATAGTTGGATCAGCAACTACATCTATATTTATTTGCAGGTAACAGGTTGCATGTGTGATTTCCTTGTTGATTTTTGGATGCATGGTTTATGCATGTGATTCTTGGTTATGTGTTGTGATTGGAACAAATATTTTCCTAGATTGAAAATGGGTTTAGCCTTGCCTTTCCATTTCCTAGATAGCCATGGTGTTCTAGGTTTTCCACTTGTTTTTCTAATTGGTGCTCAAGTTCCTGATGGTTGTGGGTTAGAACAAACACTTTGGAAGCCCTGGAACAGTTTGGGTTGAGTTACTAGTTCCTAGAGCTGTAGGTTGGGACAAACACTCTGGATCCCTTGGTGAATTTATTTTCTAGTTCCTAGAGCCGCGGTAGGAACAAATTCTCTTGAGCCCTGGAAGGATGTGGGTTGAGTTACTAGTTCTTATAGCCCTAGAAAACTTGCGTAGAGACTGATCTAGTTGATGTTAGTGATTTTCAAAACATAGTGGTGGAATCACTTGGTTGAGGGTTGAAGTGGTTTTGCCTATGGAAGACCTAGTTTGTTTTGTCTTAGTTTATTCCATGAGATCCCACATTCATGCTTGAAATATGGCAGGGGTGATTGGCTAAAAGAAATATTTGGTTCATCCCAATATATGATCACGTGGTACATGGAAGTCCTTGACTTGGTTAGCATTTTCATATGTTAATAAAAGTTATTTTCCTATTGTGATTTATGATCACTTGTACTAGTTATCATGTTGACATTATGGCTAATTTCACATGGTTTCTATCTTGGTTATTTGTTGGTTATATGGAGTATTCTATCTATGGCTCTTGAAAATTTTTGATAAGTATTTGAATGGTTGATGAATGCATGGACTAACAAGTGTGGTTGTAGCTACTTGATGAGAATTATACCTTCATGGTGATTCTCGGATGAATTTTAGAGATTTAATATCAAATATGCATTCATGACCTCTAACTTACATGTTTAGAATATGTTTGATGAAATGTCTCGTGTGTATTAGGCAATATAGGTCAAGTTATAACTTCAAGTTTGAATGTTTGGCATTATCATCGTTTTAATTATGATTTTGGAAGGTTACGAGGCATTTTTCGGAATTGGTATGGAGGCTAGCCTAGAAAAATTGGCTTGGATCTCGAAACCGCCGGCATCGAACAGGGAGATTTAGGTCATAACCACAAGGAAGTTGGCTTGTGCATGTGCTTGAGACCTTATAACCATAATTTTTCCTTGTGCGTGCAATTGGGGGAGTCATTTCAATGAAAAAGTATTCCATTTCAACGATTGATCACCTCAAGTCCCTGTGGGATGTTAGTAAGTGTTCATATTGTAGGCCCCACTTCCTTAACTAAAACTTCGAGGTTGAGTCATGTCATAGTGACACTCGTCTCATAGTGACCTTTGTCTCATGTTTACCCTAGCGAGCCGGTGAATTTGGGTAAATATGCAAGAAGGCGTTATAAATTGGAATCGGATCTTCCATGTTAAAACACTTGGACTAGATGGGCTAGATGGAATTGTTATCCATGCGTGTTATTTGTAGATATGTTTCTATGCATGCATTTTGAAGGTTATTATTACATTTTGCATCATGATGATGATGTTGGTGTGTTATGATGTTGAAATTTTGATATATATATATAATAACATCAACATCTCAACATAATATATATATATATATATATATATATATATATATATATATATATATATATATATATATATATATATATATATATATATATATATATATATATATATTGTGCTAATGTGGATTGATTATGCGGATGAGTTATCCTCCCCTAAACTTCACACTCGGGTATGATTTTGATTATGTATATATTTGATTTATCTAACATGACATGTTTGCATGAAATAGAAGATCAAAGATGAAGAGAAAAATGGTGGATTACAATTTATGTGACTCTCCTTATAGATTATTTGAGCAACAAGGAGATGATTATTCTCCCGATATAGTAGAAATTAAAAGTTGCAAAGAAGATAATGACAAGATAATTGAGTCACGGGAAAGAATTGTCGGTGCTCACTAAAAGTAAGTCGAGGTTGATTTAGTGATTCTTTAGAGATTGTCGATTTTTTTAGGGACAGGGGACAACCAAGAATCATTCATGGACAACATAAATGGAATAATGGGGGAAAATTGTTAGCAATTCTCGATCATAACATGGGTTGGAAAAGGATGTCATAGTCGAGGTGGCATGTGGTTAGATACATCTCATAGGAGAGGTAGTGCTTATGGGTTCTATTTTAGTTTTGGTTCAAACTGACATCATGGTCATTACCATCGGCATCCTTACAGGGAGGAGCAAGAAGTAGTACTTTCTATGGGAGTTCAAGAAATTCAAGCCTCCTACTTTTGATGGGGATGTGAAGAAAATGGAAGATGTAGAAGCATGGCTACTTGGGATGAAGAATTTCTTTGAATTGCATTATTATACAAAGAATATAAAATATAGAATAATTATTTTTCAGTATCAAGGGAAAATAAGATATATGGCAGGAACATGTGAGGTGTTTCAAAGGCATCAAGACAGAGGAGTTGAGTTGGCATGATTTCAAAAGACTCTTCGGAAAAAAGTACTTGTCCGAGAGATATTACGATGGAAAGGCTAAGGAAGTCTATGAGCATAAGATGGGTTCTATGATAGATGAAGAGTACATGACCAAGTTTCTAGAGTTCTTGAGGTATGTTCCCTACCTCAAGGATGAGAAGGCAAAGGTCCAAAAGTTCATCAGATGGATTTTCATTAGCATTCAAGGATCGGAATGAATATGATGAGATTTGGTCATCAAAGGAAGTCATTGGGAATTTGAAGCATTGTTATGAGCAAGCTAAGCATAAGTTTGAATCTAAGCGAGATTGGAAAGGTAATGATAAGACTAAATAAAAGTGGGTTAAGAAGCGAGGAAGACCTCGGGATGTAGGTGACAAGAAAAATACGATTCAGTACAAGAATGTCAATGCAATTGACGGAGGAAATGGGTCTTAGCTTGAGGAGTAGAACAAAGGTGATGAAAATAATACTTTTCAATGTTGGACTTATGGTGGAGAGAATCGCAGGAGATATTGTCCACAACTTCGCAGTGGTAGGAGGTAGATTTATAGTGCCCAAGAGACATATACATTTGGCGATGTTCGAAAAAGTATTCATTGTATCTATCCAACACTAGATAACAGGGGAAGATAGACCATCAAGAATCCATTACTGAGATGAAAGGTAAGCCCTACGTGATTGAGTTTTTTTCCATTTTTTTTGACCCCGGGTTTAATTATATTTATATCGGTCTTGACCTCATGGATAAGTGTGGCTTGAATAAAGAAGTGCATGCGAGAATCTTGGTTGGTGCGACTTGGTTACAAGGACCAAGAAAAGAGCTCATCATTGGGCGAGATTGTTTTCATTTGAGTTGAATGGTTATGCCTACATCATCACATATAAACTTTCTTCCTTTGGGTTCATATAGTATGCTTTTGGGCATGGATTTGATGTACACTCAAAGGACTAAGGTAGATTGTTATGATAAGGCTATTGAGTGTCTAGATGATGATGGGGAAAGAATAATCTTGTAGGGAAAGAAGAAGCATGCATCGGTGAGAATGGTTATAACTATGTAGCCAAAGAGAATTTGTATAAAGGGATATGTATTATTTGCGAGTTAATATTTCAGAGAACAAAAGGAGGAATGTTAAGGATAATGAAGTCTTGAAGAGGTATCTTATTTTGCAGCATTTTTAGGATTTTTTTTCCCTGTAGATATTTCATATTTTCATATTCATAGAGAGGTGGATTTTTCTATTGAGTTGATGTCGGAGCAAGACATCGGCATCTAAGGCAAGCTGTAATATCCCAAAATGGGACTTCTCAAACGAATGCATGCATAAAAAAATGCATTTTCAGAAATATATGCTATAAATAATGAAATAAACTCTTGGATCCCTTAGATCCGACAATATACAACCTAAATCCAAGAATATATCAGAAACAAATCAAATTAGGTGAGGTAAACGGACCTCCCACACACGGTATAGCTCAAAAAATGTTAAAACCCCCAAAAACTACTACAACATGAAATTATTGCTTAAAGAGACAAGTGCGATCTAATGAGATTTTATGCACATAAATAACCGAGACAAATAGATCTGATAATATATTAAACAATATGGCTCAATAACTGAGATCTAGTCTCCTTTATACAAAATCTAGAGAACTCGGGAAGGGTTTCTAGGAATACACCCAAATACAAATGGTGATCTTCAACAATAAGACTGAATAATCACTGAAACTGAAGCAAATGAGTATAGAAGGATGAAATAATATATATGTTATGCATATATGATCAAAGGTCTTCCCCAAGGAAGGATCAACCCTCCAATCATAGGGAAAACTCCCAAAAAAGAACCACAAGGGACAACCGCTGAAAATGCCCTTCGTAAATAACACAATTCCGTACTAGAATAACACCCTGTAAGTGATGGAAATAGTTTGGTCTACTACCAAAGATCTGAAATAATCTTAGGAACCCTCCAAACTGATCTCCCACAAGAATAAATCCTTCCTCCTATGCAAAATCAACTCGTAAAGTGGGGTTCTCAACCCTCCACTACAACACCTTACAACACAACGTTATACTTCTATAGAAATAATTTTTGTAGCTGAAGACTAAAGCTTGGAACCAATGCCAAATGTGTAGAATGATAGATCATATCTCTCCCAAGAGCTACTCAAAGGGGAGAGATGGAATTCCAAAACAAGGAATACCCTAGTGCTAAACAAGAACCCAGAGCAATATTAGTTAAAAAAGCTGAAGAGAGCAAAGTCTAAGAAGACACATCAAAATATCATTCATAAGCTAACCTCAAATGGCTTCCATCCTCTTCCTTATAAACTAAGTGAGCCTTCTCACCTTTAGTCCCACTCATTAGGGTTTCCACCATCACACAATCAATCTCCCTCCAATACCGCATTGTACCTTCATCAATGCCACTCTTCCATAACGACGTTGTTTGATTTGGTCAAGGTTGACCTCTTCAACCTAATTCAACCCTTTTCACACCTAAGGGTCTTCAATCCAGCTCACATATAGTTGTCTAGGCTGATCCTCATTCATATTGAGCTATTTTTATTTGTGATCCACTCCTCCCACATTAATGTTGTTGACTTGGTCAAATTTGACTTTGTCCACATCCATTATGCCTTGTTCACACATGAGAGTGCTAGATCCAGGTTAATTTATGATCCTTTCCACATCACAATGGATTTTATGTTTATTCAAGATAATTATGGGTCTCTTTCCCCATTTATTCATCTACCAAGTGCTAGAAGCAAAAAATCAATATTCCAATTAGTCGCATGCTAATTTTTGGAATATTACAGTCCTCCCCCTCCCAAATGTTGCTTTTCCTCAAGCAAATGCAAGGATAGAACTGAAGCGTATCCCCCTCCTCCTACTGTAGCATCCACATAATATAAACTCCTCCAAGGAATGAGATGTTGTCTCAACAATAAATCTCCATATTACCCCTCCCAAGCATGCAAACTAGCTAAAGAGCTATCATCATGAAGAATTAAAGTACTCAAGGAGGCAATAAGGTGTTGTCTAGAGGTCCCTTTGAGGAATGGGATCTGAAATGTAGTGGTAACCATCATTCCCATTTGGATCTTCCATCCCCAAGCAATCATCCATACAAAATGAGTCACCTCCCAACATGGCAACTCCCTGAGAATTCTTCTCCACCTTTGGCTCTTGCAATGTAGGTGGGCTGAAAATCTAAACATGGTAGAAAAAAGTAGCCTATCCCACACTATCCTTATCTCCAATCATGATAAGTGTAGATTATTTTTTGATCTTGGGCTGCAATAATGTTTCCTCGAAGTGACAAGAAGAAGACTAGATCTCCAAATATCCTTTCTCCAACGTTGTGAATCAAGTTGGCCCAAACCATTCCATATATGATGAATAGGACATGATCATCATATGGAATCCAAATGAGAAAATGGCTAAAGGTTTCCTATAGTGTTGAAAGGTACCAACAGTTTCCCAAGTGTTCACAAGCGTAGTTTTCCTAACTCGTTGCTTCAAAAAATAATATGGTAAGTTGTTTCTTGACAAATGGATAGTTGTACATGTCATCACATCTACTAGTGAATAGTAAATGGCTTGTTGAATCAACTAAGAATATATAGAAGAATAATGAAACATTTTCCCAAGGCCACATAAAATATGGTTGTCTCCATCATATAATTTGGCCCAAAATTGACCATGGAGCCCAAAAAAATATTTCCCTCTTGTGGAACAATGCACTTTGAATAGATATGGTAAGAGTATGAAAATATTGTGTTAGAAGCAAAGTTCTTACCATGTATTAGAAGTAATATGGTATAGGGATCCATGAATAAGTCCTCCATAGTGGTATGACATACTCCCATGAAGAGGAATGAACCATGTGTTGCATGAATATTCTTCTTCTTATGCTTGGAAATCCAAGTTAAGAAGATCATATCTCTGTAATAGATGTTTCCATCCACTACTCTATCACTCTCACCTCCTCCTTGTACACCAAGTGCGTCAAATGTGAAGTGATCTTGGGGACACCCCATCAATAAGTCCAAGCTCCAAAGTGACAACATTGTTGTCCTATGTAAATAGGCTCTGCCAACTCATAGCTCCATTCTTTAACATGCCCATTTTCAAAGACAACTCCCACAATGTTGCTACATAGAGAAAATTCCTTCCAAAGTGGAAGTACCTCCCTGATCATCCCGGGCTAAGGAGTAGCCCCTTTGCACCATAATAGTGCCATCTCCTACTCCTACAACATCATGCAAAGTATGAGAGCAAATCTGCCCATGCTCTCCCAAGAGTAACCATAGCAACAATAATTCTTGTTGCCTCTTCGTTCCCTCCATCATGCAAATAATGTGGTGAAAACATAAAGATTGATATGAAGAATGTCATATCAACACAATGCATCCATACTCCTTGCTGCCCTATGATGAAAGTATCTTGTCAAACTTTCTCCACCCACATACCCTTTGAAAGAGGATATGCTAAATGATGTCCAAACTCTTTCAAGAGTAGCGAACGCAACCAAGCCTCCTCATCTGCCCCGTGTCATATATTTGCAAGTAGCTTTCCAGCCTATTGCTCACCATCCACACCCACTCATCCAAATGTGGGTCCCTCCCATCATGTTCTTCCTTGGTATCCTTCCAATGACGACTACCCTTCTCCCAAATCAGATTTCTATTCTTGCATTTCATGGGATGTTGAAATGCAACGCCTTGGAGATCTCCTAGAAAATATCTCACACCAATGATCATCTTGAATCCATAAAGATCCAAGTGTGCTAAAGGAAAAACCTCCTTGATATTACTTATTGACATCAACTGTAAAACTCCCCATTTGTGTACTTGTTGTCTCATGCTCCAACTCAAGGATGAACATATGGTTTTGTGTAAGTTTGCTTGGAACAAGGTTCATCCTATCCTCCAAAATTTCACACCCCACCCTCAAGTATTGTGTGAAACTCAACGAAGGCATATGAGGATGATGGTTCATCCCTTCCTTGATCAACTCAAGGTTACACAAAGTGTAGTGCAATTATGTTGTTCCAAATGAGCGAGTATGCAATGGTATACAACCCTCCATATGATTTCTGTCGAAACAATAGGAGATGGAAACTTAGGCATACCTTGGTGAAATTTGGAAGTATATTGTATGGCTATAAGGGCTTCTTCCTCCAATTTTTTGGCTCCTCCAACTAAATATGTTGAGGGCTGCTCCTCCGTAATATCCCAAAATAGGGAAAATAAGCAAGTAATGGGAATATCTTAAAAGATTCCAAAAATGGAATGCTTAGCAATGCATTCACAAAAAAATGCATTTCTAGAAATGTATGTCATAAAAATGTAAACCATCACTTGGATCCATTATATATGTACCTCTATCATCTAAATCCAAAAGGAGATCAGAAACAAAAGAAACAAGGTGAGGTAAACGGACCTCCCACACCTAGTGTAGATGGAAATCATTAAAACCCCAAACACTCGCTACTCGGAAATAATACACAAAGAATAATACTGCAGATTATGAGGGGTTCAAATCATAAATTAGGAGGAAAAATAGATCTGCTCATATATTAGACAATCATGTTAAAAAAACTAAGATTTAGTCTCCTTATTACAATTGCAAGAAAACTCGGAAAGGGTTTCTTGTCATACACTCGAATACAAATGTGATCTTCGAGAAAATTACTGAATAATCACCGCAACACTAAAGAATAAGAGTGCATAAGGCTGAAAGATATCAGATATGATGTAGATCCCCTCAAATACTTCCTCCCATGAAAGGATGAACCTCTAAATCACAAGGAAACACCGCAAAGAAGCCACTAGATCATCCACCGAAGTCGCCTCCAAAAATAACACATTCCCTAGCCGTAACAAAGACTGGGAATGTTGGGAAATATGTGACCTAATGCCACAGATCTGAAATGAGCTCAATATCTCTCCAAATATATCTCCCAAGGGAAGGAAACCTCCCTCTAATGAGAAAATAGCTCAAAAAGTGGGATTCCAATCCCTCCACTGCTCGCACCCTACAACACAAGACAATAACCCGCAAAACTCGCATCGATGAAGTAAGTCGAAGCTTGGCCCTGGAAACCTTATGTGGAAAATGAAAGCAAAACTCTTCCAAGAGGCTCCTCAAGGAAAGAGGTGGGATTCCCGCTCGGGAACACCACCGTGCTAAACAACACCGCAACCTTGCTGACGCAAGACAGAGCAAAGTCTAAGCAGACCAATACAAGATAATAGTCTAAAACATAAGGAATAATGGTTGCCATCCTCTTCCTTAAATAGAATGTGAGTTTGTTGGCCATTTTCCCCATCCAATTAGGTCATTCCCATCAAGAGATTCATCTCCCTCCAAAACTACGCTATTCCTACCTTGATCCCTACTCCTCCACATCCGCGTTGTTGACTGGTCAAAGTAGACCGAATCAACATGATATTAGCCCCTCGTTCACACATGGAGGTGTTTTATTGAGCTGCAAAGAGGGTATCCTTTCACACTTGAAGTGTTTTTTATTCCTTCTTAGGATACTTATGGGCCTTCCTACCCATTTATTCACTCAAGCTAAAGACACTACTATCTCTAATGTTCCATTTTAGCTTGAAACTAAAATTTGGGAACATTACATCCTCCATGACAATACTGGTAAAAGTCTCCTCCAATGGTGGTGAGGGATTCTCCTCCTCTAATTTCTCTTCACCAAATTTTCTAATCAACCTTTGAGTAAACTCAGCAAAAGTAGTCACTTTTTTCATGGATCAAATGGCCGAACCACCAAATATTTTCTTCCCTCGTCAAGGTGTAGTGCTACAATCTCTACAACCTCTCTTTCTACCACGGGATGTAGTAGGAAGAATGCATCTAGTTTCCTTGCCCAAGCCCTTGATGTAGATGACCCATAAAAAGTAGACAATAGAAACCTATTGTCCTTGATTCTCCTTGTGTCTTTGCAAGGTCTCCTTTCATCCTCCAACCGAATGTATTGTGGGAAAGCTAGAGTCTCCTTGAAGGCTCTAGGTTGAGATTTTTACTCAACAAGGTACTCACTTAGAATCTTGTGATCCACGTGTCCTCCATATTTCTGCAATTTGTCCTTTTTTTCCAAAATTAAATGGTATATTCACATGCTTTGGAGCTCTCTGCAACACTAGTTTCCTCTTCTCGATCATAGGAAGTGCATGGATCTTCCTTCTCTTGAAACCCTCTAGAAGTTTCATTGCTCCTCTTTTCTTCTTTTTTGTTTAACCTCCTTGGAGGGGTTCTTCATAAATCTGAAAAATGATGAGAAAAAAACTCATTTTCTCCATCATTCTGATCTTCCTTTCTTATTATAGCATTTTGGCTTGAAGTCCACGAGGCTAAGCCAAAGATCTTGCTCACGGTACCACTATAATATCCCAAAATGGGACTACTCAACAATGCATGCATAAAAAAACACATTTTTCAAAAAAAATATATGCTATAAATAATGAAACAAACTCTTGGATCCCTTAGATCTGAAAATATAAAACCTAAATCCAATAATATATCGAAAAAAAATCAAACTAGGTGAGGTAAAATGGACTTCCCACACCCGTATAGCTCGAAAATGTTGAAACCCCAAAACTATCGCAACATGAAATTACTTCTTAAAGAGACATGACATATTCTAATGAGATTTTATGCATAGAAATAAATGAGACAAATATATATAATATTATATTAAACAATATGGCTCAAGGACTAAGATCTAGTCTCCTTTATACAAAATCTAGAGAACCCGGGAAGGGTTTCTAGGAAGACACCCAAATACAAATGGTGACCTTCAAACGAATATGATCGAATAATCACCGCAAACTAAAGCATAGTATTATATAAGGCTGAAATAATATATATATTATATAGATCTGATCACACATCTTCCCCCAAGGAAGGATCAACCCTCCAATCACAGGAAAACTCCCAAAAAGAACCACAAGAGACATTGTTGAAACCGCCCTTCGAAAATAACACAATTCCAGGCCGGAAAAATTCTCTAAGTGATGGAAATAGGTTCTTCTACTGCCAAATATCTGAAATAATCTTAGGAAGCCTCCAGATTGATCTCCCACAAGAAGGAATCCTTCCTCCTATGCAAAAGCAACTTAGAAAGTGGGGTTCTCAACCCTCCATCGCAACACCCCGCAACACAACATTATACTTCTACGTAAATAACGTTGTAGCTAAAGGTTGAAGCTTGGCACCAATGTCGGATGTGTGGAATTATAGATTAGATCTCTCCCAAGATCTACTCAAATGGGACATATGGAATTCCTAAACAGAATACCCTAGTGCTAAACAACACCAACAATCTTAGCTAAAGCAACTCGAAGAGAGAAAAATTCTAAGAAGACACATCAAAATATCATTCATAAGATAACCTCAAATGGCTTCCATCCTCTTCCTTATAAAATAAGTGAGCCTTCTAACCTTGGGTCCCACTCATTAGGGTTTCCACCATCACACACTCAATCTCTCTCCAATATTTCATTGTACCTTCATAAATGCCACTCTTCCATAACATCGTTGTTTGATTTGGTCAAGGTTGACCTCTTCAACCTGATTCGAACTTTTCACACCTAAGGGTATTTAATCTAGCTCACATATAGTTGTCTATGCTAATCCTCATTCATATTGAGCTATTTTTATTGATGATCCACTCCTACCACATTAATGTTGTTGACTTGGTCAAACTTGACTTTTTCCACATCCATTATGCCTTGTTCACACATGAGAGTGCTAGATCCGATTTATTTTATGATCCCTTTCCACATCAATAGGGATTTTATGTTTATTCAAGATAATTATGGGTCTCTTTCCCCATTTATTCATCTACCAAGTGCTAGAAGTAAAAATAAATATTCCAATTAGTCTGCATGCTAATTTTGGAATATTACAACAAGTTACTGAGAATGAGTACTCCAGAGTTGGTAAGTTGTAGTAGCTTAAGGAAATGCTTGACAAGCGATACATTAGGCAAAGTGTGTCAACCAATGTTTTTGAAGATTGATCTAAGATTAAATATCATCAAGTGTGCATAAAAAAAAGAAGACATATACAAGATCGCATTTCATACTAGGTATGGGCATTATGAGTTTGCGGTGGTTATGTTTGGTCTTACTAATGCTCCAACTACTTTCATGTGTTTTATGAATAGTATGTTGTGTCCTTATCTGGAAAAATTTGTGATAGTACTCATTGATAACATATTGATATATTCTAAGAATGAGGAGGAGCATGAAAAACACTTGGCAATAGTGTTAATATTGTTGAGAGAGTGTCGGTTGTATACTAAGCTCAACAAGTGTAGTTTCTTTCGGAAATAAGTTCATTATTTGGGGCATGTTGTTTCCAAGGAAGGCATAACAGATGGACTCGAAAATATTAAAGTTATCATGAAGTGGCCGGCTTCCTAGGAATGTGGATGAGGTTATATCATTCATCGGACTAGGAGGTTATTATAGGCAGTTCATCAGGAACTTCTCATGAATTGGCTATCCTATTACATATTTATAGAGGAAAGGGAATAATTTTGAATGGACTGAGGAGTGTCCAACTAGTTTTGAGTAGGTGAAGCATTTACTTACTAATGCTCTAGTTTCGAAAATTGTAGATCCTAATAAGAAGTTCGTAGTATGTAAATATAATTACAAGAGAGGACTTGGTGGAGTCCCAATGCAAGGAGTACAGGTGGTAAGGTACGAGTAAAGGAAGTTGAATGAGCATGAGAAAAACTATGTGACTCGTGATCTTGATTTGGAAGCTATAATTCATGAATTTAGACTCCACAATGTCCCAAGGCTGATGAAAGGATGTCGACGGAGGTAACCTAAAATCAATCTTTCGGCTTTGGTAGCTAGCCCTACCAAACCAGAGAGGGACTCTCTTTATGATATCACAACCAAAGTGTTTGACTAGATGAGGAGTAGATTTTAGGCCAGTTATATCAGCTCTATGGTTTTGAAAAGTTTTATGGTTTTAATGCTAGATCGGGGATGAAACTAGGTAGCTAGGTCTAGATATCAAAGGATTACAAATTGCAAATATATAAAGGAGCAAGGTAGCTATGTTTTAGTGATGGGATTAGGTTTTTTTCAGGTGTAGTTTAGGGTTATAAAGAGTGGAGAGGATCTTAATGAGCATGCATCATGAATTCATTAACATTGAAGGAAGAAAACATAAAATTATATTCCCAAACAAAATAAGGCTTATGAAGAATTATGCTTATCAAACTTTTAGGAAAATCACTGAAGAAAGAAAGGCATGGAAAGAGAACATGTATATAATTTATAAAATACTATAACATAGAAAATACAACATCAAAAACTCACTGAACATGAATTCCTAGATAATAGTTGTAGCTGGTCCTTTGAATTTGTGAATAAAAGCTGAAGCACAAGCTACAAAAGTCTCAAACCTTTGATGTACAACCACCCAAATGACTAATAAATGCATACATATAGACAAAAAAACCATTTCCCCCTCTCTCAGGGGCTGAATCCTTGAGTGGATGAACTGATCTCATAATCCTCTCACCTAAAACCTAAAGACTAAGGAGGTTAACAACACTCTCCCCAAGATAGAAAAATTGATACCTTTGACCAAAAATGACTTCACAAGCATGTATCTACCTCATTTTTACTACAACCAACATATTACACATGTTTACATCATAAAAACATAAAAAGTGAAAATTTTCATCAATGGAGGTTGAACATAGACCAAGAACTCAAAAAAATGAGTTTCGAGCAAAAATGTGGCGAAATTAGGCAAAAAGCTGCAGTCTTACGGGATAAAATGTAGAGAAATCGGGAGAAGTGACTTTTGGAGGCCTTACCAAGGTCAAATGCTGATATTAAATATCTTGGAGAAATATTTTCTTGTTGGCTACATGATAGAGTCATAAATAATCGAAAATGATTGCTCCTAGCCCCTAAAAATTTTCATTCTCCCACGAGTACTCCGAAAATGTGGTTTTTGAGTGGTTTTTGGGCCTTTTCACCCTGCCAAAACTTGTTGAAAATCTTCTCCCATGGGCTAGAAATGATGTAGAACTCATTACAAATCTAAAAATTGAAACTTTTTTTTCCTTTAGAGGACCCCATCAAAAGCGTAGTGTGGGGCACGCTACGTTTTTTTACCTAGTGATTGTGTCAAAAAGCGCAAAAAAATGATAATTCTTCAAAATTTCCCAAATTTTCTCCAAATTTGCCCAAAATTGCTCTAGAATTACTCCATGAAGCACTGATATGAATTTTTATGCTATTAGGGAAGCATCAGCTAGCAAATCCAATTTTCCCTTCTCCTTTTCCTCCATTAGGGTTTCTTTGAGTTTTGCCTCCAAGTGCTTGATTTTGGCACTGAGCCACCTAATTTATTTTGTAATAGTGCATGGCCATGTGTCTCTAAATTTTATTTTTCTTATTACCCCTCTTCAGGAGCT
Organism: Pinus albicaulis; assembly: GCA_034641835.2. Taxonomy (NCBI): domain Eukaryota; kingdom Viridiplantae; phylum Streptophyta; class Pinopsida; order Pinales; family Pinaceae; genus Pinus; species Pinus albicaulis. The sequence goes on along the minus strand of CM076579.1, from coordinate 1,640,693,437 downwards.
TTTCCAAATGACCATTGACTCTATCAAGCCAATACTTCTGTCTTGCTCAATGTCTGCTAGTATGAGCTCATTCATTGTCATTTGTGTCTTCGGTGGAAATGTCTCTCTTTGTTGCTAAAGTGTACTTCTTAGGCCTTTAGTTCTTGGCCTCTTTCCTTCTAACCTACTCTTCATGCTCATATGAATCATATATATCAAATATTTCTTTTCCCTTTACATCCTCTTTGCTAGCATCAATTTTATGCTTATTCAAAATTAGTTGATTTACCTTCAATTGCATGTTCTCTCGCTCTAGGAATGAAATCAAGAAGTTGTCCTTGGAAAAGGTGTCCTTTAGTTCTCTTATCTCAACATATTTATCCATGATGACCTTATATACTAATCTATGCTCTAGTCTCGCCCTATTAGTGTCAAAATGGATAGGCTCATCATCATGAAAATGTGCCTCAAGTTGTGGTGATGATCTTTGTTACTGCTAATGTAGGCTTGGCCCCTTCCACAATGTTTGGAGAAAACACAAGCATTCTACCTCTCTAATATGTTTTGGTCACCTCAGCCCTAAATGTCTTCTTCATTGAAACTCGTTAGATGATCCAATCTCCATTTTTTTGGATGGTGTTGATGGTGTAGTTGATGAAGTACCTTGGCTAGTAGGTTGACTAGCAGAAGAAAAAAATACATTAGACTAAACGAAATGCCTTCCAAGTGATGTTATTCTCTACAAGCTAGTGAAAGACAATGATTTTGATGAGGGCATGGTGGAAAAGGTTTCCTTGATGAACACTTTCTCTATGCTTCACATTCTCTGCCATTTTGGTCAAGCTCTTGTAGAGGTAATAGGGTAGGTTGAGAGGCTTTAACGCTATGAAGTGCATGAGAAACCCGACATGGTACTTGTACAATCTAGAAAATCCGCCCTCACATGTAAAGTACTTCATAATGGCCCTCATCAATGGATAAAAATTTTTCAAGTAGTTGGCCAAAAGGAAACACTTTCTTAATGCCGGATTTGTAGTGACCTCTCGATGAAAGGTGTGTAGTTCGCACATCCAAATCTAGGCTCTTAAACCACTTTTCCCCATTGTTTGGTATCCTTGTAGCTGTAACTATGGCCTTAGTTGATATTGTGAAGCTTACCCTTGCAATTATGACCTTATCTCTCCTAAGGTTAGTGGCAAACAATCTTTTCAACTTGGCATGGTATTTGACCTTTTGAATTTGCTCACAAAACCTTAAACACCCTACATTCCGAAAACATTTCTTGGAAAGTGAGGATGACATCATCTCATCGGTGTTTAGTGGTTCAAACCTTGACACTTGACCTCCTTGTTATAAGTTTTCCTTTTCTCCCTCCATGTTGATTGTTTGAAAGCGCAACGTGGCAGCTTGGAATCACTTTTTTTGGAGTATCCTTTGATGCTAAGAGTGCTAAGGTTGTCTTTACTAGTGAGTGAGAGATATTTGGCAATGGAATGAGAGAGAAATTATTTTTATGGTCTTTTATAGCTTGTGGAAGAATTTTTCATCATTTTTTGTGTGGTGGGCCACCATGTTCTTTTCACTTTTTCTTTGAAAATTATGTAGCTTTGAAACATTTAGATCTTATTACATCATAATTGAATAAAATTACATATGAAATAAAATTTATTGAGCAAATTCCATATTACTATTTCTTAATTTTTGGATTTATTAATGAAATAACCGATATTGGTGACTTAAACCCTAATGACCTAATGGTGACAACGAAAATCTGAATGAGGACCATGGTGGCATAGATCGAGATGAAAATGATGACTCATCCAACTAAGAGATGGAAATGACCTGCACAATTTTTTTTTAATGGAGTAGTAATAGACCTAGACACCACTAGCCGATGACCAAATTTTTATTTGAAGACCTACTAAAACCATAAAAAAATTTTGACTCGATACCCTAACAAAAATTTTGAAAGAGCACATTTGATCATCGGTGACAGGCATAACTAACTAACACTAGCACATGCCTTGAATATTTTTTAGGCATTCTCTTCTTGCGAGGAGGTTCGTCTTGATGAATGATCATAGTTGGCTTAGGTACTTGTTTGGTCGATATAATCCGAATGATAGGCAAGTTATATGGCTAGCTACTCTAAGTGATTTTAACTTTGAGATCGGGTACATCAAAGGAAAGGAGAATATGGTTGCAGATGCTCTCGGTAGGGAGCGTAGGTGAATCATATTGCAACAATGAATTCTTATGAGACAGATTTGTAGGAACAAATATTGCATGCGGTAGCGACATGATGATAAGCACCAAAATCTAAAGAACATTTTGCAGCAATAGGGTGAAGGTGATGGGGATGAGGAGTATCACCTCACGGAATATGACTTAGTTAGATTCGGGAACAATATTTATGTGGTAGATAATAGTGAGTTAAAGAATATTATCTTAAGGTAGTTTCATTTCAAGCCATATTCAGGTACCCCAGGAGACCATAAGACTTTCACAGCAGATTAGGAAGTTCTTTCATTAGCCAAACTTTAAGAAAGAGGTGGTTGAGTTTGTTGCTATATGTTTGGATTTTCAACAATTAAAATCGGAGTGTAAGAATTCAGTTGGTTTTATATAGACTAGTTGATTCAGGAGTGGAAATGGGAGGTTATTTCCATGGACTTCAATACGAGTTTGTTGAAGACATCCAGGGTAGCATGATTTCATCATGGTTTTGGTTGACATGTTGAGCAAGGTAGCTCACTTCATTGCGGTTAATTCTACTAATTCAACTAGTGAAGTAGCTCGGGTCTACATCGGAGAGATAGTGAGATTGCATGGTGTTCCCAAGAAGATCATATCAAATAGAGATGCTAAGTTCACTTTGGGGTTTTGGAAGGAGTTGTTTGTAGGTTTTTGTGGAAAGAGTTGGCTTTCGAGTACAACTTATCATCCGCATACAAATGTGCGAGATAGAGAGGGTGAACAGAATTCTTGAGGACATGTTAAGGATGTATGTCATGCATCAACGAGAGGAATTGGGAGGGAGTATCTTCCACTGTAAAGTTTTCATATAATAATTGATATTAGGAGTCCTTGAGGATGAGTCCATTTGAGGCTCTTTACGGGAAAAGTTGTAATACTCCTATCAGTTTGAGTGATCCGAGTGAATAAGGTGTTGATTGGACCGGATATGTTAGATGAGATGGAATAGAAGGTGCAGGGGATATAAAAAGTAAATTGAAGGCATCATAGGATAGGCATAAGATTTATGCAAATCAGCATAGAACATTCAAGGAGTTTCAAAGTTGGGGAGCATGTGTACTTGCTCATCAAGCCCAAGAGGAGATCCTTGAGGATTGGGTCATGTGCCAAGCCGCACACATCGAGTATACTGGTCTTTTGAGATCCTTGAGAGGATTGGACCAATGGCCTATTGACTTGCACTATCACCAATAGTGAAATTCCATGATGTTTTCCATGTTTCATTGCTTAGGAGATATGTCCAAGATTTTTATCATGTGATTGATTGTTTTGTATTGCGAGTGGAACCAAAGGGAGAGTTATAGAAAAAAACCTCAATGCATTTTTTCTCCGGAAAGAGATCATACTCTATAACAAAGCAATCGAAAGCGAAGTTAAAGTGCAAGTGGAAGCACTTTGGGATAGATGAAGCTACATGGGAGATGCCTAATTAGATGCAGAGTTATGTATCCTTCTTTATTTCTTAGTTGATCATATGAGTGTGATTTATGTGTTTTGGTTTATTTTTATGCATATGTGTATTGTATATACTAAAATTAGTTGTGTTATAAATCTCCCATAAGAAGTGTGTTGTAACTATTCCATCGAGTTGTCTTATAAATCCCCTGATAAGCGGTATGGTGTTCATGATTTCGAAATTTTGTATGATGTAAATGTTGCATCAAGCTATGTAATAAAACTCCATGGGAAGCATTTTTTTGTTGGTTATAAGTGTCATTGAACATCGAGGATGGTGTTCCCCAGAGGGGAGTGGTTTTGTAACAACCCCTGGTTGATTTTCCATGTAAATAAAATAAGACCAAGGTCATGGGACACATATTCCAAGTTGAATCGTCGGAAAAAACTTATAGTGGGCATCACTTGTGATTATTTATGTTTATGAAAATTGGGAAAGGAATTGAAAAAAGGAAAAGAGGTAAAAATTGACTTTTATTTATGAAAATAAAGGAAAATAGGAGAAAAGGAAAGTGAAGAGACACAATTTTAATGCAAGGGAAATTAGAGGGAAAATCTTGAAAAATGAAGAAAATAGAGGCATCAATGATAAATCTACATCATAGGATCGAGTTCATAGTTTTTTCTTGGTTTAGCTTTTGACAGGGTTTTGTGGTGGAGCTCTAATTCATTCTCTCATGCTCTTGTACACTTAGAGAATTTTTGGGGCACGCTTGGAGCTTTCTAGCATTCACTTGGATTTGAGAAAGAAATCAAAGGAAAGAAAGGGAGTGCAAAGGGAGACAAGTTGGATCAAAACCTTCGCTTGGATTGATTGAAGGTAACCTATTGCCCTGTGTGATTTCATTGTTGATTTTTGGATGCATGGTATATGCATGTGATTTTTTTCGTTATGTGTTATTATTGGCATGGATATTTTCCTAGATTGACAATGGTTTCAACCTTTCCTTTCCATTTCCCGGATATCCATGGCGTTGTGGGTTTTCCACTTTCTTTATTTTTTTTACTAGTGCTTAGGTTTTTTATGGCTATGGGTTGGAACAAATGTTGTGGAAGCCTTGGAACAATGGGTTAAGTTACTATTTCCTAGAGTCATAGGTTGGGACAAATGCTTTAGATCCCATGGTGGGTTGAGTAACTAGTTCCCGGAGTCACGGTTGGAACAAAAGCTCACGCATCCCTTGAAGTCTTTAGGTTGAGATACAAGTTCCTAGATCCCCTATAAAACTTGGGTAGAGACCTATCTAGTTAATGTTAGTGATTTTCGCAAATCTGTAGAGGTGGAATCACTATGTTTGATGGTTTATGTGGTTTGGCCTCCGAAGCTAAAACAACCCCCTAGTTGATTTACCATGTAAATAAAAAATAAGACCAAGGTCATGAGAAATGTATTCTAAGATGAATGTTGGGAAAAGCATAGTGATGGGTATCACTAGTGATTAATTAATGGCTGGATATAAAAATTGCCAAAGGAAAAGTGGTGATAATTGGAATCTTACTTATGAAATAAAGAAAAATAGGAGAAAAGGAAGGTGAAAGGTCACATATTTTAACGAGTAAAATTGAAGGAAAATTAAGAAAATAGAGGCCTCAATGATAAAAAAGGCTTATGAGGATCGAGTCCACAACTTTTGTCAATTCAATATTTTTCCAATACAAGCCTTTGGCTCTCTCATTCATTCTCTCATTCTCTCTTACTCTTTCACACTTAGAGCATTCTTGGAGCACTTTGGTATATAGTGGATTTGGAGAAAGACAGAAAAAGGAAAGAAAAAAAGTGCAAGGGAATAGGTGGATTAGCAATTACATCTGGATTTATTTGCATTTATAGATGCATCGTATATACATGTTATTATCTAGTTTTTTGTTGTCATTATCATGGAGGATTTCTTGGATTGAAAGTGGTTTTAATGTTTCCTTGCCATTTCCTCGGATAACCATGGTGTTCGGGTTTTTCCAAAGTTGATTTTTTTAAGAATGGTGCTCTCATATTCTTATGGTTATAGGTTGGAACAAATTCTCTGAAAGCCCTAGAAAAACTTGGGTTGAGTTACTGGGTCCCGGAGCCTAGATTAGGACAAACACTCTAGAGCCCTTGGTGGGTTGAGTTACTAGTACCCTAGATTCGGTTGGAAAAAATACATCGGAGCCCCGGAAGGTTGTCGGTTGAGTTGATATTTCCTAAAGGCTTGGAAGACTTGGATAGAGACCAATTTTGTTGGTGTTAGTGATGTTCAACCATGAGGTGGAATCACTGTTAAGGTTTGAGTGCAGCTTGTCCTCTAGAATCCCCGGTTTGGTTTTCTCTTTGGTTTACCCCATGATATCCGAAATTAATTCTTTGAATATGGTGCGGGGGTGATTACTTGAAAGAGAGAATTGTTTCATCCCAATCTATGGCCAGGTGGTATGTGTAAGTCCCTCGATTTGGTTGGTATTTTCATATGTCAATAAGAGTTATTCTTCTATTGTGATTCGTGTATATTTTTAGTGTTTATGTTGGTGATATTATGGCTGATTTTCCATGGTTTACATGTTGGTTATTTCCTATTTATATGTTGATTATATGATGTGTATCACCTATGGCTCTTGTCATGAATTGTTTAGTTATTGATCGATTTCGACGAATGTATGCAATAATAAATGTTGTTGCAACTATGCAAAGAGGGCATAGGGCTTTCTTTATTATTCTAAGATGAATCTCAAACCTTTATGATCGAAATATGCATTCATAACCTATAGCTTACATGTTTTCCATGTGTTTGATGAAATCTTGATTATATTCTAGGAAATTTAGGTCAATTTCTTCCTTCAAGTTTGAATGTTTAGCCTTGTTTCAATTCATTTATGATTTTGAGAAGTCTAAGGGATTTTTGGGCATTGATCCTGGAGGTTAACATGGAATTGTGGCTCAAATATCATGATTGCGCCCTCTAAACTCGGACAATTTAGGTCACAAATCGCACTCAGGTAGTGTTGTGGATGTGGTTGAAGGCCTTCAACCGCACTTATACCTTGTCATGCATGGGGTTGGGAGCCTATGTTAGTGAAAAGAGCCCCCATATCAAGGTGTGGTCACATAGGGTGGTTCTTTGGCCCTTAAGTGTCCCGTAGCTCCGAGGTATCGTCGTGAGTTGTCGGTTTGTGGTCGCTTATATGCCCCACTTCCCGAACCGGAGCTCGGAGGTTAGGGTCATGTCATAGTAATTTTTTTGTATCTTGTTTACCTTGGTAGGTGGTGAAATTGGGTAAATGTGGGAGGGGTGGTTACAAATTGGTATCATAGCTCCCAAGTTAAAACAAGTTAGACCGGATGGGCACAATGTGTTTGTGATGCATGCATGTCGACTGTGTATGTGTTGTTATGCATGCATTGTGATAATCATTGTTGCTGTTGTGTCATCATGTAGAGGTTGATGATGTTGATGTTGATATGATTATATGTTGATTTCATTATATATACATATGTTGTGCTAATCCAAATTGACTTTGTATACAAGACAACCTCTCCTCGCCTTCACCAACGTATATTGATTATTTTTATATCTGTTTATCCGACATTTCATGTTTCGCATGAAGTAGAAGATCAAAGATGACTAGCATAATGGTAGACTATCGTTCACGTGATTCTCCCTACATATTAGATGAACAACATGGTGATGAGTACTCCTTCACATAGAAAATACATTGAGAAGTTTAAAAGAAAATAATAGAATTTGTAAGGCGGATAATGACAACTGAATCATTCAGTAACAAGAAATACTTGTTCAAGAACAAGAACAGAAAGTAGAATTGTAATGCAAGAATCCTTCGCAGTTTATCATATTTGCGAGATACAAGGACCCTTGAGAATAATTCATGGAAAAGAGGAAAGGAATAATGTGGCATATGGTAGTAGGTATCAATCAGGGATACAAGTTTGCAGATGTGATGTACAATGTGAGATGGTAAATTCTTATATCTACTCGACAAGAGAGGTAATGATCATGTCTATTCTATTTTTGGTTCATAGAGACATCATAATCATCACCACCACCATCCCAGTATAGGAGGAGTGAGAAGCATTACTTTCCAAATGATTTCAAGAAATCAAAGCCTCTTACATTTGATGGAGAAATAAAGAAGTCACAAGATGCAGAAATCTTGGTTGCTTGGGATGAATAAATTTTTACGATTGCATGATTATTTATAAAACATTGAAGCCAAGATTAATTTTAGTCTTAAAGGAAAATTATAAATTTTGTGGGAAGATATGAATAATTTCAAAGACATTCGGGAAGAGGAGTTGAATTTGGAGTGAGTTCAAGAGAATTTTTCAGAATAATTATCTATCTCGAAAGATACTATGATGAATGGGAAAATGAGTTCTACAAGTTGAAGATGGGATCTATAACCAATGAAGTGTATACTATTAGATTTTTATAGTTGTTGATATATGTGCCTTATCTTAAGGAGGAGAAAGTAAAGATTCAGAGACTCATTAGTGGGTTGTTGGTATCATTCAAAGGCAGGGATTGAGTTTGATGAGCCTAGATTGTTGGAGGCAACCATCGAGAAATTTGAGCACTATTATGAGAAATCAAATTCACAATACTTAGTCTAAACTAGATTAGAATGGTAATGAGAATAATAATGTAACACCCTCCTCCCACATTTACCCAAGTTAATCGGTCTCGTAGGGGTAAACATGTGACAAGAGGCTACTATGATGTGATTCAACTCCCCATATATAGTTAAGGAAGTGGAACCAACACAATGAAACCAAACAGACACCTTCCACACATGCTACAGAACCTTCAAGAGCGAACCAACCCTTCCAGGTGACCAACCCCTTAGGTAACTCGACATTTCTACTGATCCGGACACTCGACCGCTCCAATGAAAAACCATGCATGCAACGAGGCCTTCCAATTTCTCCCACATCTAGGTATGGCATCGACTATGGAATTTTTTTAGACAGCTTCAGTGTCAAAGAACCCCTGCATTTTGAAACATGTTTTCAAGGCTAGGTCTCAAGCCACCGCTCCAAACTCCATGAAACCTTCATAAATGAGTCATAATATGGAAATAAATCTATTAATGCAATCATCGATACAAGCACTTAATCGACCCTTCTCGACCATGATAGGTATTTCGTCAAACATGTCACAAATATGTAATCTGTAGGTCATAACAACATATCTCGATCATAGGGGGTCTCATAATTATCTGATATTCCTAAAGAAGCATTTTTTCCTTATAATAATAGATGCATTATCTTCTATTAGGACATATATTCATTATACATTCATTTACTAATCATAACATGATGAGATCCATACATCAAGTCTATCATAAAACCTTTCTCATAACTAGGATATAATAGCCACAAAAACCACATATAAACAAGTACATTTACACATGAAATACCAAGGAGATGGAGCTCTTATTAATGAATGTAAAGGCTAAACAGTATGGGACTTCCATAAACTACCCAGCCATATATCAGCTAAACCGAATATTTCTTTCATCCAATCACCCCCATGCCATATTCCAAGAATGAATGTGGGACTCAAACCAAACCAAACTAGGTTTCTGGGATTTATCACAATCCCCCACTAGATCACAAGGCCCTAAACAAGCATGGATGAGACTCGGATTTCTCCACCTATTCCATGAGAAATTTTCATATTCTCCTAGCCTATCAGCTAACTCATATATCTCATCATTCATCGCCGAGGATTTCTACGCTCGATTAAAACTACACCCTCTCTGGATTTACCGTATATCCCGCCATTCACCACCAAGGATTCCTAGGCCCGATCGATGGCACACACCTCTAGGATTTACCATATATCCACGCCATACACCGATTGAGGATTCCCCGGGCCTATCTAGGCACACAAATCTGACTTTACCTCAATCCCACCTTCTCCCGCGTCCAAGGATTCCAAGACCATGTGCTCTTTCTTTTCGATACCACCTCACTTAGTTTTGAAACCATCCAAGAATCAAACTCAACCAAGTAAAAGAGAACCCATCACACCATCACTATCAAGAAATGGAATGGCAAGGCTCAAGAACACTATCACACCCTGAAAATCACATGCCAATGACAACAAGAGAACAAATTACACACATGCATGTACCATGTGTAGTATTCCCAAATGGGGAAGCAACAATACATGAACACACTAATGGAAAGAAAAGTGAATAAATCAACATGCCATGATATGAGACAAATGTACAAACCATCTTATTAAACATATCAGAAAAATAATAGGCACGATATCTTGAGGATAAAGTCAAGCAATTTCAGTATGAAAGCCATCACATGAGAAATAGCGCCATACAAATGTCCCGAGCTAAGACAAGCAGTTTCGTAGTTAAAATATGCTGCATAAATATAGATTAATGTATATCTATTGTTATATAGCTCAAATAATTATAGGAGTGAAGATCTAACCTCAGTGACATCTTTCCAAGAGAACCCGTGGAAGGGTTTTCGAAATACACTCAAATACAAATGGTGATCTATGCCCCAGGACCGAAAAGTCACTCGAAAAATGAAGCTCACGAAATGAGAAGGCTGAAATCATGTGATCTGATGAGATCCTCAAGGGTCTCCTCCAATGGAAGGTTGACACCCCTTCACTCTACAGGAAAACACTCTAAGAGAGCTAATAGATCCTCCCTCCTCGAAATCGCTTTCTGTAAACAGCGCTAATTACTCGTTTGAAACCGTGTTGTGAATGATGGGGAAAGGTTGGCTTGGTGCCGAATATCTGAAATATGCTCAAAATCCCTCTCGCTAATCTCCTAAGAGAATGAATCCTTCCTCCTATGAAAAACTAGCTCGTAAAGTGGGCTTCTCAACCCTCGACCTGCAACACCCGCTACAAAGACAACACAAATCTCGAATGGAAACTATGTTGTAACTAAAGATTGAAACTTGGACAGAAATTTTGGATGTGTGGAAATGATTGATCAATACTCTCCCAACAGGCCTCTCAAGGAAAGAGGTTGGATTCCCACTCGGAACACCGATGCTAAACAACATAGCAATCTCAACTAAACAAACTAGAACAATGCAAGAAGTCTAAATAAACATATCAAAATAATAATCATCACATAACCTCACATAGCCGCCATCCTCCTCCTTATAAAAATGTGAGCCTTCTCACCTTGGGCCCCCACTCATTAAGGTTTCCATCATCATGAAATCAATCTCTCTCCCAAAATCGTGATGTCCCATCATTAATTCCACTCCTCCATAATAGTGTTATTTGATATGGTCAAAGTTGACCTATTCAACATGCTCCAGCTCCCTTTTCATAACTGAGGTATTCAATATAGCTTTTTCTTTGACCTCCATTCACACTAGGAGTGTCTTTTATTCCTACTAATGAGATTTATGGGTCTCCATACCCTCTTATTCCCTCTATCTAAGAGCAAAATCAAAAATTAATATTCCAATTAGTTGTATGCTAATTTAGGAATATTACTGTCCCTCCTCTTCCCAAATGTTGCTTGTCCTCGCTAAACGGTAAGGATAGAATCGAAGAGCCTCTCTCCTCCTCCTTTATCATTCTCAAGTGATGAGTTCCCAAAAGAACAATATGCTCTCTCATCAATGTGTCCTCAATTTGTTCCTCCCAAGTGTATAAGTATGCTTTGGTGAAAAATCAAACTGGCTCTCATCATGAAAAAGTGGGATATTAATGGAAGCAACTATATTTGGTATAGAGGCCTTATTGAGGCATGGAATCTGAAATATATTGGGAACTAACATTCCCATGTGAAGCCTCCATCCCCAAGCTATCATCCACAAAAAGTGAGTCACCCGCCAACATGGAAACTCATGAAACATCTTCTCCACCTCATGTTTCTACAAATAAGGTGGCTTGCATAGCTGAACATGATGGACCAAATTTTCCACCCCATCGCTATCTCTCTCTCCACTTATGATAAGTGTAGAGTTGCTATTGAATATGGGCTGCTAATAATGTTTTCCTTCATGAAGAAAAAGGCAATAGGATCCTCAAAGATCCACTCTTTTGTTCTTGCCCAAATCATCCCATGTAAAATGAATATGACATTATCATCATGGGAATCCAAATGAGAGAAGTCACCGAAGGTTTTACATAGGGTTGGAAGGTACCAACAATTTCTCAAGTATTCACAACGCAGTCTAACCGTAGTTTTCGTAATATGATGTGGCAAGTTATCTTTCAAACAATTTTCTAGTTGTGCATATCATATCATCTACTAGTAAGTATTAAATGGAATTGTAGTATCAACTAAGCATAAAATAAATAGTACAACACTTGCCCAAAGCCATAAAATAAATGGCTATCTCCATCATAATTATTGTTCCCAAAATGACCATGAAACTCAAATAGGGACATGTCCTTTGTGGAGAAATCTATTGTGTAGTGATGGTAAGAGAATGCAAATACCGTGTTAGATAATCAATAAGTGCAAAAAACACAATTCTTACCATGTACTGAGAGTAAGCTGATAATAAGATCCGTGATTGAGCCCTCCATAGTGGTATGCCATACTCCCATGAAGATGAATGAACTATGTGTTGTATGAATATCCTTCTCCTTATGTTTGGAAAACCAAGTCAAGAAGATTATATCATGGTAATAGATGTCTCCATCACTCTCATATCCTCTTCTTTTCCAACAAGTGCATCATATGTGAAGTGATCCTAGGAACACTCCATCAACGAAATCCAAGCTCCCAAGTGACAAATGATTGTTGGCCTTTGTGACAAGGCTCCTATCATCTCATAGCTCCATCCCTTGACATCCTACATGTCAAAGCCATCAATCATAATGCTGCTATATATGGGGATATTCCTTTCCAGGAAAGCTGGAAGCTACCTCCTAGATCCTCCAAGGCTAAGGAGTAGCCCCTTTTCTGCATGATAGTGCCATCACCCTACTCCCGCACCATCATGCAAAGTATGAGGAAATCAAACCGTACTCTCTTAAGAACAATCCAAAGCAGCAACAACTCTTGTTTCCTCTACACCATCACGCCATAAACTATGGAGCAACACTCGATTAGTTGATATGAAATATATCACATCACCCAGATACATCAAAACTCCTTCGTTGCCTGTATGATTGCAAGATTCATGTCAAGGTTCATCCACGACCAATTCTTTGAAATAGAATGTGTCCTTCTGATTTCAGCTGCAAACTCCTTTTTCAAAGAGTAACCAACGCAGCCTTGCCTCCTGCGCGCTCGTGTAAACAGATATGCAAAGTGGCTTTACCAACCTCTTTTCTCATCAAAGTCGCCATCCAACCAATGAGCGAGTGTCTATCATCATGCTCAAAATTGGCATCCACTCCAATGGAGAATACCATCCTCCTCCAAATCAGACTTCTATGTTTGCATTTCATGGTAGTGTTGAAAGTGCAGTCTCCTAGAGATCTTGAAATGAATACCACTCCTCAATGACCAAGCTGATCCCATACAGGATCCACTCTATGTGAGAGGAAAAATCTTCTCATTAAGTCAATGAAGTTGGCTTCTTCATCGAGAAAGATCCATCATAACAATGTAGAGATAAGATGTCTCCTCGACCGTTTGCCTATCCCTCTCGCTATGCATGTAAAAAGGTCATTGGAGATGCTCCAGTAATGGTTGCACTCGTCACCGACCAACTCAGCAAAGGTGTACTGAGTCTCCATAATGGTGCATATGTTGTCTCAAGATCCTTGCTCATTGTTGAACACATGTTTTTTCATTGTATCGTTCGAGAACAATGCTCATCCCATCCTCCGAGAATCTACTACCTCCAATCGAGAAGTTGCGTGCGTACCAAAAATAATGCACTAGGATGATCAGATGTCTCTCCTTGAAAAAGTCAAAGGCGCCACTCACAGATAGTGATAGTCTTTTGTTCCAAATAATGCAATGTAATTTGACCCTAGGTCGTGGGATAATATCCTCACAGTCCTCCACGCATGTATCTGTCGAAATAATAGAAAGTGGAAAACATGTGCATACCTTGGTATCATCTTGGGAACATCTTGCATCGCTCACAAAGGTTTCCTCCTTCCGACTCGCGATGGCTTCCCAAACTATTGATGATGATGGTCAGCTCTTCCATGGGTGTCAAGGTCAAGGGTAAAAGATATGCTCCCTCCTCCATGCATCTCCATAATAGTGCATGGATCCCATATGTCAAGAGATCAAGACCACATGGCAAAGATGCAAGTTCTTTCTCCTAATGCAAGTTCTCCCGCATCAAGTGGTGGTGAAAGGCTTATTCTCCTTCCGAATTTCTTCTTGTCAAACTTCTTGATCCTTACCAAAATGCAGTAAAATCTACATAGGCCGGTCAACTTTATGCATGACTCAAATGGTTAGAACAAAATCTTTGCTTCACCCTCTGAGGTGCAGCGCACGCCGCAATCTCAACAGCATTCTTTCTCTACTGCTAGATGTAGCAAGGAAAATGCATCCAACTTCATTCCCCAAGCCCTTGCCGTGCATGTGGATGATTCCCATAAAAGGTAGACAATAGAAATCTATTTCCTTTGCTTTCCTTCTATTGTTGCACAGGTCTCCTTTCTTCTTTCGAGCCGAATGAACTGTGGGAGAGTTTGATTCTCCCTTGAAATTTCTAGGTGCAGAGCTTTTCCCATTCCGCAAGATAATCCACTTCACAGAATCTCATGAGTGTAAGTTTACTCCATCTTCATGCATCTTGTCTTTAAAGGAAAAGGGAAGAGAATGTTTCTTTGGAGCCTCTATGCAATACCGGATCTTCTTTTCGCCGACAGGAGGCCCATGGACCTGCCTCATCGTGAGCTCCCTAGCGTGGTTTCACTTCTTTTCTCCATGCTTGACCTCCTCGTGAGGTCCTGCAGATATGAAAAGAGATGAGATAAAACTCATTCTCTTCATAATTTTCGAGTCACTTTCTCCTTCTCTCTTTTCTTAATCTCGATAGCCATAATGGCCGCAGATCCACAGGATAAAGCCAAGATTATGCTCTGATACCACTATAGTGTTTCCCAGAATGGGGAAGCAAAGAGCAGTACATGAACACAATAATGCATATAATAAATTGAATAAATCAACACACCATGATATGAGACAAATTTACATCCATCTTGTAAAACATATCGACGAAATAATAGGCACTGAAGATCTTGAGAGGTCAAAGTCACTCTGAGCAATATAAAACAAGCCTCTACTGAGCAAAATATGCCATCACATGAGAAATGGTTGCCATACAAATGTCCTAAGCTAAGACAATGCGGTTTTAGGGCATAAAGTCGCCGCATAAAGATAGATCGATGTGTATCTATTGTTATATAGCTCAAATAATTCTAGGGTGAAAAATCTCAACACTCCTGGAGCACCTCTCCGAAGAGAACTCCGGGAAGGGTTTCGGAAGCCACACCCAAATACAAATGTTGTAAATCTATGCTAGGCTAAGAGAGTCACCGAAAAATGAAAGCTCATGAAATAGAATTCTAAAATAATATGGGTCTGATGTGAGATCACCTCAAGGGTCTCCTCCGATGAAAAGAGTCGAAACCCTTCACCTACAGGGAAAACACTCTAAAAGAGCCAATAGATCATCCTCTCGAACTCGCACGCAAAATAACACAATTCCAGAGAGTGAGCTGTGTTGTGGGAATTCTCAGGATGGGATTGGATTGGTGCCAAATATCTGAAATCGTGCTCGTAATCCCTCCTTATTGATCTCCGAGGCAAGGAAACCTGCCTCTGAAAAACCTAGCTAAGAAAGTATGGGTTTCTCAGCCTCCACCGCCAACACCACTGCCAAACAACACATGTCACGAGATAGAAACCGCACTATGGCCATAATCACCGAAGCTTGGCGGAATCTAGAATGTGTGGAAATGATACCTCAATACTCTCCCCAAGAGGCCTCTCAAGGAAAGAGGTGTATTTCGCTCGGGAACACCCGGGTGTTAAACAACACAACAATCTCAACTAAACAAACGAAGAATGCAAGAAGTCTAAATGTACATATCAAAATAATAATCATCACATTTCCTCACATGGCTACCATCCTCCTTATAAACAATGTGAGCCTTCACCTTGGTTCCCACTCATTAGGTTTCCATCATCACGCAATCAATCTCCTCCAAAACTCGTGATGTCCCATCATTAATGCCACTCCTCCATAACAACGTTGTTTCATTTGGTCAGTTGATGCAGTGCAGGCTCGCAAAACCCATAATCTTAGTGTACCATGCATATAAACTCCGTTTCAATATTTACACCCAAATCACTAATCTCAATCACCGGCAAATTCACACTTTACCATTTATGCGGAATATTTTACAAACAGTGGGCTCAAAATCATTCAACATATACTTCTTCAAAAGTCTTAAGAAAAGACTTTAATTAAACTCCCATTTATTTAAATTCTCCACCAAAGCTCACTCAGCAGTTTCAATATGATGTGCGCCCTTGTCTCTTCATTATTACCCATATTCAATGTATGCAATTGAACCATTTCTAATTGATGTGAACAATAGAACCAGTGGGGTCAAATTCCCCTTCAATATCCACTGCATTTACATTCCAAGTTTCTGCCTTCAACTTCTAGCAGATCACCTTGTCAATCTCTTCGGTCCTCTCTCAAACTGCAACGCACAACTCGAATTTGGCAATCATCAACAAACAATCAGATATTAAAATTTAGAACCTGGCAATTAACTTACCTCTGTTCAGGTTTCCCCTTTCCACGGTTCCGCTCTTCAACTCCTTACTACACACTTTTCAGGAAGTCGAGCATTGCTTTTGGTAAAACAGGAAGCAATAAACTCTGCCACTCAAATGGGCGAATCATTGGAATAAGTGACAGCACAACTGAAAATAGAATGCCCAGATTTGGACATATAACCACTATCTGCTTCTCTAGCAAGGTAACAGCAAGTAAAGCCAGTAAAATTTCAAGAGAGAGAGTCCTGCAAACTGTGGCTACAGTCCATGTGGATAGTGCCAAAGCTTCTTCCACGGAAACTAATGCAGCATTAGTCTCGGCAATTTCCAAGCTTGTTTTCTTGCCTAGAAACTTCATTAAAATCATCTTCTTCTGAGCTATGGATTGAACTGTAAAGGGATTCAGAACTCCCGATATGCTCAATTGCGTGACTTAAAGATGGTGTTTGGCTATCACATGACTGTTGACCATTGCCAACACAATCATTAACCTTGTCAAAGCTATCAGAAATCGAATCATTAAATTATAAATCATCAAACAATTCAATCGATTTCAGAATTCAACATGCGCAGAGCAGAATTAGACACTCTCTGTGTATTCGCCTTTCACAACGCTTAAATAATCCCTTTCATCTAACTAGTAGCGCAGGCTCCCAACGCTGTTTACTTCAGTCTTAAACTCTGAACACTCTATCGATTCTAAAATTGTGCCTTTCATATAATTACCCATGTTGGAAATCGACTTCCCAAAGGTCGATATAAAATACCGCTTATGATTCAGCCCTCCTCACACTGATCATCCCTCTGCATTTTTCAACAATTGTAATTTCCATTTGACTTAACATGAAATCGATATCAGTTTCAACTACATTCAATTCATTATAATAGAGATTTAACCTCTATTCAAACATTTACTTGGACTCTGCGCCCTTCCATACATACCAGTCACACAGTACCAATAGAATTCAAACTTCACCTCTACGCAGAGAACGTAAACTCAATTTCGTGTTGGACATTGCCATTTAACAATAAAATAATTGCTTTCAATTCCATCACTCTGGAAAACGGAGGTTTATCCTTCAATTCATTCATTACTTTCTATTGAACTTAGTGCTTTCATAGATTCATTGAAATTTACACAGCTATGTATTCACACAATTTCCTTGACTTCGATTTCATAATTGAAGTTCGATTTTGATCTTTTTTATGCGGAATCGATCATTCCAAGGATCAATACAGTAAATAACATACCTTTCAGCTATTCAACACAATCTCAACAACTTCAACGATCAAGACAAATTTATCAATCACACAATATATATAATCCGAATAGAACAAAATTACTTACAACCTCTTGTTTGCCAGATATTCGAGATCTGTGGCCCTTTACAATCGCCCGAAGGCTTGCAAGTAGAAACCCGCTTTCTACTCACACCCTTACTCTCTCTTCAACCATTCAAGTCTATTTTCCTCACAAACCCACTCATATTTATACATAAAAATGCATTTAATTCACTCCAAAAATCACTCTGCCTAATCCTCAACAAAGTCCCATACATAGAAATCCTAATCCCAAATTTTTCTCCTAATCTATTTCTCTCTTATCCTTTTAATTAATAAAACAATATTTACATAATCCTCACTTTTCATAATTATCTCCTATTTTATTAAAAATAAAAAATTAATTAATAAAATATTAAAATTGTCACACGCCCCTTTTATCACATATTTACAAATGGAAAATGGCCTTGATGCTCCTGCATCAGACTCCCAGCGTTAAAATTAATCATGTTCGCTTGATCATGTATTCGGATTTGTGTATGCCTGAATCCCATATCTTATGCTGCAACTTTCCACTTGTCGCTGCTTCTTTCTGATGTTCTCCTCTAGGTTTCCACACTTTATGTTGCATCGCTCCACTGGCTATGCTCTCGCAATATTCTGTTGTATTTCTTTTGTTGCTTCTCCTTTGTTTTACTGCTGCTGGCCTCTTCCGGGATACTTTCATCATTATCCGCCTCATTAGTTCAATTTCTCTGTCTAATATATTTTCTCCAGCATTTGCAATAAAACCTGTACTCACAAAACAATTGTTAGAATAAAAACCATAAGGCTTCAGTGCCCCCA
The DNA here is from genome assembly GCA_034641835.2 of Pinus albicaulis. NCBI lineage: Eukaryota > Viridiplantae > Streptophyta > Pinopsida > Pinales > Pinaceae > Pinus > Pinus albicaulis. The sequence continues at coordinate 1,640,674,909 of CM076579.1, read as the reverse complement.
TAGATGTTGCTTCATCTGCCATCATAAATGTCGCCTCAACTGTCTCAGGTTTTACTCCTGTAGATGTCACCCCACATGTTGCTGCCTCCCAAAATTCCTGTCCCTCTGCAACATTCTTTTACTCATCACCTGCAATTTCATTTGTAACTTCTTTCTCTGGTTCAAATGTCTCCAGCAAACATTTCAGTGATTTCTCTTCCAACATTTCATCAACATGCTGCAAATTAGTTCCAGCATAACCTTCGTTTTCCCCTTCGACAATCTTCAGTAATTGTCCACCATCATCTTGATTGATTCTGGCAATCAAATCAAGTTCTTCAAACATTGTAGCCTCATCCTCTATCACTGTAGCAGCTTCAAAAAAATTTCCACCAGTCTTCTCTTGGCTATATAGACAAGCCAACTCTTTCTTGTCACCCATGGTAACAAGCCTCTGCTTATGAGACATAACTGTCTCACCTTCTTTCTGCAACAGTTCTTCTTCTCTAGAGACAATTCTAAGTGATGGACTGTCTCCTACATCACCTGTAAACACAATCAAATTGTCAGCATCAAAATCACAAGACCCAATGGTCTCACTTGTTGATTCAGTCATCAAGTTTTCTCTCTACAGTTCCAAGTCTTCTTCAGGACTCAGAAAATATTTATTGACTTTCTCCTCAGCTTCCTCTGGCAACACTTCAGTATGTTGCTCTGAGTTCCTTTCCAACTCCTCTGTCAGCACATCAGTATGCTGATTCACATTCACCATGAGACTGTCAGCTAGTCTCGCCTTCTTACCATCCTCTGCTCCAGGACTGTCATTCATGAAAACTTTCCTGCCTTGCTTCCTCAGCAAATTATGCTGCACATAAGTCCTCTGTCTCTCCAATTATCTTCTCTGAAGATCTAGTTTCCTATACAATTCAACAATTTCATTAGGAGTAGAACTTGGAAAATTTACGCAATTTTCCATACCTTCACCAGCTCTTAACCAATCATCGGCTGGTCTTTCTTTCTCTGCACCAATATTCTGATTAGACTCCTTCATCTTCATTCCCTCCTGAGATCTTGCTATCTCAACATCGATCTGAACAACCTTCAGATTCAATTCTTCTCTCTCCTGAACAAACTCTAAAGCTTTCTCATCTCCCTGTACTGTACCTGCAAATATACACAACTCATCAGTTTTAAAACCACAAGACTTTTCAGTCTTGACTGCTTCCTCCAATACTTCCTTCTGAACAAATCTGCATGTGGAATCTTCAAATTCCATCTCTGGTTCAAGAACTCTAAGTTCCCTTTTCAATAAGGCAATCACAATTTTCCTCAACTTCATCTGCAATGGTCACCAAATCACTCTCTTTCCCTTCAGTGGAAATATCCATCCTCTATTCTGGTTTTCCTGATCTTGCAGCCATTCTTCTAGTACCTGCAATTGTACCTTCATTACTGCAATCTCTCTTTCTCTGACCTCATCAGTCATCTCATCTCTGTGGCATTCCTCTGAACTTCTTCTCTGATCCTCCATGATCATCTTCACCATGAGTTTCTCACTCACCATGAGTTGCACTAGCCTCTGCAACAGCAAGCTCTCCTGCTGCCCCTTACCTCACCAAGCTCTCCTCACTCAGTATTTTGGTAAGTACTGGTTCACTGCCGCTGGAACCTTTTGAGAATTCTCCTCTGCTCTCTCTCTAGGCTATCTCTTCAACTCACCTTCACTTCAGGATACTGCAATTGTCCTCTCTATCCAACCTTTAGTTGAATTTCAGGTTCACTTCCATCATCAACCATAAACTTCAGTCATAAATTTCAAATCAGAAAATCATCTCGCCGTTAAGATCCTGCATGATCTTGTCCTCATTCAATTCTTCCATCCTGTTCACTGCATTTGTGTAGCTTGCATATCAAATTTAAAAATATGATCTTCCTTTCAATCATTCATCATACATTCAAAAATACATTTTAGTTCTCAAGAAAACCTTCTGTCCTCATTCAGAAAAACAAACATCTTCCATTTCAACAGAGCATTCCAGCTCTGATACCAAAAATGATGCAGCGCTAGTCTGCAATACCCATAATCTTAGTCTACCATGCATATAATTATGCATGCTCAGCAAATGCCCAAATTACTAACCTCAATCACTGGCAAATTCACGCTTCACCATTTCATGCGGAAGCTTTTACAAACAGGTGGCTCAAAATCATTCAACATATACTTCTTCAAAAGTCTTAAGAAAAGACTTTAATTAAACTCCCATTTATTTAAATTCTCCACCAAAGCTCACTCAGCAGTTTCAATATGATGTGCGCCCTTGTCTCTTCATTATTACCCATATTCAATGTATGCAATTGAACCATTTCCAATTGATGTGAACAATAGAACCAGCAGGGTCAAATTCCCCTTCAATATCCACTGCATTTACATTCCAAGTTTCTGCCTTCAACTTCTAGCAGATCACCTTGTCAATCTCTTCGGTCCTCTCTCAAACTACAACGCACAAATCGAATTTGGCAATCATCAACAAACAATCAGATATTAAAATTTAGAACATGGCAATTAACTTACCTCTGTTCAGGTTTCCCCTTTCCACGGTTCCGCTCTTCAACTCCTTACTACGCACTTTTTAGGAAGTCGAGCATTGCTTTTGGAAAAACAGGAAGCAATAAACTCTGCCACTCAAATGGGCGAATCATTGGAATAAGTGATAGCACAACTGAAGATAGAATGCCCAGATTTGGACATATAACCACTATCTACTTCTCTAGCAAGGTTCCAGCAAGTAAAGCCAGTAAACTTTCAAGAGAGAGAGTCCTGCAAACTGTGGCTACAGTCCATGTGGATAGTGCCAAAGCTTCTTCCACGGAAACTAATGCAGCATTAGTCTCGGCAATTTCCAAGCTTGTTTTCTTGCCTAGAAACTGCATCAAAATAATCTTCTTCTGAGCTATGGATCGAACTGTAAATGGATTCAGAACTCTCGATACGCTCAATTGCGCGACTTAAAGATGGTGTTCGGCTATCACATGACTGTTGACCATTGCCAACACAATCATTAACCCTGTCAAAGCTATCAGAAATCGAATCATTAAATTATAAATCATCAAACAATTCAATTGATTTTAGAATTCAACATTTGCAGAATAGAATTAGACACTCTCTGTGTATTCTCCTTTCACAACACTTTAATAATCCCTTTCATCTAACCAGTAACGCAGGCTCCCAATGATGTTTACTTCAGTCTTAAACTCTGAACACTATATCGATTCTAAAACTGCGCCTTTCATATAATTACCCATGTTGGAAATCGACTTCCCAAAGGTCGATATAAAATACCGCTTATGATTCAGCCCTCCTCACGCTGATCATCCCTCTGCATTTTTCAAAAATTGTAATTTCCATTTGACTTAACATGAAATCGATATCAGTTTCAACTACATTCAATTCATTATAATAGATATTTAACTTCTATTCAAACATTTACTTGGACTCTGCGCCCTTCCATACATACCAGTCACACAGTACCAATAGAATTCAAACTTCACCTCTACGCAGAGAACGTAAACTCAATTTCGTGCTGGACATTGCCATTTAACAATAAAACAATTGCTTTCAATTCCATCACTCCGGTAAACGGAGGTTTATCCTTTGATTCATTCATTACTTGCTATTGAACTTAGTGCTTGCGTAGATTCATTAAAATTTACACAGCTATGTATTCACACAATTTCCTTGACTTCGATTTCATAATTGAAGTTCGATTTTGATTTTTTTTATGCGGAATCGATCATTCCAAGGATCAATACAATAAATAACATACCTTTTAGCTATTCAACACAATCTCAACAACTTCAACGATCAAGACAAATTTATCAATCACACAATATATATAATCTGAATAGAACAAAATTACTTACAACCTCTTGTTGGCCAGATATTCGAGATCTATGGCCCTTTACAATCGCCCGAAGGCTTGCAAGTAGAAACCCGCTTTCTACTCACACCCTTACTCTCTCTTCAACCATTCAAGTCTATTTTCCTCACAAAACCCACTCATATTTATACATAAAAATGCATTTAATTCACTCCAAAAATCACTCCACCTAATCCTCAACAAAGTCCCATACATAGAAATCCTAATCCCAAATTTTTCTCCTAATCTATTTCTCTCTTATCCTTTTAATTAATAAAATAATATTTACATAATCCTCACTTTTCATAATTATCTCCTATTTTATTAAAAATAACAAATTAATTAATAAAATATTAAAATTGTCACACCCCCCTTTTATCACATATTTACAAATGGAAAATGGCCTTGATGCTCCTGCATCATGCATTCATTAGCCCAAAAGGCATTTTCACATACATGAAAGTGCCCCATGGAGTGGTAAAAGAATTTTTAGCTTGGCCTTCTGGTTCAACTAGAATATGGTTATATCTAGAGAATCCATCTAACAATGAAATTCTGGAAGAACCAACCACCCTCTGTAAAATGTGATCCATCTTTGGTAGGGGTAAGTGTCTTTTAAGGACACTTTATTTAAATGTCTGAAATCAAAACACAGTCTAATTTCTCCTATATTTTTCATAGTGGGAACTAGATTAGAAATCCAATCAGAATATATGTTTGGTGCAATTATTTGGGATTCATACATTCTCTTTACCTCTTTCTTAATTAAAGGCATAAAAACATGATTGATCCTTCTAAGATTCTGTTTAAAAGGTTTTTGGTCTTCTTTTATAAGTATTTTATGATGTATTATGCTAGTGTCATAGGATTTTAAGTCCTCATAACTCCAAGAAAATACATCCTGAAATTCCTTAAAAATAGCTATGCATTTTTCTTTTTGTTCCTGAGGTAAAGCTTTTGAAAGTTTAATCATCTTAGGTTTTAACTTTGTACCTATATTACATTCCTCAATATCATATCTTAGTGGCTCCATTTTAGGTTTTCTTGCAACATCATTAGAGTCAAATAGATATTCTAAAGGGGCTAATCCTTTTGGTAAAAATTTGTCTTTGAGGTTTAAAATATCAAATGCATCATCTGCTAACTCTTCAATCTCTACTTTCTCTAAATTATCTATGTCTAGTTGATTAAATTTAGTAGGTTTAGAAAAATCTAAATTATTTACATCTATATTATTCAAATCAATCTCACTATCTAAGTTCTAATCTACTATATAGTCTGTATCTATATTACAACCCTGAAATTCTCCTTCATTGTTCATGAAATGATAAATCTGTTCATCCTGTGAAAAAAATTTCCAATATTTAAGATTGTCTGGAATTGTAGGCTTGTGTTTAACTTCTGCAGTGTATCTATGATTTGGTTGAAATGGCAGATTACAGGTACTAGCAAAAGTTGCTAAGCAATGGGCCTGTATATTTTGTTTTCTTGGGATTGCAGAAAAGTCACATTCTAATAGTTCCTTAATCAAATCTAAAACAATATCTCTATATCGGCTTAATATTGGATTATAAACATAATATTCTCCAGTTATCTATTTCACAATTAACTCTGAGTCTCCCATAATTGACACTCTTTTTCCTCCTAAATTCCTAACAATCTGCAGTCCTAAAATAAGAGCTTCATATTAAGCCATGTTATTTTTACATTTAAAATTTAGTCTAAAAGCATGACCTTCTGCATGATTGTTTTCCATATTATGTATCCAAACTCCTGCTCCTGCTCCTAATTTATTGACTGATCGATCAAAATCTAGGTGCCATAATGATTCATGAAAAATGTTTTCACTATCTGGTGCTTTGTTTTTCTCTTTTAGTTCAGTATTGTTTTCAATTCGAGTTTCAGAGTTAGATAAAATGAATGAATCAATATCAGTAGGTGTAGAGTAAATAGGATAATTTCTTGGTCGTTCTACACTACTAACCATATACTTCATCAATGTTTCTCTGTAAAGTTTCTTTGGTTGGCCAAAAACTGATATTGTTGCTTATGACATATCAAGTTGTAGAGATCCCTGCAATTTACACTACAAGAAAAAAGGACATTGGTGAGGGGCGAAAATGGTCACCATAAGCTCATTGGTGAGGGTCAAAAGAGCCTTGGTCACCAAAAATTGAACGTCACCAAAGGTGGCGTCACCGAAAGTATAGTTGTTGTGGTGACATTCAAGGTTCGTCACCAATAATGATTTATAGTGACAGAAGTGACTGTCACCATTTCATATGAGCGATGGTGACAGACAATAGCCTCCATCACCAAAAAAATGAACGTCACTAAAGGTGGCGTCGCTAAAAGTATGTGTTGTGGTGACATTCAAGGTTTGTCATGAATATTGATTATAATGACGAATAGTGACCGTCACCATTTCATATGAACAACAACCATTTTTTGTGATGGAGCTTTCATGGCCGTCACTATTGGTGCTTATATATGGCGACGTTCACTGACCGTCACCATAAACTCATTAGTGACATCAAGGTCCATCACGAATAATGACTATAATGACAAACAATGACCCTCACCATTTCATATCAACAACAAACATTTAGGGTGATGGACCTTTAATGGTCGTCACTATTGATGCATATATATAGTGGCGTTTGTTGACCGTCACCATTTCATATTTTGGTGAGGGTCAAATAATGTCACCATAAGCTCATTGGTGATGTTCAAAAGAGCATCCGTCACCAAAAACTGATCGTCATCATTCCCTATGAATATTAGGGCACGATGGAATCGAACCACCAACCTCCTACTTGTAAAGCAGGTGTTATTCCATTGAGCTAGCACCTTTTAAATAATTAGACTTTAAACTATCAATTGCCCCTAAATGTGCAAAGATACACCAAAGGAATAGAAAATCTAGGAAGATCAAACGTTGCTAGAAATAATATGTTCAATATACATAGTAAAAAGACAATAAGAATAACTTTTGATATAATCTAACAAAGCATGTACTACGTAGGATAATAACTGGAAAGCACAACTAGAAATTTGAATCACAACATAACAATATACAAGAACATGCAACAGGAAAGGAACAAATCCACAGTTTGAGAAATATGAACAATTCATGGGCATGTTATTATATGTTGATATAGATACTGAAATAGAAATCTAGATTTATGAAATTCAAGTATCACAAAAGAATTTCTTGAACAAATATCAATGTAAAATAGTATTTTTTACATTTGGATTTACCTTGGAAAACCTCAAGAAAAATATTCCACAGAAACAACCAATAAACATAACATGGACCTCAGGAGCAATTGTGCAGAGGATAAAATATGAAGGTAAAGCACTAGAGAAGTATTCAAAACAAATGATGAAAAGTGTATCTAGAAAGAACTGAGAACCATCTGAAGTAAGCCACACATTTATCATCGTGACTACTACACTTGCAAAAAAAAATCAAAATAAATTATGAACTATTCCACCAAAAAACAATGAATGTTTCCACTAAAATATAGTTTCAAATTAATCACTAGCATGACACTAACTTCTCTACAAAAATAGGGAAGTTTCAAGACAATGTATAATAGCTTGCATGGAAATTGTGTTGATAAAACCTTCCAAGGAGTAAGACCACATCATTCAAAAAGAGTGCCATCATACTTAATAATATCAAAGAGTGGTCAATAGAAAAAGTGAATTGACGGACCTTCATAACTTGCATTGGTTCCTTATCCTTCATCCAACCCTAAAATTTTAGACCAAGGTTAACATTTTGAAGGATAATTAAGAAAAGTCACATGATCTTGTGAAATAATATTTTTATCAATACCATTAACTATAATGCAACAATTTTTCACAAACAAAGCATCCTTGTCTAAAGTGAAGTAGTCAGTGATGATTAAGACTAATTGTGGGCTTAGAATTGTTTTTCCATTTTTTTTTGAGTTGTTAGAATTAACATACTTAGTAGCAGAGCCATTCCCACCATGGATTGGGAAGCCCATAACAACCACTTATGTAACTGGGATTGTTGACTATAATCATTTTAACCTTCTCCTTCCTTTTTCTCAGCCACTGAAATATGTGTTGAGAACTCTTTGCTTAAGACATCTCTCATTAGAATGGGCAGACCATTAGTGATAGTAAAAATATTCTCGTAACATTTCCATTATCATTACAATTTATTTTGGGCTAAAATTTAGACTTATGGGTCTTTTTCATGCCTTGTAAAAAAATGAAGATGACAAGGGGAAGGAGCAGAAGAAGAGGGATTAGAAAACATCCACTAAGAGGAGCTTGAATTGTTGTCAATGATGCTCCATATTTAGGGCTCACTTTTGTAACTTGCTTTCAATATTTAAGGCAAGCCAGAAATCCTTGCTCCAATGAACTCAGTGCATGCAAAGTCCATCTTGTGTTGAATATGAAACAAGATACACTTGATAAAATTGAAACATTAATCCCTAGCGATGAATTTTTCAATATACTAATGAAAAATCAATACCAGCAATTGTCAGAGAGGCTGCCACCACTGAGTAGCTCCTTCCTAAGAGGTTAGAAACATTGTCTAATAAATTATTTTTAGAAGCCATCGAAATCACCCAACAAGTACCACATTGCACACAGCGTGTTGAGTTGTGGGAGAAATAATCTTAAATTAGAATGCACCCTTTTGCGAGAGTAACGACATTTTGGAGAAACAAAAATGCCTACGATAAGTGATATACCTACTGGAGGTATAGAAATGTTTCCAGAAGATCAGGAGGTTGGTCCAGACCCTAAGACATATCTAGGGAACAACCCCAAACCCGAGTATCTTTGAGGTTATGATAGAAACATTAAGAAGGAAAGTGAAGGAAAAAGTCTTGCAATCAGACTAAACTCACAGGATAACTACGAATCAAGGGTAACAAAGTTCTGGACAGTTCCTTAGTCTAAAGAGGCTAGAAGCTCATGCAACACTATAAGGTTATTTTATTGGGAAAAGAGAATGTTATTTGCATCTTGCAGATGAAAATTGTTGTTGTACATGATGGGAAAAAGGGCTTGCAAAAAGATTCCTTGTGTGCAACATCAACACACACAACATTCTCTTTTTCCCAATGCACTAACCTTCTAGTTGTGGCCAAATAGCACTTGGCTCACAGTGGCAAGGCTTTCAGTAGTAGGCACTTACCAAATCTTCCACAATTTGCACTATTGTACCAAAACTAGATCTTGGACCTATGCTAAGATGTGAGGTGTTTCCACTGCAAGACATCAAGCAGTGTGTTTAGCATTCATAGCTAACGAAATTGAGAAACACCTTGAACAAGGAGAAACAGTCAGAAAGAAATGAAAAATAATAATAATAATAACTCTAGATGATTATAAATAGGAAACCCTGCTATCACTGCACTGGAGGTTCAGGCATTCACTTTTTTATTTTTCACTATAATTTGCACAAAATCCCTCCAATCCTAGCCTGTCACATTTTTTCATTTAGAAAAAATTAAAGCCTTTTTCATTTGGTTAGGTATGAATCCCAATGGAAAATTGGTATTATATATGCCATACATAGCAATTAGGAAGCCAAAACAAGTAAATGCAATGTTTCAACTGTAAATTCTTATCAGGAAATGTTAGTTACAGTAACAGCAATGGTATGCCAATTGCATAAGCCATATGTATCTCCTGTGGACAGGCTGATTGTAATCCCCGTGTGAGCCAAAATCTCAATTAATAGCAACATAAAGAACTAATATGAAAAAAAATTGTTGTAGAAACTATTTTATAAATGGGAAAGGTAGTGAATTATGGAATAGCATATCATGTGTACTACCTATTTAGTTGCTTACCCTGCAACATCTACTATCATTTTCAATTTCTTTATTATTTGGGTACACTGCACATTTTATCTAGAATTACAGTGAGATAATTGTCTGATAGTTGGTCATATTACAGTAGGAACGTCATCAATATAGGAAATCTAGTTTTTTACTTAAAATGAGAACAAGCATAAGGAAAATCATTGCCACAAGGTAAAACTATGATTGACAACTTCTTATTGGAATGTATATTATTTGGAGTTAAATACAAACTATGATTATTTGTGGTAATGATATGGATGTTGGAGAATAGACATTCAAGAAAGTATTGTCACTACAATACGTCTACAATGTATCTGTAGATCCTTTTTCACCTTGGTTTCTATTTTCTGCAATGGCTTTTAGTGGTAGCATGATGCGTGCATTAGATATTTGCTTCCAATTTTCTAGTGAACTTGGTATTTTCAAGAGAGTCATAACCTGTTAAGAAATAACTTATTTTTTCATAAGAGGCATTCCTAGAAAAAATTGGTCAAGAGGCCAATCTACAAGATAAAATTATAATATATATTGTGACTTCTCCAAAGCTTGAAACTTATTCACTCGTTGATACTTCACTAGTTAGTCAATAATGCAGCAGCCTTCAGAAACCAAAACACAGTGGTGACTTGCAGGTCATGTTTGCAATTGTAGATCTTTTTTCACCTTGGTTTCTATTTTTTGTAGTGGCTTGTAGTGGTAGCATGATGCATGCATTATATATTTTCTTCCAATGTTCTATTGAACCTAGTATTTTCAAGAGGGTCATAACCTGTTAGGAAAGAACTTATTTTTTCATAAGAGGCATTCCTAGAAAAAACTGGTCAAGAGGCCAATATGCAAGACAAAATTATAATATATATTGTGAATTCTCTAAATATTGAAGCTTATTCACTAGTTTATACTTCACTAGTCAGTCAATAATGCAGCAACCTTTAGAAACCAAAACATAGTGGTGACTTGCAGGTCATGTTTTCATTATGCTAGTACAAGATTAGTCTATTCAGAGGCCTACCATATGCAACAGAGGAGATTTGCAGAGAAGCTTTCCATGTGCACTATTGGAATTGTAGGACAAATGAAATAGTTAGTTTATATATCTTCAACGATTTTAAATTAGGAAAGAATCCCTTAAAATGTAAATCCATCATAAGACTATGCCGAGTTTAATCTAGTCAATTATGTTGCTGCTTGCACACACTTGTTATTTATTTTTCCCATCTTAGGTCTTAGCAAACTGACATAGTAAATGTATAAGAGTTCCCAAAATAAGTTTCTAAGTGAGATGGAAGACATGTGAGAAAAATCAAGTTGGCCTATCCATGTTGACCCATTATTGGGCTTCTTTAGGATTAATAGTTGAGGAAAGTTTTTCAGCATTGTGGGACTAAGAAAGTATGCCAACTTGTAAGATTAAATAACATTGCAACACCATGAGAGTTATCTAGAATTTTTGAACTGATGCTGGCCAGTTTAGCATATTAGTAGGAGACAACTTAGAAAATTCTTAGTATCATGTTGCATGAAGAATTGACTCGAACCTAAGTTTTTGAGGCAAGTGATATACTGCCCAAATCATGTCCTTTAGGAGGAAAAGTTTGGACATTGAGTGTGTGAGAGTGTGAATGGGTATCATGTTCACATGGATTTATACATTAGTCCAATTTATATTTTCTTATCTTTTCCTAAAGTCTAATATCAGTAAATGCGAACATGAGAGTGGGTGCCCTCACATTTGAAGAGACAAATCTAGAGGGATTGTGTTAAGCACCATTTAAGTTAATCATTCTACCCTCATGCTTAATGGAAATAAACGTTTCATATGATTCATGTCATATGTGCCCAAGGTTTGAAAACATTAAGTTTAAACTGCCAACATGTCCTTTATGAGAGTGGGTGCCCTCACATTTGAAGAGACAAATCTAGAGGAATTGTGTTAAGGACCATTTAAGTTAATAATTCTACCCTCATGCTTAATGGAAATAAACATTTCATATGATTCATGTTATATGTTCCCAAGGTTTGAAAACACTAAAGTTTAAACTCTTAGGATCTCATCGTTCCCTCTAGTTGAAGGAAGAAGAAATTTAAAAAGAAACATTGATCTCCTATAGTGACTCGTACCTTTCTTATTTCACCTTTGCACTTGAGAATTCGATGGCTTAGGATTTTAACCTTAAAGTAAGTGGTAGGTTCAACATATAATTGAGGTTGTTTGACCTTTTGGGAAACTATGCAACGATGAGTGCTTTCTATGTCCAAGATTATAATGATCCATTTTAGATGAATCTCTTAGCTTTCACTGTCTTAAGATTTTTGAATATTGATCTTATTAGAAATTGTAAGTTAAAGGTAATTTTTATTGCGAAATATAGCACCCCTATGGAATCATAGGTATGGGCACCTCAACTTGACCTATCTCTCTCATTTGGCATGAGAGAAACTAGTAGATGGACTTCTGAACATTCTGTAGAAGATCCAAAAAGTTTGCAAAGCTTGTCAAGAAGGGAACCTACATTGAATACCATTTTATGAAGGACAAGCTTGGAGAGTGTAGAGGGTCCTTCAGTTGGTACTTTCACACATATGTGGACCAATGAACATGACATCAACCACTGGTGCTAGGTACTTCCTTCCGTTTGTTGATTATTTCAATAGAAAAATGTGGGTATATTTTCTATAATTAAAATATGATGTGTTTAATGAATTGAATTTCAAAAGTTCAAAGCATTAATAGAGAAACAGTTAGATTTTCATATTGTGTCTCGTAGATATCATGTTGGTGGGGAATTCTACTTAAAATATTTCAATAAATTTTGTGCTAAATATGGGATCTAAAGACAATATACTACACCTTACACTCCACAACAAAATGTATTGGTTGAGAGGCAAAACTGTACTATCACAAAGATGGCTAGGTGTAAGTTGCAGAGGAAGTCTATTCCAAATAGGTTTTGGGCTGAGGCAATGTTCACAATAGTATACCTATTGAATAGATCTCCCATGATGGCGATGAAGTAGAAGGTCACAAAGAACCATGGTTTGGAAGAAAGTCCAAGTAAGTCATCTTAAAGGTTTTGATTCTATTGCCTACACTTGGATTCTATCTAAGAAGGTAACCAAATTAGATCCAAAGAGAAAATTTAATGATTATAGGGTACAACAACACTATAAGGTTTATAGGTTGACTAATATTGACACTGATAGAGTAAGCTTCAATAGTGAATTTGTCATTGATGAGGATAACCTAATCTTCTAGCTAAAATTATGAAGTTGGATCTTCTACAGAATGTTCTAGAACCAACTTCAACTATATATTCTGAATCTTGTAAAGGTTCCAAGGTTCCTCTAGAAATATCCCTTTCGGTGATCTCATCTACAGATGATGAAACTCCGGATATCCTTAACGAGGGAGTGTCCACAACATTAACCATGTTTCCTGATGACTTCTTTGGCAATAGAATCTTTTCACATTTTGTGGGATTGCTAATTGAACCACAAGGATGGGTTGCAAAATCAGGCTCTAGAAGTGAAGAATGCAGAACTATTTCTATAGCTAGGTCAGAATTAGTCCCTCCACCAACAACTTTAATTGTCTTCTGTAGGGTTGTCATTAAAGGAGTTGTTGAGGTAGATGATTAAGTTTGACTCAAAAGTAACTCCTCCACCTGCCTGTGAGAACCACTAAGTTTAGAATCCTATGAAACCACCTCTTCTCTTGACTCCCTTTCCATATTTGAAGAGCTTCCTACCAATGACACATGTTGTTGCATCTGTTGCTTTTTAGGCTTGTGCTTAGATTTTGTCATCTAATTTGAACATTCATTTGTTGAAAGACTTGCTTGTTTTTTAGATATGTTTTTCTGCTTTTTACTAGTATGATGATCTAATCTAGACTCAAGTGCAGAAACTACAGAACAATTTGAAACCATACCATTAGAGAGATCACATGTTGTCACAGTAGGCATGTTCACTGGTGAAAGTTTAACTCCATCTGTTTTATCTATATTCAATACTTCAGATGGAGGACTGATGGAAAACTGTAAACTACAATTATCTTCATTGTTGAAAAATGAAACTACAAGAGAACTTGATTAATTGGCAAGAGATTCTGGCAAGGAGTTTGTCTTTCCATCTAGAACTTGAACTAGAGCCAGAGTGGTTTCTAAAGTCTGTGGGAATGGTTTCAATATATCCAGCATCTCACTAGAATGGATTCTAGCCAATTTATTTTTTCTTGTTAATGGGCGTGAATCATTTGATATGTTGGTTTTTGTCTTTAAAGGTTGATGTAAAGTATATGAAATGTTACCATATGACCCAGCTAGCATAGATGAGTAGAAATTCATTGGGCATGAACCACTTAAAGAAACAGAACCTGAAAGTGGAGGTTTGTATGTAGGCAGTCCTGCTAATGGAGGAATGGAATCTTTAATTGATGACACAACATCAAATATCAAAGCAACAAAATAAAATCATTGTGGAAACAAATATAAAAAACTTGCTCATTTTTTGCATATCAAATATGCCCCAAGTATGGGCACAAACATGAGAGTTAAATTTTCAACTCTCTAGGCTCTTGTTAATGTGGTCAACCAAAAAGATGTCAACAAACTAAATATTTTGGGGGATTCAAAACTTGTTGTGGATTGAGTCTGCGACAAAGTCAGCATACTAGCCCTTCATTTGGCTCACATTTTGCAAGGTATAAAACAAGTTGGAGTGGTTCTCTTGTGGACATATATACCATGAACTCAATACCCTAGCAGACAAGCTCTCCAAGGAGGCTCTCCAACTTATTCCACGAGTGCTAGAAAACCAAGAGTATATGAATAATAGTTGTGTGGGGGTTATTGCCTTTCATATCTAGTTTTTTGTCTCACTTATTGCTATATTTGTTATTATATATGTAAACAATCCAATGATATTATCTGAAATGTGATAGATATTTTTTTTTCCTTTTAAAATCTCGCGCAATATATAATTGGAACAAACTTTTATTTCTAGAAATCAATCAATTACTTCTACATACCACTAAAAGTGGAAAAAGCTCTATAGCCTTTGATCACCTTTAACATCAAGCACACTAAGAACCTCGACAATGGGGTTCTAATAACATCGCCAAATATCCAAAATTGACAAAGCACAATTTAATGAGTATTGATTAGTCAAAATTGCCATGTGGATCAACTACTCATGTCGAAATGATGGTATGTTGGATTAGGTGTGGGTTGCACTTGAATTTGAAAGAGTGAACACAACGTGGATAAATAACATTGAATACACTAGGAACCTCGATAATGGGGTTCTAATAACATGGGAAAAAATCCAAAATTGACAAAGTACAATTTAATTATCAATGATTAGTCAAAAGTACAATGTGGATCAATGACTCGTGTCGAAAAGATGGTATATTGGACTAGGCGAGGGTTGCAATGGCATTGGAAAGAGTGAACACAACGTGAATAAAGAGTCACTTGGAGAAGGAATACAAGGAATCGCAGTCTTGGTTGCACATAAAGGGATGGTCAAACAAGCAAGTAGAAGCATTTGGGACACTATAAAAATTGGCAACTCATCTTTTCTAATAGACATCCAAAAGCGCATTTTTTTTAGGGAAAAGCTTAAAATAATCCTTTTGGAAAATGCATCCTTCACATTTGGGAAAAGTTTCCGTTTAAATTTCCCACAAAGATATGTAGAGAAATGTTTCTTCAATTGTCCCAAAAAAGGGAAAAATAAAAAAACCCTTTTGGGGAAATGCATTTCCCTCTATGTTTCACCGCATTTTCCAAAAGAGATATGTGGAAAAATGTTTCTTGGAGCATCCTACAAGAAAAATACCCCTTGGGAACATGGGAAACATGGAGGTGCCCCATCCCACCCTAAGGGACACATCCCCGTAGAATAGTGGGTTTTTCATTTATTTAGTGGCATTTATGAGTCATAATTGCTCATTTGTTTATGAATACAAAGTTTATCATATACTACTATGTTGAATCGTAAGCGCATGTCAAAGCCCTATAAAAAGAGGAGATGCTTCAGATAGAATCAAGGCCATGGCCTCACAATTGGGACTAAACTTTCATAGTTTCAATATAAGCATGTGGAGAGCAGCATAGTGGAAATTCATTATAATAAAGAGACCTTACAAAACCATATTTTCTTGATGATCATAGAGGCTTTGGTATTTCACTTGCACTAAGCATAGCATATATTGTCATCTATCAGTAAGATACATCTATAAGACCTCATTTACAGATACTTCCAAAAGTCTCCCTTGGAAAGATTACTTTTATTTTAACAATCAAAGAACTTCTATAACAATTATTGTTGACTAGTGTAAAAGCATAGCTTTGAAAGAATGGAAAGGTGCTATGGGCTATATCTAACATGCATAAATCAAGAACTGAATAAGTAGGAAGTGATGTTAGCCCAAATCATGGTGTAAACTAACTAGTATTAAAAATTTTCCACTTCATACTATCACACTAGTGTGTTTGTAGCAAAATTTTGGTACTTCTGAAGGTAACTATGGCAATGTAAAAGAAAATATCGATGGTGCAAAATTTTCATTTTGAACCATAGATATAAACTTAAAACACATTTTTGATAAGAGGTACATACTTGTTCAAATGCTGAGAAAAATTATAGAAACTGCAATGCTGATCCAATATCATTTTATGAAAATTCTATGCCTGCATTCAACTGCATTGGCTTCCCTTGAGGAAAAACTATTTCATCCATCTCTTTCTTGTCTTTGCATTTCTTGTTAAGCCCCTATATTAATAGTGTAGTCCCTTATTATGTTAGTCTAACCCCCCTTATTTTTATTTTTGTACCCCTGTAACCCCCATATTTTTATTATTGTGCCCTTACATTATTATTCTTAGGTCGGCTAGGATTGCATTGTGGCCCACTAGGATTACATTGTGCCCCCATGGACTCCTATATATAGAAAGGAGGTTTTGTCATTTGTATCATCTAAGAATTGTTCATTTATGTAATGTATTGGAGGTTTCCCCCTCAAAGTGGCTCATTTCTAAGGCGTTTATATCTCTTTTCTTCTATTTTTGGAGCTGGTTACACAACATTTAGTATCAGAGCTTTGGGATTCTAGGGTTTTGCTGCTCTAAACAGGTCATCGTGGCATTTTCGCTATAAATTTTTTTCTACAAAGCTTCAGAAGCTGAAATATTTAGGGTGCGAAGCTGAAATCTTGAGGAAGTTTGGCTAAAAATTTCAGAGCTTGGTTCGAAATATTTTTGGAGATATGATCTGTGGAAGTTAGGTCTTTTTTTAGGCTCCTAAACAGGTCATCGTGGAATTTGCGCTATAAAAAATTTTATACGAAGTTTCAGAATCTGAAATTCATATGGTGCAAATCTTAAATCCTGAAAAATTTCGTCAAAAAATTTCAGAGCTTGGTTCGCAATATTCTTGGAGATATGATCTGTGGAAGGTAGTGCTTTTTCAGGCTCCTGAATTTCATCTCAAAGAGGTGATCGTGGAAAAAATTCAATAACTCTCTCTCTGGGCATCGGATTGGAGTGCCGTAAAAATTGGTTGCAAGTAAACAGACTGTAGTTTCTTGGATATCAATTTCAGAGATAAAGGACGAAACAGTGACACGTGGCAAGTCGTACAAGTTTGCTCTACTGAACCAGTCCATAATTAGGTCATTGTGGGAGATTGGACACAACTTTGTCTTGGAGAATCAAAATCAGGTCAGACCTGTGGCATTCAAAAGAGAATTTAGAGGGCTAATTCAGTGCTGAATTTCAGATATTGAAGATCTGCAATCACAGAGATAATACAATTTCAATATCGAGCTCCTCAAAGCTAGTAAAAGGTGTGTATTTTTTTTTCCGAATTGCATAAGTCTTGTTTGAAGAATCAAGTTGAATTGATTGCAAGGGCCTATTGTAGAATAGATATCAATATTGGAGTCTTAAATGGCCCCTAAAAATAATTCCATACCCATTAAGCCCTCGGAAAGCTATACTATGACGCATGAAGAAGAAGAATTGCAGTATGAGATATCAAAATTACGGTACCAAGTGCAACAAACTTCGATCTTACAAAGAGAAACCGAAGATGACATAGATAGTTTAAAAGAAAAAATGGAGGCTAATTTGGATGGTTTGAAGGATCAAATAAAATCTATTATGGATGATAGAGTAGTGGAATATCACAGCGAGCATCAACAACAAGTTCTCCAACTCTCAAAGAATAACCTAACTTTGGTGCAAAATCAAATGAAACAACTGGAAGATCAACATCACATCGAAATAAGTTTTGAAGCAGTCACAGAAACAAGAACTAGACAAGTACAATCAATTTCAAATTATCTCAGCAAGTGGAAGAACTTTCCTGTAGAATATTCCACATGGGAGGATGAAAATTTTATACAGAAGCATCAAGAAATAATCAAGCATTGAGGACAACACTTGTTTGAAGGAGAGGGGAATGTTAAGCCCCTATATTAATAGTGTAGTCCCTTATTATGTTAGTCTAACCCCCATTATTGTTATTGTTGTACCCCTGTAACCCCCATATTTTTATTATTGTGCCCTTACATTATTATTCTTAGGTCGGCTAGGATTGCATTGTGGCCCACTAGGATTACATTGTGCCCCCATGGACTCCTATATATAGAAAGGAGGTTTTGTCATTTGTATCATCCAAGAATTGTTCATTTATGTAATGTATTGGAGGTTGCCCCCTCGAAGTGGCTCATTTCTAAGGCGTTTATATCTCTTTTCTTCTATTTTTAGAGCTGGTTACACAACATTTCTTCTTCTTCAAATTTACTTTTGCTTCAGCAACCTCTAACTGAAAATCAGATACAGAAGTAGACTGATCATTGATCCCCTTGATAACATTTTTCTTTCCAGGTTTGTCTATACTGCCTGATTTTATTTTATTTGTTTGCTTCACATCGACCTTTAAAACATGTTCGCTTTCTGTTGGCATCATATTTCCAGCTTTTCAATTAATTTGAGAGGAATGAATTTTGTTTGATTTTGGGTATATTTTAGCCCCCTTTTTCCCCTCGAGAGGCCCTATGCTTTCATGAATAGCCAGAAAATTTTGTGTGTCTTTACTTGCAGGAAAATCCAAGAACTAGATTGAAGGCCAGAATGGGCTAGCCAATGTAAATTAAGCCAAGAGGGCCTTTGAACCATGTGTAAATATATATTTTTCAGAAATTGAATTCTTTTCAATTTTGTGCGGAGATTGACTGAACCTGCGTAAGCAAAAGAATCTGCTCGGTGTGGACTTGTGGATGATCATAAACCTATTATTGTGGCTTTATGTGGTAGGACTTGTAAATGGAAGATATCACTGCTATGTTGAGTAAGAAAAGTTTCTTGTGGAAGAATGAGCCCAAGAAAAAATTATTTAATTTTAATACATTGAATCTTAAGATAAAATTGATCTTATTCACTGACCTACGTGTGGACAGATTTCTAGATGCATTTGTTTATGCCCAGTTTATGGTCAGATAATTGTTGAAATGTTCTCAGCCTGGGGTGTGGAAAATATCTTGAGGCTATGAGCATAAAACTATTATGAATGGAGTGATCATGATCCTGGAAAACATTGGAGTGATGCTCAAGAATGTTGCTAAGAAATTACTGTGTGTATTATGAAATATTATGTATGGGAGGCAATGAACCTTCAATGGAGATGCCTCTGTGGTCTAGACAGTTGGATAATATTGCAGTAAATTGATATCCATTTCCATTAAGGATGAGTAAATTAAGCGTCTCATGAACTGATCGATAGAACTAGCTTTTAAAGGCATGGATTAGCAATTTACCTATGACATTTCTTTGTCTCAGATAGTTTTTATCATTGTCAGATACTTTATCTCATTTACGATTGTAAAAGAAGAAGAAAGCTATGAAATTGTAAATAGAGGGGCTTAATGAAAATCCCCCTTTCTGATGAATTTCTGGCTTCGTACAAGACTTGGGAAATAAAATTAGCAAAAGTGGTTTGAACAAAGATTGTAACCGATTTGGCTGAAAACGCATGGCTCCGGTGGTTTTTAATTTTAGTTTTATATTACGAAAAAGGGATTTGGTGGATCATCCGTTGGAAATAAGGGAGCTTTAGCAAATTAAAAATGGGGATCTGGTAATAGCCAAGGTAACAATAACCAACAAAACGAAAAAAAAAGAGCACGCCAAGAATCGAATGGATTTGACGGAGAATCCAAGCAATATGACAAAATCGCAGATATCTGCAATGAGCTTCAACTCCAGTTGGCTGCTCAAGGTATCAAAGAGCTAGAAGGTTGTCCGTATTCCATTCATCTGTTGGGACACATCTACATAGAGGATATAAATAGTGCAATATTTCTCTGGAACCGGATACCTAATTTTTCGTTAAATGTGTTATTTAAATCGAGGTCTAAAATTTAAACGAAAAATAATACTCTCCCTCCATTTTTCCAAACATCATTTTCAATATTATGCCCTCCAAATATCATTTTTAATATCATACCCATTGTTGTAATGTCAACAATTGATTTAAAAGGAAGCTTCAAAAATCAATTCAATTTCATTCTAATAAATTTATTTTTAAAACATTGATGATAAACCACACAATGAGCGATTCGAAAGGCGTCTGATCTTAAAAAATTTATGTGATTCATCCAGAAGATTTTTTAAAGAAATTAATTAATTAATTATTAAAACAAAATTGAGATAAAATAGTAAATTTAGGACAGGTTTTTGCAACCCATGGTTTTTCTCATGGTATTCCACTTTGCCAACAAGGGGGAATTAACTTGATTGTAGGTCCCAACTAGGCTTGCTCTTGTTTGGAATGGCTAATACCAATGGGTTTTAAGGACCGTTATAAGGTTTAGGGGAATAATGAGTTAGTGGTTAAGGGATTAAGTATTAGTGGCTTAGGGCTTAGGGGAATAGGGGCTTAGGGGCAAGAGGTTTAGGGGTTAGGGGAATAATGAGATAGTGGTTAAGGGGTTAGGGATTGGGGGTTTAGGGGTTAAGGGGTTAGGGATTGGGGGCTTAGGGGTTAGGGGATTTAGGTGCATTTAGGGGTTAGGGGAATAATGAGTTAGTGGTTAAGGGATTAGGGATTGGGGTTAGGGGAATAATGTGTTAGTGGTTAAGGGGTTATGGATTGGGGAGTTATGGGTTAGGGGATTTAGGCACATTTAGGGGTTAGGGGAATAATGATTTAGTGGTTAACGGATTAGGGATTAGGGTATTTAGGCGTAGTTAGGGGTTAGGTGAATAATGAGTTAGTGGTTAAGGGATTAGGGATTAGGGGGTTATGGGTTAGGGGGATTTAGTGGGCTAAGTATTTTAGGGTTAGGGGTGAGTGGTTATCAAGTTGGTAATAAGCGTTAACGGTTTAGGGGTTTAGGGGTTAAAGGGTTATGGGTTTAGGTGTTATTTGTTTAAGGGTTTAAGGGTTTAGAGGTTTATGGTTTAGGGGATTAAATGGGTTAGGGTTTTAGGGCGTTAAATGGGTTAGGGGTTGGGAATTAGGGATTAAGGGGTTAAGGGGTTATATGTTTAGGGTTTAGGGCGTTAAATGGGTTAGGGGTTGGGAATTAGGGATTAAGGGGTTAAGGGGTTATATGTTTAGGGTTTAGGGGGTTAAATGGGTTAGGGGTTTAGAGGTTTAGGGGGTTAGGGGATTTAGCAGTTAAGGATTTTAGGGGTTAGGGGTCATTAGGGGTTAATGGGGTTAGGGTTTAGGGGGTTAAATGGGTTAGGGGTTGGGAATTTGGGTTTAAGGGGTTAGGGGTTGGGTTAGGGGATTTAGCAGTTATGGATTTTAGGGGTTATGGGTCAATGGGTTAGAGGTTTAGGGTTTAGGGGGTTAAATGGGTTATGGGTTTAGAGGTTTAGGGGGTTATTGGATTTAGTAGTTAAGGATTTTAGGGGTTAGGGGTTAGGGGTTAATGGGGTTAAGGTAGGGGGTTAAATGGGTTAGGGTTTTAGGGGGTTAAATGGGTTAGGGGTCGGGAAATAGGGTTGAAGGGAATAGGGGTTAAGGGTTTAGAGGTTTAGGGTTTAGGGGGTTAAATGGGTTAGGGGTTTAGGGGGTTAAATGGGTTAGGGGTTAAGGGTTTAGTGGTTATGGGTTAAGGGTTTAGGGGTTAAATGGGTTAGGGGTTTAGAGGTTTATGGTTTATGGGGTTAAATGGGTTAGGGGTTTAGGGGTATAAGGGGTTAAATGGTTTAGGGGTTGGGAATTAGGGTTTAAAGGGTTAGGGTTTAAGGGGTTAGAGGTTTAGGGTTTAGGGGGTTAAATGGGTTAGGGGTTTATAGGTTTAGGGGGTTAGGGGATTTAGCAGATAAGGATATTAGAGGTTAGGTGTTAGGGATTAATGGGGTTAGGGTTTAGGTCATTAAATGGGTTAAGTTTTTAGGGGTTTAGGGGGTTAAATGGGTTAGGGGTTAAGGGTTTAGGGTCTAGGGGTTAAGGGCTTAGAGGTTTATAAGGTTTTAGGGGTTCAATGGGTTAGGGGTTTAGAGTTTTAGGGGGTTAATTGGGTTAGGGGTTAAGATGATAGTTTCGTTGGTCTCTATTTGTGCACAATAGTTGCTTATTCTTTGTGTCTCAATGTAAAAATTTTGTAGGTACTATTGCTTGTTTCCATGTCTTCTCTATTTATTAATTTCTAGTATTTGTTAGCCATTGCTTTACATTTATTGATGAAAATTTCTATTGAAGTTAAACCAAATGTATGTTCAATCTCCAGTTTCAAACTCAGCCACAGTGTTGTCACACAATTTATGTCTGGAGAATGGCCATCTAATGAAGTCAAGTGCCAGGGTGTGCCAACATGTGCGAGGAAGTGTTAGGGAATGCCAAGGCATGCCAAGGAATGAAAAGTATGCTAACACATGGCAGACAATGTCAATGCATGTTGAGGATTTTTAGGGAGTTACAGGGGAACACAATGGAGAATTAGGTCAAAATTCTTGGTAATGAACGAATAAGAGTGTGTTCCGAGGAGTGTCAATGAATTCCAGGTGTCCCAAGGATGAAATTTTTTAGGAGAAGTTCAGAATAATAATTGCAAGAGGGTAGTATATGGTTGTGATAAGGTGTGGAAAGATTAATTTCGAATAAAGGGAGACTTTGGGTCGGGCACAACATTATTTTTCTAATGACTTGGTTGGGTTCCCAAGTTTCAAAAAAAGTAAGGCTATCTATGAGGGTGTGACAACTAGGGAGTGCCAAGGTGTACTTCCAGGGAATGTAAGGTTCCCAAGTAAGGCTAGTTGTGATAGCATGAGTGCCAAGTCATGCTTGGGAATGCTAATATGTGATATATATTGCGAAGGCATGTCAAACATGCTAAGATGCTCCATGTGTTAAGGCATGCCAATATGTGCAAGGGTGTGACATTGCATGTCAGGGACAGTCAAGGAAACAAACGGAGAAACAAGTTGAACTACAAAGAGATGAACACATAAAAGGGTTAGTAAGTCATCATTTTACTTTTTTTGTGGGGGGCATTCTAGGCACACCAACACTAGGTGTGAATAGGTGCCAAGTGCCAAGTGTTAGTGCATTCTACGTGCCAAATATTCCTCTATTGATTCTCATATACTTTCCAATAATTGATCTCAAATAGATTTAATATTAAACCATGCCAAAGCATACCAAGTCATCTCATGAATGCATGTCAAACATGCTAAGACTTTCCAAGTGCTAACATGTGCCAAGTGCCAATGTGTGTTAGGGAGTTTTATGCATGTTATGATGTGGCAGGGCATGTCGAAAAGTGCTAAGTAGGGAGTGCCAATGCATGTTGAGGAGTGTTAAGGAGTACTAGGAAAACACAAGGGAGCACTAGGTAAAAATACATGGAAGTGAATGAATATGAGGGTGTGTTAGGGAGGGGAAATGAGTGATAGTTTTCATGCCAAGGGGGGAGTGAGAAGGTATTCTAAGGATTCACACACCTTATTGACCACTTAATTCTTACCATTCTCACACCATAAAAAAAAACCATAAAAATGTCATTCTTAAAATCTATTGTGTAGTTTCCTAATGTAATTCATGTAGAATCTCTCAATTAATTATGTCAGTAGTGGTGAGATAATTTTTTTATTCTCTTAAAGAAACTCTTTTTAGAAATTCACCCCATCAAGCATAATTCATCAAGTCCAAAATAATGGAAATTAATGAATAAGAGGGTGTGTTGGGGGTGTCAGCGAGTGTAATGCGTGGCAAGGGGGGAGTGACAAGGAATATTGGAGAATGCTATTGCATTTAAAGAAGTGTTCGGGTGTGCTAATATGTGCCAGATAGTGCCAAGGCATGCCATGTCTTAAGGAGGGAGTGTTAGCAAGTTCTAGGTGTGCTAAGGAGGGAGTGACAAGGTATGTTAGGCAATTCCAAGGCATGATAGAGTGCTAGGAAAGCATGCCAAGTTGTGCCAAGTTCCAGGGTGTGTTAATGTGTGCCAAGGAGTGTTAGGGAGTGCTAGAGAAAAAAAAGGTAGCACTATGTCATAATGCATGGAAATGAACGAATAATAGTGTGTGACAAGGAGTTTCAATGAGTTCCATGTGTGATAAGGATGAGTGACAAGGCATGCTTGGTAGTGATAAGGAATGATAGAGTGATAGGGTGGGATGCAGCCAAGATGTGCCAACGCGTGCAAGGAAGTGTTAACTAGGATTGCTAGGGAAACACAAGGGAACATTACATCAAAATGCATGGAAATGAACAAATAAGATTTTGTGATTGGAAGTGTCAGTGACTTCCAGGTGTGCTAAGGAGGTATTGACAACGTATGCTAGGAAGTGTTAAGGCATGCTAGAGGCTAGGGTGACATTCCAAGATGTCCTAGGTGTTAGGGTGTACCAACACGTGCCAAGGAGGGTTAAGGAATGATATGGAAACACAAGGGAGCACTAGGTAAAAATGCATGAAAATGAATGAATACGAGTTTGTGACTGGGATTTTCAATGAGCTCTAGGTGTGCTAAGGAGAGGGTGAAAAGGCATGCTAGGTAGTGCCAATGAATGCTAGAGTTATAGGGTGGCATTCCAAGATGTGCCAGGTGTTAGGGTGTGCCAACGCAGGCTAGGGAGTGTTAGGGAGTGTCAGGTAAACACAAGGAAGCACTAGATCAAAATGCATGGAAATCAATGAATAAGAGGGTGTGATATGGAGTGTCAATGAGTTACAGGTGTGTTTAGGAGGGAGTGACAAGGTTATATGGTAGGCAAAGCCAAATTATGTTAAACTACCAAGGTGTGTTAGGAAGTGCTACGGTGTGTTAGGGAGTGTAAAATCATGTCAAGGAATGTAGGGGATGCTATCACATGCTACATAATTCCAAGGCATTTAAGACATGTCGGGTATTATGGCATGTCAAGATGTAAACTATGTTTCTTAGTTTTCTTACGACCATAGTTGTATGTGATGAGCCTTGTCTTGGTAACTTGTTAAGTGGGATCAATTGAGGTTGGACATGAGTAGTATAATATGAGTTACATGTAGTTCTTAGGTGAACAAGGGCGCATATGTTGAATTTCCATGACACATGAGAATTTGGGTTTGGTCTTAGAACATTTGATGCAAACACACTCAAGTGCCACAACACATCAAATTTTCACAATGAAATCTCCACACATCAGGGAATCAATTAGTGCACATGAATTTTTTTTACTTTTTCAAACCTTTCTTCATTAAATTACAAACTGTAATAGAATAGGCTAGAGCTCTCGTACTAGGGATGATGGCCCTTTACAATCACACTGATACAAGTAATACAACCAGGGCTTGGTGTTAGTCCTTTCACAACCAATATACCTTGAACAAGACAACACTTGACCCAATTTTTTATGATGGACACACATAGCCCTTTCAATCCACATGTCTTGAACACATCTGGCAGGTCCTCTTTCCTCCCATTATGCAACTCTTCAATCTACCTCTATCAATGAACTAAACTCCTTTATGTTACTGAACTGGACTCAAAATAAATTTCCCTCTATATACCTCTTTTTTCCTTTAAGGTATACAACAATTAAAGTTTTTGATTAGTTGTTCACAACTCTATTGTGAAAAGCTCTTTGGTCTGCTCACTTTTTCCATACTGCTGCTCCAAGATGGAAAGTCTAGGGATATGGAGGTTTCCCTTCTTCTCAATGATAAATGCTCTAAAATACAATGAAATAGGGCTAGTTGGATAGCCCACTTGGCTGCTACTTTAGTCCTTCAAATTCTACATGTCCTTAGGCTCAATACACCTACACTTCTACCAGTCTTGTTTCCCTTCACAAGTATAGGACTTAGAGCTCTTCTTTGACAGTCACCTAACAACCCTCCAATTGTACTTGGATTTCCATCAATTTTTCCAACCACGGTAATTTTTTTTACTGATATAGTGCCCACAACACTGCCCTCATCTAGGGCTCTTCAAATATGCCATCTATTAGTGATTTGAGTCCTCTCAAAATCACTATTCTTCTGTACCAATTTTTTTTTGTCCAATCTATGAGAAAATCTGAACTACTCATATTATCATTCTTCTAGCAATTTGTAGATGATTGAACTAGGGTCACAAGTCACCTATTAATATTCCATTGACTAACTGTTTATAGGCTGCTTCAGACCTCTGTCCAAACTCTATCGACAGTCCAAAAAAATCAACTCCTCTTCATGTCAATCCATTCCTCATATGGCAGATTTATTCTGCTCTATCTTCTACTCAAGTTCCACCTTCCTTTGGATTTTCTATATCCGCACATACTTCTGCAAACCATCTTCCAAATTTTTGGTATTTATTGCAGAGATAAACCTCTCTCTAAGGGTCACAACCCCTCTTCTTATATGCAGATTTGTCACAGTATTAATGGTATACGTTATGGATTGAACATGGTAGAAAACCTCCCTAAATAGGGAATTATAATTCTATTCTAATTTCTTTAGAACAAACCATATCCACCCATAGCAAAAAATAAAACTCTTTCCTCCATAAGATACTTGGCCTAGCTCATGTGGATCCATAGATTTTTGTCATTTCTTTGACTGAATCTTGACCTAAACTTTAGATCTCTACGACCCTCAAACTACGGTTACTTTAGTCAATATTACACCTGTGACTACTTATGTTCTGGCCCTAAATTATAGTGTAGACCCTTTTCCATTTGTGTTGGTATTTATCACAGACCTCGCAACCTAGTAGTCATCACAAGGTAGGGTCTCAACCCTCTCTACTATTTCAAAATTTTATGCAGACTTCACACGGAACCACCACTGAAATCACATGCCCAAATTCTCATGTCGCCTCTCTTGAGCTTTATCTGCCCTAAGAGAACCAATAATATTCCATCCTACTTCCTATCTCAAACCCATTAAGGTATGTGACATTCTTGTGAACCCTCAAAGGATGATCTTACTCTTGGTGGATGATCATGGCCTCCCTTTAGCAATTCTTACTCAGACCTCTAACTAGACCTACTTTAGGACTACATCTCTCCTAGCCTCCTTGATAAAATGAGCTCCTTCTCACTTGATGTTCTTGCCTTCATAATAAGGCATCCTTAAATAGCTTTTCCTAGCTAGGCCTCTTAAGAAAACTATAGAACTTACGAAATTTATCTACTTAGACCTTAGGAAATATTATTTTTCCATTTAATTTTCTTTTATATTTTTAAACCTCATCTCTGGTCCAAAGCCCCTTCGCTTGGGTTATTTTCCCACAAAACATTTTGTGGTCAAAATCACACAAACCCATATCACTAGGCTTGTGGAGTACCTCCCAAGCTACACAATTTAACAACATATTCTAGTTGTATTAATTGTAACTTGGTCAAGCTCCTATAGTCAAGCGAGGACTTGGTTGGGTTCCCAAGTTGAAAATTAAGGGTAGTTGTGAGGGCATGATAACTAGGAAGGGTTAGGAAATGCCAAGGAATGAAAAGATGTGTTAACACATGTTGGACAATGTCAATGCATGTTGATGAGTGTTAAGGAGCGTCGAGGTATCACAAGGGAGAACTAGGTGAAAATGCATGGAAATGAACAAATAAGAGTGTGTTCCAGGGAGTCTCAGTGAATTCTAATGTGCCAAGGATGAAGTGTGTTAGAAAAAGTTCATAATAGGATTTGTAAGAGGCTAGCCTATGATTGCGATAAGGGGCTCGACAAAGCAATTTTAAACAAATGGAGACTTTTTGTTGGGAACAACGCTATTTTTCCTTTATCTATTATTTTTATATGACATGTGTCACACTTTGGCCGAATGCTCATGTTTTAAACTATTTTAGACAATTCCATATTGTACATTTTTATGTATAAGTTTTGGGAAACTTGACTTGTGCCGACCTATATCTTGTGTGTCTTGTGTATCCTATGGTTCTTGCAAACTCTCAGTTAATTCTCTAATTTTTATATGAACTAGACATACATGTGAAATATTGCCTATGTAAGCTATGTTTATTAGTTGTTTTATGGCCATGGCTAGATGTGATCCTTTTCTTGGTAAGTTATTAAGTGGGAAAAGTTAACTTGGACATGACTAGCTTAAGATGAGGTATAGGAAGTTCTTAGGTGAACA
This sequence comes from Pinus albicaulis, assembly GCA_034641835.2. NCBI lineage: Eukaryota > Viridiplantae > Streptophyta > Pinopsida > Pinales > Pinaceae > Pinus > Pinus albicaulis. The sequence continues at coordinate 1,640,646,572 of CM076579.1, read as the reverse complement.
AGGCACAATCTACTTGTAGTGGGTACAATTGATCAAGTTGTTACGGTTGAAGCAGACCAATGTCACATGAACTGGAGTAGCTAAGGACTTGATTAGGTTCCCAAGTCATGAAAAAATGTAAGGATATTTGTGAGGGCATGAGTTCCAAGGCATGCTAGGTAATTTTAACATGTGCCAGATAGTTCAAAGGCATGTAAAATATGCTAAGCTGTGTCAAGTGCTAAGGCATGCCAATACCTGCAATGGTGTGACAATACATGCTAGGGATTATCAAGGAAACAAAAAGGAGAAATAAGTTAAAATACAAGGAAATGAACACATCATAGGGTTAATAAGTCATCAATCTACATTTTCCAAGAGGGGCATGCTATGAACACCAACACTAGGTGGAAATGAGTGTCAAGTGCCAATTGTTAGTGCATTCTAAGTGCCAAATCATCCTCTATTACTTCTCTTCTACTTTCCAATAATTGATCTCAAATAACTTTAATATTAAACCATGCCAAATCATACTGAGGCATCTTAATGAATGTTATACATGATAATGATCATGGCCTCTTTAGGACTACATGTCTCTTCACCCCATGATCAAATGAGCTCCTTCTCACTTGATGTTATTTCATTCATCCTAAGGACTCCTTAAATAGTTTTTCCTAGACCTCTTAGGAACCCTCTAGAACTTACAGGCTTTATCCACTTAGACCTTAGGAAATATTCATTTTCATTTTTAATTTTCTTTTAGATTTTAAACCCCATCTTGGGTCCAAAATCCCTTTTCTTTGCTTCTATTCCCACAAATCCTTTTGTGAACAAACTCACACAAATCCATCTCACTAGGCTTGTGAAGTACCTCACAAGCTACACAATTCAACAATATAGTCTAGTTGTAGTAACTATAACTTGGTCAAGAGAGGGCTTGGTTGGGTTCCCAAGTTTAAAATTAAGTAAGGGTAGTTGTGAGGGCATGATAGCTAGGGAGGGTCATGGCATGCAAAGGAATGAAAAGGCATGCTAACTGTTGGTTCATATAGAGGTGACTTTTTATTGAAAACTCTAGTGATTCCTCATTTAATTATCAACCTGGGTAAGTCTTTTTATTCCAAGAGTATCGGCACAATATATGCGAGTCAGTTGGTCTACAGATTCTCCTTGTCATTTGTGAAGAAGAATTTACTAACTTCCTGAACTTGTTTATCCTATGAAGGGTGACTTGGATGGATTTTTAACCTCAGATTGAGCAACAGGAATTTGTGTTTTTCTAATGGAATAAAACAACAGCTTAACTAAACCGAACAACAATCTAGATAAACCAAGCAGGCATTGAACTGAACAGCAATGGAATTAAATGGAATAGTAGTCTAACTAAGCTAATCAGTAATGGAGTCTAATTGAATCAATGGTCTAGCTAACTAAGCAATAATGAAGAAACAGTATAACTAGTTGTGCAGTAATAGAATGGGAGTATGACTAAGTTGGACAGTAATGAAACAACGGTATGACTGAAGCGAATTAGATAACTCGTACAACAAGTAATTAAGTAATTTTGCAATGGAGTTCTCTATATGACTTAATTAAGCAACAATGATCAATAGTTGAAACGCTTCGTTATGCTAGAAAGAGAACGCAATTCATACAGACAGATAATGCTAAAATCAACTTATTTACAATCTGTAATTCAAATGCAATGACAACAAAGGAACTGGAACTATATATTGATAAAAAAACATTGCCGTAAGTCGGAAAATATGATTGCACTTGTCCTACTCTAAGAACGCAGTTTCTAAAAATCTTAAATAAAGAGAACTGTATTTGTATTGAATGGAGATATGCATTACAAATGCATCAGATTCATAAGCATTGGTTCTGTAACTACTTAGATTATGAAAACGTGTGTGGAGCTTCTAGAGGTTGGGCCCAGACCACTAGAAGCCTTAGCACTGAAAAAAATTCAAAATATGATTATTCAAAGCTCTATATCACATCCAATGATGTTACAAAACGTAATTAGATAAACTGTTCCTGATTTGTCTATTACAGGATGAATCTCCTATATTGTTTTTCGACTCCCCTTCTCCTCCATCCTTTGCCCTTTTAGAGGTGATTTCCAAGAATTTCAAAAGTGTTTCTCAAACGACGGCCCACTACGCGTGGCTGTCATTTGAGTTCATGGGCTCAGATTCATTTGTTTGCCTTCTACCGGCCGTTGGAATTGCTAGGATTTCATATACTCACGTCCGTTGGTTGGATTCCATTCCCTATTGGTCCAGGCATTCTGATTTCCTGCATGTGGAGATAAGAGAAGTCAGTTTCCTATTATAAAACATCCTTTTCATCATTAATCTGATTGTTCCCATTTTCATGATCTTTTATTCCTTATTGTTAATGTGAAGAGGGATTCCCTTGAAATTATAACATAATTTGAAGTATTTACAGGGTGAGAATCATACCTTAATTTGGGCCCAACAGACTCCCTTGATTACCTAGTTGCATGTCCTCATGCAAACAGATGATTGAGATGTAGTTGTGTTAAGGAGTAGGAAGGGTAGGCCTTCTTGTGTTGTGTTATGAAGCCTTGTTTTATTTTTATGAGTGCAAAGGCAGCGCCTGTGGCTCCCTCTGGCAATTCGTAATTGTGATTATAATCCTTGGGAGGAAGCCAGAGGAGAGGGTTTCTATATCTGCATCCCAACCAGGCAAGCCCCATGTTTTAGAATAAGCTTCTATATGAAAAGAACCTGGAGGTAGTAGCCTTGAAATTCCTGTAATTGAATGGCTCCCTATTCTTCACATTATTTGTGGAGGCCATTCACCATTTCTTGGCTACTGCTAAGGCCGCTTCACAAATGTCCTCAAAGTATTCTCATGCATTTTCTATGATATCCTCATGGATGGGTCCCATCCTAGACCTCACACCTGGCCTTCTCATGAAGTTCTTATGTTGGATGATCAGTTGCAAGGGTTTCGTAGGCTCCCCCCTGACCCATAAATCTAGACTATGTTCTCTTTTCTAGAAGATGTCGTAGGCTTTGGCCCACCTGATCTGGTTTTTAGAAAATGAAAGGAAGGCTTGTAGCTATACATCCCCTATGAAGGGGCTAGAGTTTCTGTCAGTGTCTTCTTCTAAGAAGAAGTTATGCATGTAGAGTTCACACAAGAGGCACTGGACCTGCTCATCCTGATCGTTACAACATTGGAAAAATTCCTCTATGGTCCTGAAGGTAGTGGGTTTCCTTGCTCTAACAACTTTAACTTTCAAGAGTAGATACTGCTCTGTTAGGAACAAGGCATATGTTACACCATTTTTTGGTCATCTAACCTATTATCATTAGATGGACCCAAGTACACCATGTAAGACTAGTTTTACCCTAAATAAAACTGCTTTCACTATGTTAAAACAGGAAACCCCAAAAGGAAATATTAAACAAACCCATATTTGTTTGATTTTCCTCATGGAATAATTAATTAAACCATAATTTAATTATTATTCCCAGTCATGTTTAACCCAAAATCAAAGAAATTAATTAGATAAACCTTTTTTTATCTTATTATTTTCTAGGAATAATTATTTAAACATTATTTAGATAATATTCCTCGTTAAATATGACCAAATCATCCACAAATAATTAAATAAATCACTATTTATTTAATTATCTTTCAACCACTTCCTTAAATAATTAAATAAATCATTATTTATTTGATTATCTTCTAACCGCTTTCTTAAAAAGATAAATAAATCATTTATTTATTTATTTTTGACAAATCAAGGGATTTGACCCAAGTCAAATACCTTTTCCCTCCAAAAAATATAATAAAATATTCCATAAAAAGTGGATCTAGATCTGGTTAACCCATGCACCAAGATCTAAAATGACCCAATATTTTGTTATAAATAGGAGGGTTTTTCCTACCATTCTTCACCTTTTGTTGCCTATTAGATCACTCTGGATCTATACACTTGGTCACCATTTTCTGCCATTTTTCTCCCTTTGAGCTCTACTTTTTGCATTGGGTTTTCTACATCAACTAGAGAGAAGAATCTTAGATCTGAAGTGCTGAGGACTTCCAAGAACCCATCCCACTGAGGGGAATTGGATACTCCTTCTGGTTTCCCTCACAGGTGCCCCATTTAATACAAAAATTCTTTCAAAAATTGTTCTTGTCTTGTCTATTGGTATATGGAGCAAACCCTTATTTTTACTGCTTAATGTCTTTCCATACATAGATCTGGTGTTTTGCAGCTATTTTCTTGTCTAACTAATCGCAGATCTGAAGATATTGGCAGCCACTTTTGTTGTTAGGGCTATTAGTTATGCGTAGCTAAAGTGGTCCCTTTTCGTACACTTCGACAAAGGATTCATACTAACAAATGGCGACTCCACACGGGTTTTAAATTACGACCGCTGTCGTTTTTCATATTCTTGCATATCCAGCTACTTCAGACCCTAGGGTTTCTTTTCAGCTGTTTATTTTTCCTATTTTTATGGTGTTTTTCTCACATAAAACCCTAAAACATTAAAATTTCTAACTTCCGTGTGTTTCTGGCCCTATTGCGCAGGTAAGCGACACCAGCCGCAACTGAGACGGCAAATTTTCTGAAAATCTGCCGCCGAGACAATCAGAACTGGGGGTCGCACTTTTTGGCCCTAAACCTACGACCTGGACCTCCAGGTCGCACTTTTCAGCCTGTTTCCTGCGACCTGCACTGAAATCAGGTCAGAAACTGCGACCTGCCATTTTTTCAGCAATTTTTCTGGGTTTTGTTGCAGCTTCTGTCAGGGTCCTCCAGCCTCTGTCCCAGCCTGTTTTGACCAAGTTCTGATCTTTTTTTACTCATCTAAGTGGGAACCTAGCCCCTTAGGGCTTTAGTACCCTCCACTTTTTGTGGAAGAGTTTTAAGTTGTTTCAGCCGTCTGTTTTTCAGAGCTTCAACCTCCTTTTTCCAGATCTGTTACCTCCCTTTCAGATCCTTTGAAATCAGCCTTTCTTCCTTTCAAATCACCTCCTGTCGTTTTGTTTGGACCTCCTTTGAAGGCCTCCGCCTTGCCCCCTCCAGTTTTTGCTGATTTCCTTCCTTTTTCCAGCCACCTTGCCTCTGTCTCTTGGCTGTGATCTGCACCTCTTTTCAGCAGCTTTATCCTTTAGATCCCTGTCCCTTTTGACCTTAGATCTATTGGCCTCTTTTCCATGTGTTTTACATAGATTTTTCCCTTTCTTTTCAGAATAGTTTTGAGAGACCCACCTTCTTGGGTTAGATAGATGCACAAGTAGCTGTTATTTTTCTGTTATTTCAGCATTATATTCTGTTCTCTGTAGGTTTATTTTTCAGCTACACAACACACCTTTTTTTTCTTGCTCTCAAAATGGAAAGGGTTTAAAAATTAAAATTAACACATGTCACACACTGACCCTAAGCGAAGAAGCGCCTGGTTAACACCGCCTGGCAAAGACTCTAAAATCAATTGTCACTGCACCTTTTCTGCCCTTGACCTTAATTGATTATGTCCCTTTCTGCCCCTGTCGGTTTCCTTCTTCCTGTCATCATTGCGCCCCCAAGGCGCTTATCCCGGAGACTTCTTGGCCTTCATCCTCAGTTTCCGGTCGATCGACCTGCTCCGCCCCGCCGTCGTCGAGCCAGTCCACCTTCGAGTCCGCACTCCGACTCCTCTCCTGATTCATCGGGTCCTCCTTCTCCTCTTGGTTCTCCCCCTATCACCTTCACTATGTCTGGTCCAGGGCCTAACGCTAGCGGTTCTCCCGGCCCTAATGTCGGCCCTACTACTAGCGGAACCGCCACAGGAACTACCCCGACCACCCCTGTGCTGTCATACATTGCAGGCCTCAGCCTCCTCGATTTCCATCAATTGATCAATGACCCCATTCACCACAATGCTAATTGGCCTGCTATGCCAACCAAGCTCCCCTCCGACATCCCTAAGTTTGAGGGCCTTAATGGCGAAGATCCAACCAATCATGTCCGATCTTTCCACATGTGGTGTTCCTCCAATTCCATTACCGATGACTCCATCCGTCTTCGTTTGTTCCAACGCACGCTTACCGGCGAAGCTTCTAAATGGTATGTTGAACAAGCCACCTCTACCCATACCACCTTCGAGACTCTTGCCCAAGCCTTTTTGTCGTACTTCCAGCTCCCTCTCCGATACGATACTGGCACGGAGCTCTTGACTTTCTTTAAGCAAGCCTCTTCAACACGCCTTTCCGCCCATGTTCAGGAATGGCGACGAAGACGGAGCTTATGTCGAGCCCCTCCCTTCGAAGATCGGGTTTACATGGACTGGTTCCTTCGCACCCTTCCCGCTCCCATCGGCAAAGATGTCGCCTCTCATTTTCCTCAAACTGAAGAAGCCGCCCTCCAAATAGCCTTGAAATATGACCCGATCTACGCTCAATCTGGTTATGTTTATACCGTTCTTCCTGACCTCCCCAGGCCCGGTGGCGCTAACGCCCCGGGGGCATCTCATTCCGCCGACGGTATCGTTGGATCCCTTTCCCACCCATATCACCCTCCCATGGGCCATGGTCCCCCCGCAGGCCACTCTCCCCCCCTCTCTCCTCCTGCAGAGCATGTATCCGTGGATACGCATGCCTCCTCCTTTGCCCAACCTACCCATTACCCTTATCCGCAGCTTGGTGCGCCAGCTCCTCCAGCATATGCATTTCCTCCTCCCTTGCCTCCTCAACCCCAGCACCAGCATCTACAGCCCCCTCCAGGGCAAGTATTAGCACAGCAGGGCGCGACCAATCCTCCTTCTTCTCAAAGAAGGAGGAGAGGCAATCCGAACCCATCTTCCCCTGGTACCCGTGGACCCAATCCTGGTGTGGACCCTAGCACTACCAACCAGCAACAGGGCACTCAGCCCAAGCTGGACAGGCTGCTTCGCACAAATAAGCCTTGTTCGTGTTGCAGTGTTTATGGACATTACACCCACGATTGCCCCCTCTTACCCCAGATGCGACAGATGTGGGAGTCTCAAGCCACATTGTGCGGACAGCATGCCTCCCCTCATGCTCCTCCTAATGTGGCCACTACCTAGTCAGCTGTGTTTACTGATCCTTTCCCTCAGCAAGGATTCGTGGCTACCCAACCGCCCGACAGCCAAGTAGCCTCTCCCCCTTCCCTTTCTGGTTCCTATGATTACCAGATCCTTATGATGCACTCCGATCCTAACCCATCCGTTGATCTTCACCTTCAAACTCAGTCTCGCCAGTACTCTAAGCCTCCTGCTCAGTCTGCTCCCGAGCCTCCTTCTTCAAGTTCTCCAGAGCCGCTTTCATCACCCAGTGGACCCTTGCATATCCCTCAACCAAAATTTGAGGTTCATACCAAGATACCTAAGGGCCCCCTACGTCGAAATGCGGCTCCCAGTCGAGCTTCCCATTTGTACAGCATAGTAGATGATTTGGCGCAATCTCCTGCCGCCATTTCCACACTGGAACTCCTCCAGTCGTGCCCTTCCCAAAAGAAGGCTCTACTATCTACCGTGGGCACTGTAGATCCTGCTGATGACCAAATGATTGTTTTCGATGCCACCAAATCGGACCCTCCTCTCCCTCTCCTTCCGTCGCCTTCCAAATCCCGCTCAAAATCCGTAACGCCAACGTGTCCCGATGTATCATTGAAGAGGCATCCACATGCATGATGTCCGTCGGGCTAGAAGCAACCCCTGATCTCCTGAACCGGCCCCTTCCACGATCACCCTTTCGAGCGTGACTCGCCATGCCTCCCACCCTGCCGGGTCTGCTTCTCAATTGTCCTATCACCCTCGCCGGTAAGACTGTTTGCATTGACGTCGAAGTCATTGACGCCCCGCTAGATTACAACATTCTATTGGGGCGAAGCTACACCTATGCTATGTCTGTTTTCCCATCCTCGGTCTTTCACAAGATGTCTTTCCCCATAATGGAAAGATAGTCACCATTGAACAGTTGACATATCATGAGCCAAAATCTCAGACCTCATCTGAGACGACCATCTCTTCTGTAGCCAACAAGCAAACCGTTGATTCCTTGACCAGTGTCTGCCCCGGCATTTACAAAGATTCCTCCCTGCTTGGAACTTTCCCTAACCTTCCTCCTGCTCCTATCACTGATCCCAGCTTATCGAATATTTGCATGATGCACCATTCTAGTCATTTACAGCGGCCCGCCTCGCACAGGTCAAGAATCTCCCCTCGCCCCTTCGCAACCCGCTCCTAGCTATCTATCTCGCCCAATCGAACCTCCTCCTTCGGCTCTACCTTCACAAAATTGCATCCAAGAACCTTTACCCTCCCCGGAATGCTAACTCCAATTTAACCATCTCAAGCCGTCCCTCCTGGTCATTACCCTGCTGGGCAGATCCCTTTCCTAGCTCCCCCTCCCGGAGTATATTCTGTCCCCGTCATGGCCACCCTCTCTCTCACTAACTTGACCTTGGGCATACCGGTCTGGTACCTTGATCCCCCAGCCGCCACCCCTCCTGGTCATCCCAAGCCCTATATGGCTTTGACACCGGTTCAACCGGTCCCCCTAGCTTCCTCCGTTGCCACTGTGCCCCCAGCACCTCCACAGGACCCTTCTCCTGTCGTGACGGCTCCCGGGAAGAAAGGAAAAGCCCGCAAGGGGGCACCTAAAGACAAGACTACCACGACTGACCCGGCCCCTTCTCCGCCCGCGAAGCCTTGCGCCTTATGTGATGTCACCGGTCATGCCACCCATGCTTGTCCCGAGTTGCCCTGTATTCAGCCCATGGTTAAAGTCGCGTTCCCCGAGTCTACGGTCCCTGAAGCCCCCATTCCTTCTCCGTCCGTAACCAAGAACCCCAAGACTCTCCGCACCAACAAGCCTTGTGCTCTGTGCGGCGTTCATGGCCATTACTCCCACCATTGTCCTCACCTGACGCACTACCGCGCCTCTTTAGAGGTAATCCGAGAGTATGAGGTTGAACAAAATCAATCCGCCTCTCCTATCCTCGCGCAGTACGCTTCAGGTCAACCTGAGGATCCCCTCGCTCCCATCGACATTCCCCCCCCTGATGTTCAGATGACGGAGTCTACTGTAACCATCCTTTACCTATCCTCCTCTGAGAGACACTCGGAGCCTAGCCTGTCTGCATCCTCCCCTGTTGTGTCCCTTGATCACCCTTTTCCTCCCCATACACGAGATCACTCCACCTGTGTCTCTGTTGACCTCCGCAGCCCGAGTCCTCACCATGCTCCCGATAGCCCTCATATACCACCCTGTATGAGTCATGGTCATCCTGCCCCTTGCACTCCCTCCTGCGGTTGCCGCCCGATGACTTCTGTACACTCACGCTGCCGTCATTTCCTTTCATCCCCTCATTTATTGTCTTGTCACACCATTCTGCAGGACCCCTCGTCCACACCCTTTATCGGCTACGCCGATGGTGCAAGTCGCTACTCCAGGAATCTAGCCTCGGCAGGTTGGGCCATCTTCACCCCCTTGCATGCCCTTGTTCTTTCTAACAGGGTATGCATTGGTTCTGCCACCAACAATCAGGCCGAATATGATGCAGTGCGTGGCCTATTAGCTGATGCCCTCTTTCATCGCATCCTCCATCTGCACGTTCGTTTGGATTCCCTGCTTCTTGTAATGCAACTCAATGGTGTTTATCGTGTGCATAACCCTGTGCTACTTAGATGCTATTTACGAGTGAAAATCTTAATACGTGCGTTTGAAACCATAACTTTCAACCATGTACCTCGAGAACAGAATCACTATGTAGATAGTATTGCAAACCATGTTCTAGATTGGCATTTATCACACACATTTCATACAAGACAATAACATTAAATAAACCATCCAAAAACGATGCATATCCATAATATGTGTCGCAAAACATGTGTTTAGAGTCCATCTACTCTGATACATACGACATGCCCATAACATGTTACAAACAAAAACCCAAAACTGGGGGCACCACCTGCCCCTACATACATCATAGGGGGCACCACATGCCCCTACCCCTAATCACTATCTGGAGGCTCCCGGGCCAATGGCTCTGCCCCTGTAGCATGTAGATCGCGCATAGCCTGACCGGCCATCGCCATGCGCCGCATGACACCTCGCCACTCCGAGGGTAGACCAACACATGGCTCTATGAACTGGTCATCTAAGTCCTGCCACCCGCGCTCTGATACTCCGGTCAACAACCTTTTGCATCTACGGAGGATGTCCTCCAGCAGGGCGGCTGCATCCTCATTTTGCGCCGCTCTCGACCCACTTGGACCTGTAGCTCCAGACGCTGCCGGTCGTCCCATATATACGGCCGGTTTTATCGGTGCTATATCTGCATACCAAAAGTACATGAATCAGTACCATCAATTACTATTCAAACACTTTAACATGCCCACACAAGAATAGCAATCTGTCACTTACCATCGGGCCCCCAGACTCAACCAGGCGGAAGTGGCAGATCCGGATCTCCACAGTAGCTCATCCCACTATAGGGATAGTCGTCTATGTACAATGGCATCTGATCCCAATGGGCAAAAAACTCCGGTCGAAACACTCGCCCGACCGCCCCTCCTCCTCCTCTGCACAGTAGCCATCCCCAACGGCGCATCCTGGGCTCTCTCGGGCCCCCATCTGGAAGCTGTACATGAGGCCTCAAGGTCGGGATCTTCTCAAAGAAGAAGGTGCACAACAAAGTCCCATATGAGCAGTCATGGTTCACCTGCCGCCTGCATAGTGACAATTGTCGCTTTAGCGACACCAACAACATCTGGGCCCACCCATAGTAGGTCCCACCCAACACATTTTCCACCAACATCATCTGCCCCCCAGTGATGTGATGGAACGCCTGGCTGCCCAGGATTCGCAGCACAGCTGCGGCCACTGCACGGGTGTCTAGCCTCTCTAGATCCCCGATCGGTGTTCGAGTCCCCTTGACTTGGAGACCCGGTCGACAATGGCGTTCCACGAACTCCATGATATGTCGCCCCCGCGGCAACACTGGCGTGTGTTTTCCACCATCCCTGCTGGCGAGAGACCGCCGAAGTACACGTCCCGGACCGTCGCCGATCCCGTGCTCCCCTCGCACTCACAAAGATATCTCCCGATCTCGGATCAAATCGACGCATCATTCCAAAGCGCAACGGTTCCCAGTGCTGATCAACGGGTTCTCCAAAAACTTGAGAACCCCAAATCTGGCCAAAACACGGCGGACGCCCTGATCCGCCTGGATCTCTGTCCGTAGTGTCCCTGGATCTCTCTCTCTCCAGTTGACCCGTAATTCTGCCATACCTGCACAAACACATCATTTTTGTCAGCGTACAGATCGGGAAAACCATAACCAAACACCTAAACCCAACTTCTAGCCATAAAACAGCACAAAAACCCCCTCATCTCCCAGGTCGCAGTTTTCTGCTCTTTTCTGGACCAGGTCGCACTTTTTGCCGTGATACCTGCGTCCTAGGTCGCAATTTTTGCCCCAAAAAGTGTGACCCGGCCGTAGAGATGAAGGAGGGGCTGTTTCTGGGATTCTGGGTCCTAAACTGAAAATGTAATCCATCAAAATGCAAGAGAAAAGTTAGACCTCTTACCTGCAACTGACGGATCGCGATTCCAACGGTCAGTTTGTCCGCTACGTTCGCCGCAAGATTTAGGGCTTTCTCTCCTCTCTACATTCACCACAACAACAATAGCAAATGAGTGATTTTGGAGGGAAAACTGCCTTATTAAAAGAGAACCCATGTTTCTTCTTTCAACTGCTGTGACCACACCGTAGCCCCGTTTGACGAACCGTCTGCACCGTTGGAAAGCTCTCACCGAGCCCTCAAATGGGTATCTGTTAGTTGTTTGAGATCTGACACTCCACCAGGACACATTTTTTCCAAGCAGGGTCACTTTACCCCTCCTAAAAATCGAATTTCCTCACTTATGCCACTTGTACTTGGGGCACCATATTGCCCCCTTACTTGTCCTTGTTCGTGTCGATTTTCGTCATGAGTTCCCATCATGTACTCATGTTTCCATGGTTCCCCCATTGGGGCCTAGACTGTGTGGTAGCACCATCGAGTCGCCCTTGTTTAGAGCATCCAAGTTGAGTCATCATTCCCTCCATGGAGTCTATGCCGAGTCCCTTTATACCCCACTATAGCCCTCCATCCATCATTGATTGGTCTCTCTCTTGTGTCGCACATTATGACCTTCAGTTTCACTGTCCCCCATCCCTGATGATGTTGTGTCAGTCGCTACCATGTCATTCATGCCCTTTATGCTCTAGCAAGGGAAGTCATCCATTAGCTACTCAGTCCTTTCCATTTCACTATCATCATTAGTGTCAGTCTGTCCGTCGCTTTACTCTTTTCTCTAGTGCCTTGGTTGAGAGTCTCTCATTGCCTCAACTATGGCGGACCTCCTTCTGTCGACATCAGCTCATTTATTCCAGAAGCCAGGTCTAGAGGGCGGTGTACCTTGGTTCCAGCTTCCACTCTTGTTCGGTGCCTAGGATCAGGCAAAGGGATATCTCCTTTCCCTTTGGCTTGATTGTTTCTCCAACTCCTTCAGCATGATCGAGATTCGTATACTTGATGGTCCAGTGATCCAGCAGCAGCTCTTGATGATTCCCGGGTGTGTGTGAGATGTTTCAACCCTCATGAGGGGGTGGCCCTGCAGGTAGCCCCCCACATGCCCGGATGACCTCTTCTATGCAGCCTTCGATGTAGCTCCAGATATTTGATGATGTTGGCCATAGCCACTTGCAGCGCCTCTTCGATTTGCATGTATCAGTCAGATTTTGTGAGCCCTTCCCCATTTGCAGGGGGCATTTGGGTTGTATTTGTATCTCATGTACTCAGATATTATTGTACAAGTCCTGGCTGTTATCCCAGGCACAACATGTATGTGAGATTCCTCATTGTATTTTTATCTGGCTCATGATTATGCCAGCTGTACTTTATGGTTTGGTCCCTTGTTTACTGGACACACTATTCTTTTGTACTTTGTCTCGGCGGGCATAGGTATGCCTCCCCCGCCGCCTTCAGCACAGGTACCCTCTCATAAAAAGAGACTTGTTGCACCTGCGAGTCTCGTCTCCTTAGGGTCTAGTCCTTCAGCACACTATCTACCTCACATTTCTCTCTCTGACATCCCTTTTGTTGTCTAGTGATTGTGTTCTTACAACGTACTTCGGTCATACGATTTGCTCCCGACACTCGCACGCTGGGGGGCAATCTGTTACACCATTTTTTGGTCATCTAACTTATTATCATTAGATGGACCCAAGTACACCATGTAAGACCAGTTTTACCCTAAGTAAAACCGCTTTCACTATGTTAAAACAGGAAACCCCAAAAGGAAATATTAAAAAAACCCATATTTGTTTGATTTTCCTCATGGAATAATTAATTAAACCATAATTTAATTATTATTCCCAGTCATGTTTAACCCAAAATCAAAGAAATTAATTAGATAAACCTTTGTTTATCTTATTATTTTCTAGGAATAATTATTTAAACCTTATTTAGATGATATTCCTTGTTAAATATGACCAAATCACCCACAAATAATTAAATAAATCACTATTTATTTAATTATCTTTCAACCACTTCCTTAAATAATTAAATAAACCATTATTTATTTGATTATCTTCTAACCGCTTCCTTAAAAAGATAAACAAATCATTTATTTATTTATTTTTGACAAATTAAGGGATTTGACCCAAGTCAAATACCTTTTCCCTCCAACAAATATAATAAAATATTCCATAAAAAGTGGATCTAGATCCGGTTAACCCATGCACCAAGATCTAGAATGACCCAATATTTTGTTATAAATAGGAGGGTTTTTCCTACCATTATTCACCTTTTGTTGCCTATTAGATCACTCTGGATCTATACACTTGGTCACCATTTTCTGCCATTTTGCTCCCTTTGAGCTCTACTCTTTGCATTGGGTTTTCTACATCAACTAGAGAGAAGAATCTTAGATCTGAAGTGATGAGGACTTCCAAGAACCCATCCCACTGAGGGGAATTGGATACTCCTTCTGGTTTTCCTCACAGGTGCCCCATTTAATACAAAAATTCTTTCAAAAATTGCTCTTGTCTTGTCTATTGGTATATGGAGAAAACCCTTATTTTTACTGCTTAATGTCTTTCCATACATAGATCTGGTGTTTTGCAGCTATTTTCTTGTCTAACTAATCGCAGATCTGAAGATATTGGCAGCCACTTTTGTTGTTAGGGCTATTAGTTATGCGTAGCTAAAGTGGTCCTTTTTCGCACACTTCGACAAAGGATTCATACTAATGAAAGATAGTTGGTTACCTGAAAGCTCGCATGATAGAACATCATCATATAGAGAGAAAATTGTAGAGATTTGATTCTTAACTTTATCTACCTGCTTTTGAACCACTTTAACCTTTTCCTTCTCTCCTCTAAGCTGGGCGAATGTCTCATCTTTTGTGACAAAGAGGTCGGTGAACTTCTTTTTCAGTGCCTGATATTCTTGTAATGGCACTGCCTCCTTTCTTCACTGTGTCAGTTCATGCCGCACTTACACTAGCTCATTTCATAATCTCTGGTTAGCAGCTATCTCTACTAAATGGGCATAGGAAGGGGCTTCCTCTGTTTGGGTCCCCTTTTCTTCTATAACTTTCTGCTCAGTTTGGGTGGATGTTTCGATGCTGTTTGTCAGTTCTGTCTACACTTCAGCCTTGGTGGTGTCTACCAGGTTGGTTTGTACTTCAATTTCAGTAGTGGTTATCAAATTGGTTTGTGTTCCAGTTGTTAGCTAGCTATAAAATTTGTTATATCAAATGCTGGCTAAAACATTTTTGGAGTCTTCAAGAAACAATTTTTATTGATAAAAAGATGTTATCTCTTGAAGACTCTTGAAGGCCTCATGCCCTTGTCTAAATCTTCACTGCTGTTCCCATTCTATACTTAGAAATTCTGCTGATTTCATGAAAAAGACTGCTGCAAAATCACCATTTCTCCCTTCCTCCACTCATAAACTAACCTTCATTTTGCTTCCCTTTTTCTCCATAAAACTCATCTATTTAAATTATTCCCCTTCTTCCATTCATGAAAATCATTTTTACATAGTTTAAAACTCATTTTTAAACTATACCAAAACCCCCAAATCCATTGAAAAACTTGAAAATTTTCATAAAAAATATATTTTTGTATTACAGACTTAAGCCCCTCGGGCTAAGCCTTAAACCACTTCCCCTCCATGTGCCCTAGTTCTAGAACCAAGTGCTAGCCATCCAGGTTCTTATCGCATCATAAAAACACAACGCGCAAAGTTTATTTCTCATGGTTAAAACCTCTAATGCGATTAAGCCCATGTACACAGCCCCCGATCCCATTATTGTTTTATATAACCTGTGGGCCCGTAATCGGGCGCTAAACCATTGAAATGATTCATTCCCGATTCATTTTTTCCTTTGTAAATACATAAAACCCTTTTATCCAAATGTTTGGTCTAACACGCCCATACAATGATTTTTAATGAAAAATGGGTAGATTGAAATAGACCCGCATCGTTTCTCCGATGCCATTAAACCCCTTTGCATAAACTCCACCCTCCTCCGCTTTATCCATATAACCTACGCCCCTGGACCAAGTGTTGAATTCTCAAAGCACTTAATCACATTGGAGGATTTTACAATGGGTAGATCAAAAAGACGAAGGCCCAATCCAGATTGGCCCTCATATGCATACGCCCCGAGCATATTACATTTCATAAAGACCAACAGCCCCACAATCGGGCGCCAGTCATTTTATTATATATAAACCCACCCGATGTATATTCAACCTTTGCTTTTCATAAAAAATTTGGGTTTTCATATGATATAAGGGGGCCCGCTCGTCTATTGGCTGAACCCACCTCTGTCGTTGATCTCTGGCCAATCCAATGGCCTGCGCAAAATCGCATCGAGAGTTTCCATTTGTGCATTAACATTTTATGCCACCCCGATTGGTCAACCCCCGATGAACTCTCCGCCATCGATCTGATCTGCAGATGGATGGTCCATACTCAATCGCTTCGTCCCACTCACAGTCCTCTACCCCGCCAATGCCTCTGCCTCCGATTGCATCTGGACCGTCCACGTGTCTAGATCAGATGGTCCAGAGTGCTCCTACCGACTTTGGTTATATTTATGCACCCCGCGTTCTAAATGTTTTGAACCAAATCCTGACCGTTGATCTCTGTAGATAAACGACCCTCATTAACCCATCTTCTGCCTTTGTATTGTTCCCATTGAACCCCCAGATTCAATCATGGTCGTCGATTTGTTTCATCCAATAGCTACACTCCTCCCCTCACCCTCTGCAGCAGTAAAACCCAAAAATGCAAGATTTCTTAAATATTTTTTGTGTTTTGCAGGTTTTGAAGGCTTTTCCCATTATAATATAAAGAAAAAGAAAGCCGAGGGTGACGATCCTCTGGCCTTCCATTACCAAAGGGAAATAACTACGAGGGATCCATTTCACGTCCCATCGATGCTTCATGGGCATTAATGGCATATGAGCCCTCTGCGACCTGCACATCAACAAGAGTCAAAGTTAGATAAAACAAAAGAGTATCAGTGTTGAAGACTTGCCATAGTAGAAACAGAATATTGAAGACAGTTTGGGGATTACAGCTAAGATTGATTATCAAAAGCGTAATCCTCCAAATTAAAACACAATTAAAAGAAAATCATAAGTGTTTAACAGACAGAAAGGCCTCCACCACCTCAATAGAGGCGAATTGATTCCTCTCAGCTACCACAGTGCCACCTGTAGCCACAAGCATTCAAACAGAGGCCGAAGTTATTGATCAAAATAAAATATTTGCCTCAGCGCGGCCAGAGAGTTAATTCTGCCAAAGAACTTAATGCACAAAATATCAGCATAGTTACTTTAACATAACACGGAGCCTTAAAAGTCAACAAAATCTCCCACCAAGCTTAATCTTAAATGTAAAACAATTAATATATAGGACACATATGTAAACTTCTTCATTGAGCCCCTCAAAGTCCGAGAATTCATTAGTCTGTATTAATTATCTTGGGAGATCTTTTATCAGATCCCACCTCCTCATCCTTCTATAAGTACTGCTGTAGAAGATGAGAAAATGTTGGTTGGCTGAACTTTGAAATATACTTGAGCTTGAGACTTCTACTTGTAAATAGTGTTCACTGGCTCTTGAAGCTCTGCTTGTGATAGATAAGTTAGTCTGGGAAGAGTAGATGATTGCAAAACTAAAGCATTGGACTTAAAGCTATAACTGGTTTGAAGCATCAATACAAGTTTATTTATGGGATCCTAGTCTATGTCAACGGTGATGTTTTTCTTATTGTAAATCGTTATTTTACTTCTGTTTTCACTTTGTCCATTTTCTCTTATAAATAACAGCATGCATAGAGTTAGGATTTACTGTATATCAATACCCTTCTCTGACTGAAAATATTTATCTATATGTTTTCCTCCCCCTTGTGTTATTTAGGAATGATTTAATTTAGTTCAAGAAGTAGGAATGTTGGCGTTCCCTCATCCTCCTATTTAACTAAATATTATTCCTGAATTTTATTTTCATTTCATGTTAAGTAGAGATGAACTAAGGAAGATATGGTGAGCCCTGGTCCTAGTTTTATCCGAAAAGACTGTTTGAAAGTTTCCCTTGGAATGTGTTAAAAGCTGGCTAGTTTCAAAGTACTTACCATATCTTAGGCCATTCTGTGTTATATTTGGGTTTGTCTTGAAAGTTACCAAGTAAAGCAGAGTTAGGAGAGGATTTGTGGTGAGCCCGACCCGCTAGTTTCTTCTCCAACAGTTGCCTTCAAGTTCCCCCCTATTTTTATATGTTTTCTATTGAAAGTATATCAAAGGCTGACTAGTTTCGAAGTACTTACCAGATCTTGGATTTCTTCTTTGTATTTCTTAAGTGTTTTTCAAAGGCTGGCTAGTTTCAAAGTACTTACCAGATCCTAGGCTGCTCTTTGTTCTTCATCTGTTTAATTCCCCTTCTTGTTGTATCATTTCATCCCATAAATCAAACTTTAGAGAGATCCTTAGACATAGATGACTTGCCCCATGGACCACTTTTTCCTCTTGTTGTTTCAATTAAACCCTATTATGACTCCATAGCCCAATGGACTAAAACATGCAATTATCTATCTTTTTGGCCAAAGCTTGTTCTATTTGTTTGCAACTTATCACCTTTGAAACTCGTTGCATTTAGAACTTTCCACTCAAATAATAATCATGCTCAACCATCCAAAAACAAAACAAAACCCTTGGCCTTCATAACTAGCCTAAAATCATCACCTAAAACCTTCAAATACAAATCCATCTTTGCACTTATTGGAGAGATCCCTCTCTGAATTTAGAAGGGCTAGATCCTAGAATCCAAAAGTGGTTGAAACTATGTTCTCCCTGTAGTCGTACTTTTTCCAATCTTGCTGATTACAGGGAGCTAACATATCTGGCGAATCCGCTGGGGATTTGAGTTATTGTCTTTTTGAATAATTTAGATATCTAAAAAAACCCCTTTTACTCACTAAACATTTGGCATATTGGCCAGCTGAGCCACCATTAATTAACATATCTGGCAACTCCGTTGGGGACTTGAGTCGAATTTTCATCTTAAGTTCCCTTAAAACACTTCATAACACCTTGTGAGTAAGAAGAAACCTTTTCAAGCACTACCAAACACGTGGTAATCATGGTAAAACTTGTTTGAATCAGTGACAAACTAGGCAAACCCTAGGATTATCATAAGAGTTTATCTAACCTTGAAAAATCAGTTGGCTTAGCCATAAGAGTAGACTGTCTTTGTCTCATAACCGTAGCTAAGTTTTGAAACATATTTAGGACACTCTTAGCAACCAATAGGACTGAAAAATAACTCAAAAAACCCAAAAATATTTCAGATTGGTATTCAATAAACATGGTGGTGGACCATAAAACCTTTTACCTCCTTAGGAGCTAAAAACTTCCACTTGGCGACTCCACAATTCAAACAGACCTTAAGACTCCACTGGGAAGAACCTCTATCATTATAACATCGTCTAAAACTCAGTTAGAGGACTGTAGTATTGAAATTTGTCTAAAACAGATTAGTTAACCTCTTAAAGACTGTCATATCTGGTTGAACTTTGCATGTTTAGTTGGATCTAATAACAAAGGATAGTGGCTCCTAGAAAGATTCATACTATAGCCCATCCTGACCCAAACCCACCGGAGGTAGTTGATAACCCAAATTTTCAACTATTTTCAAATCACCCTTGAGAGCTAATTCAGTTCCTAAAAATATTTCAGCTCTACAACAATCACAAGATGACTTAGTAAATCCATTTAGAACTAGGTCATTTGATGATATAATTCAGTTAGACTCTGAGTCTTCACTTTCATCCTCAGAAACAAGTGAACATCCTAGTAGTAGAGAAACAACACCACTTGATTTACATTTCCTTCACAATTTAGGTGTCTCTCATCCAAGATCAGCTCAGCAATCTACTTCTGTTCCATCCACATCTACTCACCAATCATCCACTGTCCAAACCACTCCATTTCAGCCCACTTTCCCTTTTGTTAACCCACCTCTTGTAAATCCACTTCCACAACATATCATGGCAACATGGTATGCTCCCTTGGTCCTTCTTGTACCATTAGTCAATCTTCCACAGGACTATCAGTCCAAAATTCCATTATATGATGCTAGAAATACTACAACTGCATCACAACATGTAGATAAAATGAATGACTACTTTGAAAAAAATGAAATTGATGATGATTCTGTCAAACTTAGACTATTTTCTCAAAGTTTGGGGGGAGAAGTAAGAAAATGGTTTAAAGGCTTAACCTCCCACAGTATAAATAATCTCCAAACCTTCCATCAGACATTCTTAAACAAATGGGAAGTGAAGAAGAATCCTCTCCAAATACTTTCTGATTACAAGAACCTCTACAGAAACACAGGGGAAAGTGTACAAGCTTATTGTACTACATTCAACAGTATATATAATGCACTTCCCCCAGATCTAAAACCTCCACAAGGCGCAACGTTAAACAAATTTATTGAAGGGTTAGACCCTGAGATGGCTTATCAACTGAGAGAAAGAGACCATGCAACTCTTGAAGATATGCAAAAGGGTGCTCTTGCTGTGGAAGTTAACTTAATGGAGAAAAGATAAAGAATGAAGAATGAGAAGAGAGTATCCTTCAAGGAGGAATCCACACCTTCTACTTCCAGCTCAAAGATGGAAAGAATGATGGAGGAAATGATGAAGAAAATGAGCATACTCGAGAGAGCACAAGCAAGTCAAAACCAAACTGCTCCTCAAAAAAGAAACCAGAACCAGAATCAGAATTTTAGAAGGAACCAACCTCCAAATAGACCTAGGGAAGATGATCAATAGATCACTCCTCCCTTTCATCAAAACTATGTAAGTGAGGTTGAGGAAACATATGAGATAATAGAGGAAGATGATATCAACATGCTGGGAGTAGATAATGACGACTTTGAAGTCCATTATGATAGAAAACAAGGTCTTTACACAGCTTATGATGAGAACAGAGATGATGATGAAAATTATTATCAAGACATGGAAAATGTCATCATAGAGTCTCAAAGAGAATATGACCTTAGAAGTAAAACCAGTAAAAAAACTCCCAACACCAAAACCTCTAACAAATCTTCACAAAAAAACCCTGTAAACAAGACTAAAGCTGTCAAACAGAAGGAAAAAACAACAGCTGGAAATTCTGACAAAGGTAAAGAAAAAGGCACTCACAACATTACAAACCAGAGTGCCGACCTTAGCAGTACTAACACTTCAGCTAGTACTCCTTTTAAAACTATTTTTTCAAATGTAAATAGAACAAATCAGCAAGCTGATGTTGCTGATAGAGTGGCAGCTAGTAAGGCTGAGACAAGTTCTTCAAAGAATCAAATCCCTTTCAGCCTAGAGTAGGAAATTTCCAAAATTAAAATCTATGTTCCCTTGACTGAGTTAGCTGCCCAGAATGTATATAGGACCCAAATTTTGAAGGCTTTAAACATTGAAGAGAATAATGACACAGTCAATCTTAATGATGACCAGCCAGAGCTTATTTTTGGTCCAAATATTGAAGGTAAGTATCAAGAGGGACCTGTTCCTCCCTCTTATGTAATTTTAAACGTTTATGACAAGATTTTTCATAACGCTATGCATGATTCCGAGGCTTCTCATAATTTAATGCCAAAATCTGTAATGGAGAGCCTCGGTCTAGAAATTACCAGACCTTACAAAGACCTTTACTCCTTTGACTCAAGCAGAGTAAAATTTTTAAGATTAATCAGAGACCTTTGCATTAACTTAGCCCAGATTCCAGCCAAATACTTATTCATGGATATTATTGTGGCTAATGTACCCCCAAAGTATGGAATGTTATTATCTAGGTCTTGGGGGCCTAAGTTACAAGGCACTATGCAGATGGACATGACCTATGTGACTATCCCTATTTTCAATCAGACTAGAAGACTTTACAGGGAGTCCCACATGCAATACATAGTTACAAGCCAAGACAGACCACAAAAATCTCCTCTGTATTCTGTAAATATAGGCCTTGATTCTTTTATTCTGTTTAACGATGAAACACTTAGTGAATAAGTCACTTTAACATAATTAATGACCGATACAGAGCAAGAAGAACGCAACGTAGAAGTGTAAAAACATTTTGTTGTGTTTTAAAACTTTAGCAAACCAAAAAATTTAGCATTCTTTGCTTTTAAATCTTGACAGTCAAGAAGACAACCCTCAACACATCTAAAAATCTAACAAATTCAAGAAAATTCAACTAAGTGTTGATGTTCCACAACAATCAGAGAGAACGTTAGTCGAAGAGGAAAAACACCAAACAAATGAAACCGAAAATAGTCCTCTCTGGAGTATGTATTTTGATGGGTCATGCACTAGAACTAACGCTGGTGTAGGTGTCTGGATTTTCAACACTGAAAACAATCACACAGAGAGCATTTCCTGTAAATTAAACTTTCAATGTTCCAATAACATAGCGGAATATGAATCCCTGCTTTTAGGCTTGCATTTGTTGAAAGGGTTAGGAGCCAAAAGAATCAAAGCATATGGGGATTCTGAATTAATCATTAGGAAAGTCAACGGGGAATACAACGCAAATAACCCAAGACTTAGGGCCTATTGAAATGATGTCGTGGACCTTTTAAAAACTTTTGAGGAGTACCAGATAATTTTTGTCTCAAGGAAAATAAATATTGCAGCCCACAACTTAGCCTTTGCAGCTAGAACATGCTTAACGCCATATGAAACCAAAGACTACACAACTCAGATAAAATTCAAACCAGCCGTTCCTGATAATGAGAAATATTGGCAGGTGTTCTACGGGGACAAACAAATAGAAGAATTCATGCAATTCAGAAATGAATTCGAACTACACAATTCGGACTTAGATTATGATACAGAAGGTAGTGAAGAAAATTTTCTTGGTGAAGAAGAACCGTCTCCTGAACTTGTTAATATTAATCTACTATCCGGAAAACTTGAAAACAAAACAAAATTGATTGCAGAATTAGAAACATAAGAGTTAGAAACCCTGCAGTCCAAAGATGAAAGTTTGCCTAAGGGTCTGGCCCCTTTAGAAGAGTTGTTCGATTTTAACGATGTGGCCAGGAAGCCAAAACTGGAACCTATAGAGACTGAAGTTGAGGAGTGAAATATAGGCAGTAAACTTAAACCAATGATGATCAAACTGTCTAAGACTTTACCAGCTCACATTAAACTTAAATACATAGAGCTGTTCAAAGAGTTTTATGATGTTTTTGCGTGGAGTTACGAAGATCTTAAATCCTATGACACTGAAATAATACAACACAAAATCCCTCTCAAGGAAAGCCATAAACCATTCAAATAGAAACTGCGCAAAATAAACCCTGTACAACTCCCTTTGGTTGAGAAGGAGATTAAAAAGATGTATGAAGCTGGTATTATTGTCCCTATTAGATATTCTGAGTGGGTGTCTAATCTGGTGTCTGTTAGGAAGAAAACTGGAGAGATCAGGCTTTGTATAGACTTTAGAGGCTTGAACAAAGCTCCATGAAAAGACAAATACCCTTTACCTAAGATGGATCATATTTTGCAAAGGGTAGTAGGGTCTAGAAGAATTTCTTTGCTTGATGGCTACTCAGGGTACAATCAGATCTTAGTCCACCCTGATGATCAACTAAAGACAACATTTACTACACCTTGGGGCACTTTCATGTATGTGAAAATTCCTTTTGGTCTAATGAATGCTGGAGAAACTTTTCAGAGAGCCATGGACATAGCATTCTCAGAAGAACTGGTCTACTTCATCATTATTTACCTCGATGATGTTACTGTGTTTTCAAAGACAGATGAAGAGAACTTAGAACATTTAAGAAATTTTTTCGAGAAATGCAGAAAGTTTGGGATATCTTTGAACCCTAAGAAAACACTATTCGGTCTCCAAGAAGGTAAACTTCTTGGGCACATTATTTCTGAGGAAGGTATAAAGATAGATCCAAAGAGGATTGAGGCCGTATTGCAAATCTCTCATCCTCGAAACATCAAAGAGTTGTAGTCTTTCATTGGAAAGATTAACTTTTTTAGAAGGTTCATACCCAACTTGGTTGAGCTCCTTAGGAATATAACAAACATGTTGAAGAAGGAGCAGGGGGTAAAATGGACCTCAGAAGAAAAGAAGTCCTTTGAACTGGTTAAACAAGCGTTAACCAAAACACCAGTTCTAATAAGTCCTGATTTTTCAAAAGATTTTTATATTTTTTCATTTGCATCAGAACATACAATAGCTGTTGTCCTTTTACAGAAAACTCCACAAGGACAAGAGCATACTATTGCATTCTTTAGCAAGGCTTTGAGAGATGCTCCTTTGAAGTATAACATTATGGAAAAGCAAACCTTTGCTTTGGTTAAGGCTTTAAAAAACTTTAGAGTATACATCTTGCACTCACACATCATTGCCTTTTTCCCAAATTCAGTTGTGAAAGACATTCTAACACAGGACCCGAATGGTAAAAGAGGTAAGTGGATTATTGTTATTCTTGAATATGATTTAGAGATAAAACCCACTAAACTCATCAAAGGCCAAGGTCTAGCTAGGTTGATGGCTGAATCCAATTTTGAAGTTCTTGATATTAATATGATTAATGCTTTAGATGATTAAGAGGAAATATCAACTTCCACTGTTGAAAACCATTTTATGAATTCCTCTTGGTATGCTGATATTATTTATGTTTTGCTTAATTTGAATGCACCTCCTGGTTTGACAAAAACAAAGGCAAGGTTCCTAAAGTTGAAAGTCGTAAACAATTGCATTATAGATAGATGTCTTTATTGGAAAAATGAAAGTGGTATATTGCTTAAATGTTTGCCTGATTTTGATGTAGAGAAGGTTAAGCGCGAGTTCCATGAAGGGGAGTGTGGAGGCCACCTATACTGGAAAACAACAACCAACAAGATCTTGAGGGCTGGTTACTATTGACCTACTCTCTTTCATGACGTACACAAGATGATCATTGCCTGCCATAAATGTCAACTTTTTAAAGGCAAAAGAAAGCTGCTACCTCTCCCTCTGCATCTAATCACTATTGAAGCCCCTTTTCAACAGTGGGGACTTGACTTCATAGGTAAAATCCATCCATCATCCTCAGCTCAGCATAGATGGATTCTCACTGCCACAGACTACTTCACTAAATGGATAGAAGCCATCCCTTGTAGGAAAGCCAATGATTCTATTATTATAAAATTAATAGAGAATACTATTCTCTCTAGATTTGGTTGCCCTACCAATATCATCACTAATAATGCAGCAGCATTTGGATCAAAGAAGATGGTTGAGTTCTGTCACAAGTATCAGATAACATTGGGGCATTCCACGGCCTATTAACCTCAAGGTAATGGAATTTCAAAATCCTCAAACAAGAGTTTAGTGAACATAATCAAGAAATTGTTGGAGGACAACAAGAAGTCTTGGCACACAAAGCTTGTGCATGCACTCTGGGCTGACAGATTGACATTGAAGAAATATATTGGAATGTCACCCTAACAACTTGTGTATGGCACAGATGCAATTTTTCCAACCAGCCTTGGTGTGCCAGTTGTGAAGTTAATTCAAGAGTTGCAAACTGAAGATAATGGCATGATCATAAGAATAAATCAAACAATTCATCTTCAGCAAACTAGAGAAGAGGTTTATAACAAAGCATTACAAAAGTAGAACAACATCAAAAATCTTTTTGACAGAAGAACAAAGGTCAACAATTTCAAACTTGGGGACAAAGTTTTAAAGTGGGAATCAAGGAGGGAAGACAAAGGCAAGCATGGAAAATTTGACAACTCATGGCTTGACCCTTACTCTATTCATTTAGTTGCTGGTAACAATGCCTATTTCTTACAAGAGTTGAATGGAGTAGAATTGTTTGGGGGTCTTGTCAATGGCAGGATGCTTAAACATTACTTCTCTTGATCCATGTCATGTTCTGAAAGCCTTTTTATCTTTTTTCTCATTATAAATATATCATCCACCATTGCATTCAAAGTTAGAAAAATCAAAAATACAAAAATAGTGAAAGAAAGAAAAGAGGCCAGATTGTAAAAACAAGAAAGGTATAGCCCCATACCAAAAAAGAGAAACAAATCTGAAAGTGTGCAAGCTTAAATGCCACTCCTGAAGAACACACTTCTAATTAGTCATACAGCCTAATCTTGACTAATTAGCTTTAAATTTTCTGCTGATAGGATATTGAATTCAATTTTCCAAACTGTTTAATCTTGGCTTATCAGTAGGTAGATTAGGCTAGAAATGAAAGGTTCAAAAATGCTCAAAATTTGAACCTAATTTTCCAAAGAGAATGACTCAAATCTGTTTTATTTTCTGAGTCAAAATAGATGTAAATCTGGTTCTAATCAGCTTAAAATTTGAACCAGAGAAACAAGGAAAACAGCTAAAAACAAAGCTGTAAAAAGATGAAGGAAGTGCTTGAATTTTCAGATCTTAAGCCTTCTATTTTTTATTTAATTCTCTGCAAAATAATGTCTATGTGCAGTTTGTTTTTTATGCCATAGATCAACATCAAGTTAAACTGTTCAAACCTGACTTGTATGCTTTTAAATTTCTGTTGTAGAATTTAGAGAATAAAAATATATTAGACTGTTTAATCCTAACAGATTAGTAGATTAGGTAGAGAAACATATGAACTCAACTACTTAATCTGAGTTCATGGAGAAATAAGGAGTAGAATTAGAATATATTTCCTGCTTTCAAAAGAATAAAATGTTGTAAAAGAGTTTTCCAATCCAAGTGCACTCTAATGAAGAAAAAATGTTAGATCAGTAGGATTGGGTAGGTAGAAAGCTTGTAGATAAAAGATCCATTGTTTTTATGGCTGCTAATATGTTTTCAGAGAAAAAAGAAGATTATCCAAGGAAAGAAAGGTAGCCCAATGGATGAGGCACTGATCAGCCTCCCAGAGAATGCATTCTGAAGTTCTTGATGCCTTCAAGAAGGCACCATACCCATGTGGAGCCACTGTTAGCCAGCTATAAAATTTGTTATATCAAATGTTGGCTAAAACATTTTTGGAGTCTTCAAGAAACAATTTTTATTGATAAAAATATGTTATCTCTTGAAGACTCTTGAAGGCCTCATGCCCTTGTCTAAATCTTCACTGCTGTTCCCATTCTATACTCAGAAATTCTGCTGATTTCATGAAAAATACTGCTGCAAAATCACCATTTCTCCCTTCCTCCACTCATAAACTAACCTTCATCTTGCCTCCCTTTTTCTCCATAAAAATCCTTTATTTTCATGATTCCCCTTCTTCCATTCATGAAAATCATTTTTACATAGTTTAAAACTCAATTTTAAACTATACCAAAACCCCCAAATCCATTGAAAAACTTGAAAATTTTCATAAAAAATATATTTTTGTATTACAGACTTAAGCCCCTCGGGCTAAGCCTTAAACCACTTCCCCTCCATGTGCCCCAGCGCTGGAACCAAGTGCTAGCCATCCATGCGCTTATCGCATCAGAAAAACACAACGCGCAAAGTTTATTTCTCATGGTTAAAACCTCCGATGTGATTAAGCCCATGTACACAGCCCCCAATCCCATTATTGTTTTATATAACCCGTGGGCCCGCAATCAAGCACTAAACCATTGAAATGATTCATTCCCGATTAATTTTTTCCTTTGTAAATACATAAAACCCTTTTATCCAAAGTTTTGGTCTAACGCACCCATACAATGATTCTTAATGAAAAATGGGTAGATTGAAATAGACCCGCATCGTTTCTCCGATGCGATTAAACCCCTTTGCATAAAATCCACCCTCCTCTGCTTTATCCATATAACCTATGCCCCGGGACCAGGTGTTGAAGTCCTGAAGTGCTTAATTGCATCAGAGGATTTTACAATGGGTAGATCAAAAAGACGAAGGCCTGATCCCGATTGGCCCTCATATACATACGCCCCGGGCATATTACATTTCATAAAGACCAGCGGCCCCGCAATCGGGCGCCATTCATTTCATTATATATAAACTCGCCTGATGTATATTCAACCTTTTCTTTTCATAAAAATTTTGGGTTTTCATATGATATAAGGAGGCCTGCTGGTCTATTGGCCGAACCCACCTCCATCGTTGATCTCTGGCCAATCCAATGGCCTACACAAAATTGCATCGGGAGTTTCCATTTGCGCATTAAAATTTTACGCCACCCCGATTGGTCAACCCCCGATGAATATACTCAATCGCTCCATCCCACTCCCAGTCCTCTGCCCCGCCGATGCCTCTGCCTCCGATTGCATCTAGACTGTCCACGTGTCCAGATCGGACGGTCCATGGTGCTCCTACCGACTTTGGTTATATTTATGCACCCCGCGTTCTAAATGTTTTGAACCAAATCCCGACCATTGATCTATGCAGATAAATGGCCCTCATTAACATGTCTTCCGCCTTTTTATTGTTCCCATTGAACCCCTAGATTCAATCCTGGCCGTTGATTTGTTTCATCCAACGGCTACGCTCCTCCCCTCAACCTTTGCAGCAGTAAAACCAAAAAATGCAGGATTTCTTAAATATTGTTTGTGTTTTGCAGGTTTCGAAGGCTTTTCCCATTATAATATAAAGAAAAAGAAAGCTGAGGGTGACAATCGTCTGGCCTTTCGTTATCAAAGGGAAAGAACTTCGAGGGCTCTATTTCACGTCTTATCGATGCTTCATCGGCATTGATGCCATATGAGCCTTGTGCAGCCTGCACATCAACAAGACACAGAGTTAGATAAAACAAAAGAGTATCAGTGTTGAAGACCTGCCATAGCAGAAACAGAAGATTGAAGATAGTTTGGGGATTATGGCTAAGATTGATTATCAAAAGCCTAATCCTCCAAATTAAAACACAATTAAAAGAAAATCGTAAGTGTTTAACAGACGGAAAGGCCTCCACCACCTTAATATAGGCAAATTGATTCCTCTCAACTACCACAATGCCACCTGTAGCCACAAGCATTCAAACAGAGGCTGAAGTTATTGATCAAAAGAAAATATTTTCCTTAGCGCAGCCAGAGAGTTAATTCTGCCAAAGAACTTAATGCACAAAATATCAGCAGAGTTACTTTAACATAACACAGAGTCTTAAAAGTCAACAAAAGCTCCCACCGAGCTTAATCTTAAATGTAAAACAATTAATACAAAGGACACATATGTAAACTTCTTCATTGAGCCCCTCAAAGGCCGAGAAGTCATTAGTCTGTATTAATTATCTTGGGAGATCTTTTATCAGATCCCACCTCCTCATCCTTCTATAAGTACTGTTGTAGAAGATGAGAAAATGTTGGTTGCTAAACTTTGAAATATACTTGAGCTTGAGACTTCTACTTGTAAATGGTGTTCACTGGATCTTGAAGCTCTGCTTGTGATAGATAAGTTA
Source organism: Pinus albicaulis (assembly GCA_034641835.2). Lineage (NCBI taxonomy): Eukaryota > Viridiplantae > Streptophyta > Pinopsida > Pinales > Pinaceae > Pinus > Pinus albicaulis. The sequence continues at coordinate 1,640,617,632 of CM076579.1, read as the reverse complement.
GTCTAGGAAGAGTATATGATTGCAAAACTAAAGCATTGGAATTAAAGTTGTAACTGGTTCGAAGCATCAATACAAGTTGATTTATGGGATCCTGGTCTATGTCAATGGTGATGTTTTTCTTATTGTAAATCGTTATTTTACTTCTGTTTTCACTTTATCCATTTTCTCTTGTAAATAACATCATGCATAGAGTTAGGATTTACTGTATATCAATACCCTTCTCTGACTGAAAATATTTATCTATATGTTTTCCTCCACCTTGTGTTATTTAGGAATGATTTAATTTAGTTCAAGCAGTAGGAATGCTGGCGTTCCCTCGCCCTCATGTTTAGCTAAATATTATTCCTGAATGTTATTTTCATTTCATGTTAAGTAGAGATGAACTAAGGAAGATATGGTGAGCCCTGGTCCTAGTTTTATCCCAAAATATTGTTTGAAAGTTTCCCTTGGAATGTGTTAAAAGCTGGCTAGTTTCAAAGTACTTACCAGATCCTAGGCCATTATGTGTTATCTTTGGGTTTGTCTTGAAAGTTACCAAGTAAAGCAGTGCTACGAGAGGATTTGTGGTGAGCCCGACCTGCTAGTTTCTTCTCCAACAGTTGCCTTCAAGTTCTCCCCTATTTTTATATGTTTTATATTGAAAGTATATCAAAGGCTGGCTAGTTTCGAAGTACTTACCAAATCCTAGATTTCTTCTTTGTATTTCTTAAGTGTTTGTCAAAGGATGGCTAGTTTCAAAGTACTTACCAGATCCTGGGCTGCTCTTTGTTCTTCATATGTTTAATTCCCCTTCTTTTTGTATCATTTCATCCCATAAATCAAACTTTAGAGAGATCCTTAGACATAGATGACTTGCCCCATGGACCACTTTTGCCTCTTGTTGTTTCAATTAAACCCTATTATGACTCCATATCCCAATGGACTAAAACCTGCAATTATCTATCTTTTGGCCAAAGCTTGTTCTATTTGCTTGCAACTTCTCACCTTTGAAACTCTTTGGATTTAGAACTTTCCACTCAAATAATAATCATGCTCAACCATCCAAAAACAAAACAAAACCCTTGGCCTTCATAACTAGCCTAAAATCATCACCTAAAACCTTCAAAGACAAATCCATCTTTGCACTTATTGGAGAGATCCATCTACGGATTCAGGAGGGCTAGATCCTAGAATCCCAAAGTGGTTGAAACTATGTTCTCCCTGCAGTCAGACTTTTGCCAATCTTGGTGATTACAGGGAGCTAACACCAATTTCCATGGTGCCGGCTAAGTCGGTTCGTATTTCAATTTCAACAATATTTACTAGTTATGTTTGAGTCCCTGCAATAGAGGTTTCTGTTCTTGGCTTCTTGGCCCTTCTTTCTTTTTTCAGTTGCTTCCCCAGATATTTCACCGATTTTTCCAATATCTTGCAGGTCCTTCTTAGTTTCGCACTTCTCCTCTCTTCTGAACCTTCACCTGTTATTATTTCATCGGTGATAGGGGAGCATAAATCTCTTTTTCAAGGATAGAATCTAGAATGGTGTTTCTGATTACATCTTTAGAATTGACCTCAATGTGAGGGTCCTGACTAGGAGGAGCGATGATACCTCCTGGTGAGAAAGGGGTTGTCTCTGTGTGTGTGCTCTGCTCCACAAGGAAACTGTCACCTGAATCATCTTGTGATTCCAATCTCTCCTCTGCCTGTCCATCACTATACACTTCATAATTATCAATAGGAGACAGAGCCTCATCATCTTGTGGTTCCTCTTGGTTAGGTAGGATGTTAGTGTGACCAGAGTTGCTGGGGGAGGCGATTTTATTAGCAAGTTCCTCTTTCTCCCCTGCTTCTAATGAGTTTCTCAATTCATAGTTTGTGCTTATTTTCCCCAGGACTCGGGCCATTTCCTCCTTGAATTCTTGCAAGGGTGCATGGGATGGTTTTGCTTCCTCTATGGGGTTCGAAGTTACCTAGGGTGTTCTGGGCTATTTTTTCTTGTTTGGTTCTGATGTTGAGGTTTGGGTTATTTTTCTTCTTCAAGGATTTACCCTAGGGGGCTCAATTTCGGCTCCCTCGGGGTTTACCTCTGGTTCCTATGCTTTTGGATTGACGAAATTGTCCCATGATATCTACTTCCTATCTAGCTCATGAATGGTGATTAATTTTATTAAGCCCTAGTGACTAACCACTGATTGGGGCTTCTTGGCCTTTCTCAATCAAACAATAGTATCATGCAATAAAGAATTCAAAAAGGCAGGAAGATTAATTGAAATTTTTTGTTTGAGTGCAGCCAAAAGTTTGAGCTGTCGAGGTTTTACCACATCTCGACGTCCTTCCCATGTAATAAAATTTTGGATGAATGCCGCCAGCTCCTGCCATGCCTGGTGTAAAGAGGCAGTGTTAATCCCTCTAGTTTTTCTTTCTAATGGTTCATCTTGGTCCTGGTATACTGCTACTGCTTCTCTTAGGAGGAGATGCTTTTCTGCCCATCTTTCCCCTTGCGCTGGAATTCCAAAAACTTCTGCTATAATCTCCTCTGTAACTGGTATAGTTTGGTCGTTAACTCTGGTTTTCCCTTCCTGCAAATTTTGCAGAAATTCAATTGCAATTATCATGTTGGATCCTTGATTTCTATGTACATATGTTAGCCATCCAGCTCGCTGGAGGATGGCACTTGCCGCTTCTGAAATTAGAAAGTTTGCAGGCTTGCTTTGAAGGGTATTTCCTCGCATAACTGATATGCTATTTTCCTTTGGTTATTTTTCTTCTTGGCTCTGTTGTTTCGACTGGGTGTTGTCTACAAGTGGAAGAGAGACTGCGGCTTTGCGTAAATAGTATTCATGCCTTAATTGTAGTGCTTATTGATGTGTCTGAAGAGATTTGTGTAGGGATTTCACATGCTTTCTGAATTAAGGCTAATTACAACCCCTCTCTTGAAGAAAGGGCGCCCACGCCCTCAAGTACATGAGAGATTTGGCCGGTTATGAATGCATACATGGGAATGTCAGAATTTAGTAAATATGCGTGTGAAGGATCGACTATTGAGTAATTACTACATATGCAGCAGAAGGTCAGATTTAGAAGTTTTCATAATTGTATCTTGTGCAAAGCTGACTGGAAAGTGAGAGAAAATAGTATTGCCATTATTGCGATATGATGTCTTTGCATGACTAAAAAGTTATGATGGAAGCAATACTGAGTCAAGTAATGATTGGCGTTGTCATTCCAAAGTTTAAAATATGTAAACAGATCTTTGTTATTTATTCGTATGGTAAGTCATGATTGTCACTAATTCGAGTAATAGCTTTGTGGTAAAAAAATGGAAGACAAGGTGTATATAACAACAATTGGTTATTTAAGGAGCATTCTTTCATACCACAAGCAGAGCCACTATTGCCAACAAGCGTTCATAGCCTCAACAGGGTTGCTATCTAACTCGAAAAATGAGCCATGATCCCTATGTAAGATAGTTGTTTTTCCAATTTGATGGAGAGATCACCTTGCTGGTATGGTAGCCAGGTAACCATGGTGCCACTCACTAGAGTTGTAGCAAAATGATCAGGCCAGCTCGTGATGAGATCTCATGTCCTTCAAGTTACTAAGAAGGTCATTACCCTGGTGTGGTTGCCATAATGGGCATGTCAATTGCTACACTCTTGTGAACATGGTAGGCTGGCTCGTGATGAAACCCCCTATCCTCTCTTAAGATTTGCATGTAAATGTAGTACTTCCTTTTGGATTGTAACATTTTGATCTATAAGGATGTCACTATGTTGGTGTGGTAGCTAGATAGTCACAATGCCATTCACTAGAATTGTAACAGAGTGATCAGGTCGGCTCGTGATGAGACCTCCTGTCCTTCTAATAGATGAGAAAGTCATTACCCCGATGTGGTAGCCATAATGGGCATGTCACTTATTCAATCCTTATGTCATGGTAGGATGGCTCGTAATGAGACCCCCTATCCTCTTAAAGATTTGCATGACGCACAATGATTGTCAAGGGAGGCTCATTGACTCCTTAAGAGTGAGGGATGGTGAAAGAAGCAAACAAACTAATACCATTAATACTCCTTATTCCATCTATTCATGTTGTAGGGACATATTACTCGAATAGTGCAAAAATACATATCATTATAAGGTCCTGAATTGTTTGATATCATATTTGAACTATGGGTGACTTAGCCTTTTATCTCATGTGTGCATAATGTCAGCTTCATGTTTAAGAATTATAGTGCCAAAGGGCATCATATTTGTAATTTTACCATTTTCCTTCTCTCTTTCAACTGCCATTCCCTACTCAAGGTTACTCAATTATAAAAAGAATGGCTATTAAGACATTGAGCAGCAGTTGTTTAAAGATTTTTCGGCAAAAAAAATCCTAAAAAATGGTTGTTTTATTCAAATGAACAACATTTGTTCAAAGATGGAACAACAGTTATTTCCGAATTGAATAGAAAAATTAAAAGCACGGAAAAAAGCTATTCAATTTGGTTGAACCGTGACCATTCAAAAATTGAACAACAACTGTTCTCAAATTGAACAACAAAATTAAAAAACACAACGAAAAGCTGTTCAATTCGATTGAACCGCGGCCGTTCACAAACTGAACAACAGTTGTTCTCGAATTGAACAACAAAATTAAAAACGCAGCAAAAAGCTGTTCAATTTGGTTGAACTGCGGCCATTAAAAAATTGAATAGTAGTTGTTCTCAAATTGAACAGCAAAATTAAAAACACAGCAAAAAGCTATTCAATTCAATTGAACCATGGCCATTCACAAACTGAACAACAGATGTTGTCAAATTGAACAGAAAAAATGAAAAATACAACGAAAAGCTATTCAATTCGGTTGAATCGCGACCGTTCACAAACTAAACAACAGCTGTTCTCGAATTGAATAGGAAAATGAAAAAAACGCGGGAAAAAAGTTGTTCAATTTTATTGAACAGCGGTCGTTCAAAGATTGAATAACAGTTGTTCTAGAATTGAACAACAAAAATTAAAAAAAAACAACAAAAAGCTGTTCAATTTGGTTGAACCGCGGCCATTCAAAAATTGAACAGAAGCCGTTATCGAATTGAACAACAACGATAAAAAACACAACAAACAACTTGTTCAACTCGACTAAACAACATCTGTTCGAAAATTGAATAGCAGTTGTTCATAAATTGAAAAAAAAAGTAAGAAACTGCAGATGGATTTTTAATTTAATCGAACAGATGCCATTCACAAACTGCACAACAGCTGTCTGCGAATTGAACAAAGAAAAAGACATAGCAATAAAAAAACACAATATTACAATGAACAATGGATTGCAAATGGGATGAATGTGAAACAAGAAAAAAAATTATGTACATTATTTACAAATGATGTTGTCAAACCTCTCATGAACTTGAGTTTGTGGGGTTGTCACCCCCTTGCGCCACAACTTGGATGGTGGGATCGTTTCGTGCCTGTTGATAGAAAGATTCTTTCGTGAGAGGTTTGTGATAGAGGTGTACTCTGTGCTCGTTAACTCGAAATGTTGAGCTAGACCCATGTATAGTGGTCAAGGTGAGGGTACCATTGCTATGTACTTCCTAAATCTCATATGGACCGAGCCACCTTGTTTACAGTTTTCCTAGAAAATCTTGGAATCTAGAATCATAGAGGAGTGCCCAATCTCCTTTTTGAAATACCTTCCTCTTTATTAGGTTTTCATGCCACTTGGCTCGTTTTTGTTGAATGATCGTTGTGCGTTGCAGGGAAAGTAGTCGAATTTCATTCAGTTCATTTATTTGTTGGAGTCTTTTAGCTTGAGCATCTGTTAAGTCCAATCCCACTTCTTAGGCTATTCTCATTGTTTTAATTTCGAACTCGATAGGGAAGATAGTTTCTCTCCCAAATACAAGCTGATATGGTGAATATCTAGTGGTATTTATCCAGGTTGTTCGATAAGCCCATAAGACTTTTGGTAGTCTAGTGGCCCAGTCTCGGCGATGTGCTGCTATTTTCTTGGTAAGGATTTCCTCCAGGACTTTGTTACTGCTTTCGACTTGTCCGTTTTCCTATGGGTGGTAAGGAGACGTAACTTTGTGAATGATATGGTGATTTTTTGAGGTAGATATGATCTTATTGCCTGTGAATTGTTCACCCCCATTCGTTATCACTTCCCTTGGTAGGTCGTATCGTACGAATAGTTCAAAGAGAAACTTAATTATTGTTTCTTCCATGGCTCTTGACAAGGCTACTGCTTCCACCCATTTGGTGACATAATCCGTGGCAACTTATATGTGGGCTTTTTGGTTTGATGGTGGGTTGAATGGCCCAACGAAGTCCAACGCCCATCGTTCAAATGGTTCCACCACCAATTGTGGTTGCAACGACATTTCATCAGCTTGGCCTGGGCGGCCCATTCTTTGCCAACTATCGCAAGCTTGAACATACTTCTTTGCATCTTTGAAAATCGTAGGCCAGTAATAGCCTAATTGCAACACTTTATGCCCCGTCCGTCGTTCTGCGAAGTAGCCACCACAAGTTTCATCGTGACAAGCCTGTAAGATTTCATAGATTTCATCTTCCCATATACATCTATGTATGTGCATATCAGCCCCTGTATGGAATAGGTATCCTCCAATCCAAGAGAATCTTGCGTTGCGTTGTACAATAAATTTTCGTTCTCTCGCCATTAAATGTCTGGGTAGTTTCCCAACTGCCAGATAATTTGCCACATCTTCCTACCATGGTGTTTTGACTGCTACAACAAACAAGTGTTCGTCATGGAATTGATCATCAACTATTAGTGTGTCATCTACCTTGGGGACTCTGGACAGGAAGTTTGCAACCACATTTTCCTTCTCTGGACGGTCTTTGATTTTTATATCGAATTCCTGCAATAACAGTAGCCAACGAGTTATTCTTCCATTTGTGATTGGTTTACTGGCTAAATATCTAATAGCAGATTGGTCAGTGTACAGGAACACTTGATATCCGGTTATGTAGTGCCTAAATTTATTGATAGCATAAATTACTGCCAGGAATTCTTTCTCCGTTACTGTATAATTTAATTCGGAGGGAGTAAGGTTTTTGCTGATATAATAAATAGCATAAGGCTTTCGGTCTTCTTCTTGTCCAAGGACTACTCCTATTGCTATATCAGATGCATCAGAAGAGATATAAAAGGGTAGTTTCCAATTAGGACCTCGCAAGATTGGTGTTGTTGAGACCAGCTTCTTCAAGTCTGTAAAAGCAGTGTCACATTTTTCAGTCCAATGGAATTCAACATTTCCAGTCAAAGCATACAGAGGTGCAGCTATCTGTGATTTATTTTTTTATAAATCTGTGATAATATCCTGCATGTTAGCCACCTATAAAAACTTGTCATATCAAATGGTGGCTAGATCTTGTTTAAGCCGTCAAGAAACAATTTCATGCCAAATTGTTAGTTCTTAAATTCTTATGAAGATAACTAATCCTTTAGTTAATATTCACTGTTGTTTCCCTCATAATCCTGAAAAATCTATTGTTTGCCTGAAGAAAAAGACTGCTGAAAAGCTCCATTTTCCCCCATTTTCCCTTCTCCATTTTCCCCCTTCATTTCATCCATAAACCCTTTCATTTACCTCTCATTCCCTCAAAATCCCCTTTAAAGTCTTGTAAAATCCTTTTATAAGGTTTAAAACCCCTTTTTAATCTTATCGAAACCTCTAAAAAACCTTTGAAAAACCTCCAAAAATCCTAAAAAACCTTCATTTTTCATTAAGGCCTTAAGTCCCTTTGGCCTTAGCCCCAGCTCCTTTTCCCTTCATGAAACCCGGAGCTATAACCCGGAGTTAACCCCCCCATCGCGCAATCACAATCGGGGTTTTCTTCACTCCTTATTTACCTTTTTACTTTGAAAACTCCGATTGCGATAAGCCTTTTCTTTTAAACCCCTGATCTCCTCGTCTTCTTTATAAAACCATAGCCCCGCAATCGGGTGCTAAAAACACTAAAAAAACTTTCCCAAACCATTTTTCCTTTTTTTTTTATGAAATCTGACGATATGTTTTAAAACAAATTTGGGTTGTCGATCTCTGCAAGATCAATGGCCATCGGCTAAATCGCAATCGCAAGTTTCTTCCCTTCGCAAATCGCAAATTCCTTTTCCGTTTCCAATGCGATTCTGCAATCTACTCTCAGTCATCAATCATCCTTCTGATCTAACAATCAGCGCAACATCGCATCGCAACTCTTCCCTTTAATCTTTCCCTTTTCCTCCTCCGACGCAGATCCTCTGATCTAATCTCAGCCATTGAATCCACAAGAACCGACGGTTGAGATTCAATCGCGCTCCCCCCTCTACCTTCCGCTGACGCCTTCAACGATTTAATCCTGACCGTCCATTCTGTCAGATCCAACGGCTAGCGTTGCATCACATTCCACTCTTATATCACATAAGCCTCCATCATCCTGACCTCCTATTTAATCTTCGCCATTGATCTTTTAGATTGGACAGTCCTCATTGCTTCCGCTCTTCTCACTTCGCCCTTTTCATTTCTCCCCATCAATAGATCTCGATAATCCATTCCCAAGATCCAACGGTCAGCATCTAAACCACCATTTGACCCCACTTGCCTTTCCGCCCGTGCATCTTGCCCTCCATCACGTGCAATCTGCGTCGCTGGATCTATTGTCCCTCATCCTACGGCTCACAGTCACTTTTGTGTTTTTCTGCATCTGGGGTTTAACGCCCAGAAAAAATGCGAAAAAAGTGGTTTTCTAAGGGACGCATGTCAGGCAGCGAGGCATATCATGTTTTTTTTTAATATTTTCAAAACCACTTCGGAGCAGCGCGAAACCAACAGTTTTTCCCAGTGAAACCACCTTTCCCCACTACATTGATTTTCCTCCTTTTAATTGTAGCCATCCATCATTTCAAATCAATAGCTCTTATTCATCCTATGTCCAAACTTCATTTTAGCTCCTTTTCGCTTCCGCCAAAGACTTTTTCCCTTTTTTTATTACATTTTCCTCCATTTCGCTATAACTTTTCCCCTCCACATTATAAACTCCCCAAATAATCTTAGCCATTGATCAATCTAGATCAACGACTCAGACTTAATATGACCTTCACTCATTCAACCACCTCCCCGTCAAACCTATCAAGCAATATTCATCGTCGATTGATCTGGATCGACGGCCATGATTAAACCTCGACTCCAAAACAACCTCTAACCTATTTTCACCGGGTTTTCTTAATTTTGTTAATTTTTTGTAGGTTTTAAGGCTTTTCCATAGTTTTTAAAATGAAATCAAGGGTTGGGGATGACGATCCCTCAGGCCACTATTCATGAAGAAGATAAATCTGTAGGGTCCACATCATGATTTATCCGTGCCTCACGAGCACTGATAACATTGTAAATCCCTCTACGCGCCTGCAAGAACAAAAAAAACACAGTGAACCTTAATTATACAGAGATTATCAGTATCAAAGGGTGGGATCGAAGCAGAGATGAAGAATTAAAGGTTTTAACACAATTTTGAGGGATTAAGGCATAAATCTGACTATCAAAGGCCTAATCCACACAGTTAAAGATAGTATGAAGACCTGAAGACAAAAATTAAGCCTAATAAGACCTAAAACATAGATCAAAAGCAAATTAAAAGTGTTTTAACAATAAACAAAGAGATGTATCAGTCTGAAGGGCCTCCACCGCCACATCAGAGGCTAATTGGATCCTCTCCAGCTACCAAATTTCCACCTGCATCTTTCCATAAATCGGAAGAAGGCAGAGTTATTGCCTCAGTCTGTGATATTTTGTTCAAAGTAGCCAGAGTTATTGCTAACTCGCCTCAAGAATTTTTAAAGTCAAAAAAAATTGCCAAGCAGCCAAAAAATTAATAAAAACCAATTAATACAGAGAACTATCAGAAAACTTCTCTATTGAGCCCCTCAAAGGCCAAGAAGCATTAGCTTGTATTAATTGAACTTAGAGATCTTTTCTTTCATTTCACCTTCTCATTTCTTCTATAAATACTTCTGTAGAAGATGAGATATAGGTTGGTTGTTGGACTTTGATGTAATACTTGTGCTCAAAACTTTCTACATGTAAATAGTTTTCAGAGGCTCTTGAAGCTCTATTTTATGATCAAAGAAGTTAGGCTGAGAAGAGAAGATGATTATTGTACCGAAACATTGGACTTGAAGTATGTAACTAGATTGACATCAATATACAAGCTGATTTTTGGGATCCTGGTCTATATCATTGGTGAAGTACATCTTACTATGTTATTGTTTTCCTTTCATGTATGCCATTTTGTTCACTTTTCTCTGATGAAGAACAACAAATATAGAGCTAGGATTTTCTGTCAAAAGTACTCTATTCTCACTAATAAGCTTTTTCTTTATGTTTTCCTCCAATTGTGTTTTTAAGAATGACTTAAGTTAAGTGTAAACATTATCAAGGAATGTTGGTTTTTCCATGTCTTTATGTGAAAAACTTGAAAGGAAGTTCTTGAATGATATTTTATTTACATGCTAAGTAGATTTAGACTAGAAAAGTTTATGGTTAGCCCTGTCTTCTAGTTCTTTCTCCAAAGGTTGTCTTGAAGGTTTCCCTAAGAGTATGCTGAAGCAGGCTTAGATTTTAATGTATCTTGCTTGATCTTAAGCTACACTTTGTTTTCTCATCTGTTTTCATCCCTTCTAAAAGTAGTCATGTGGATTGCTAGATTGTTTGTCTGATAAGTTAGCTTTAATACAAGCTTGTCCAAATAAGTGTAAGGTTAGCCCTGTCTTTGGTTAGTTTCAAACAGTTGCTTAAAAGGATTTTCTTGTTTGGAAAGTTGATAAATCTTTGTTGAAATTATTGACTTTTTCCACCTTCTCAACACTTTTAATGTTCCATTCATCATTTAATCTAAAGGATCTTTTGATATATATGACTTTCCCCTTGGATCGCTCTTGAAATTTTTGCACAATTAAACCCTTTTATGACTCCATAGCCCAATGGATTAAGTGTTGTTTCATATCTATCCTATCAGCTAAATCTTGTTCTGATTGTTCACACCTTCACCCCTTTGAAAATCTTTCATTTTTAGGACTTTCCACTCAATTAAAAATCATGCTCAACCATCCAAACGAACAAAAAACCCTTGTTCTTAATAACTAGCCTAATATCATACTAAAAGTCTTAAAGATAAATCAATCTTTGCACTTATAAGAGAGATCCCTCTTTGGATTCAGGAGGGCTAGATCCTATAATCCCAAAGTGGTTCATAATGTTGTCTTTGTAGCTTTAGTCTTACCAATCTGCTAAAATTACAGAGGCCTAACATTTCTGGCGACTCCACTGGGGAGGTTCTAAGTAAAATCCTTGAAACAAGACATTCAATATTCAGTGCAGTATTAGTATCTCTCTTCAAGCACTTCCAAGCAAGTTGGTAATCATGATAGGACTTATTTGAATTAGTGACAAACTAAGTAACCCTTAGGATTCTCATATAAACTTATCAAACCTTGAAGGAATCAGCTAGCTAGGCCATAAGAGTAAACTCTATTTCTCTCATCACCTTAGCTAAGTGTTGAAATAGCTTTAGGACACTCTTAGAACTCATAGGACTGAAAAAACTCAGAAAACCCAAAAATATTTCAGATTGGTTTCAAATAAACATGGTGGTGGACCATAAAACATTTTACCTCCAAAAGAGCTAAAAATTTCCACCTGGTGACTCCACAATCCTAAACAGACCTTAAGACTCCACTGGGAAACCCATTATCATCATAACATCATTTAAACTTAGTTAAGAAGACTTTAAGGATTAATGTTTTCTTGTTTAAATATCAGTTAGCCTCCTAAAGATTGTCATATTTGGTTAAACTTTTCTTGTAAGTTGGGTCTAAAAAACATAGCATAGTGGCTTCTAAAAGAGTTCATATGAGAGCCTATCCCAACCCAAATCCTCTTGAGATAGTTGATAACCCTGAAAGAATACTTAGGAAGTCTCCTAAGGCTAAAACTTCAAGTATTGTCAGACCACTCCATAGAGCTAATTATGTTCCTGAAAACCTTGCAGCTCTACAAGAACCACAAGTTGACTTAAGAAATCCATTTAGAACTCGGTCACTTAATGATATAGATCAGATAGATTTAGAGTCTCCACCTTCATCCCAAGGTAGAGGTGAACATCTTGGTAGTAGAGAAACTACTCCACTTGATTAACATTTCCTTCATAATTTTGGTTTCTCTCATCCAAGATCATCTCAACAGTCTCTTGCTGGTCCATCCACTTCTGTTCCTCATACATCCATTGTCCAAAACACTCAACTTCAGCCCACTTTCCCTCTTGTTAATCCACCCCTTGTAAATTCACCTCTACCTCCTATCATGGAAACATGGTATGCTTCCTTGGTCCTTCCTTTACCTTTAGTCAATCTTCCACAGGACTATCAGTCCAAGATACCTTTGTATAATGCTAGTGGTGCTACTACTGCTTCACAACATGTGGACAAGAGGAATGACTACTTTAACAGAAACGAGATTGATGATGAAACTGTCAAACTTAGATTATTTGCTCAAATTTTACGGGGAGAAGCAAGAAAATGGTTCAAAGGCTTAACCCCTAACAGTATCAATGACCTTCAAGCCCTCCATCATTTATTCCTAAACAAGTGGGAAGTCAAGAAAAACCCTCTCCAAATACTTTCAGATTATAACAGCCTCAAAAGAACCACTGGGGAAAGTGTTCAAGCTTATTGCACTAGATTCAATAGTGTGTATAATGCTTTACCCCTAGAATTGAAACCTCCACAAGGCTCAGCCTTAAACAAGTTTCCCGAAGGATTTGATCCTAAAATGGCTTATCAAATTAGAGAAAGAGACCCTCTAACTTTAGAAGATATGCAGAAAGGAGCCTTAGTTGTGGAAGTAAATTTAATGGAGAAAAGAGCTAGAATGAGGAATGAGAAGAAAGTATCATTTAGGGAAGAATCTGCACCTTCCACATCTAGCTCAAAAATGGAGAAAATTATGGAAGAAATGATGAAAAAGATGAGCATACTTGAGAGAGCATAAGCTAGTCAAAACCAATCAGCTCCTCAAAACAGAAATCAAAATCAAAATCAGAATTTTAGGAGAAACCAACCTCCAAACAGAACAAGGGAAGATGATCAACAGATAACACCTCATTTTCATCAAAATTATTTAAGTGAGGTTGAAGAAACAATTGAACAAATAGAGGAAGATGACATAAACATTTTGGGAGTAGATAATGATACTTTTTATCAATAGAAAACAAGGTCTTTACACACCCTATGATGATAAAAGAGCAGAGGATGAATATTATTATCAAGAGATGGAAAATGTCATCATAGAAACTCCAAAAGAGTATGACCTTAGGAGTAAAAAGAATCTGGAAACTCCCAAAAGTAAAAACTCTGAGAATTCTGCAAAAAAAAACCCTCTGATTAAACCCAGAAACATTAAACAGAAAGACAAAATAGTGGATGTAAAGTCTGATAAGAACAAAGAGAAAGACACTTAAATTAATGAAAAACAGAGTGCAGACCTTAGCAGCTTTAGCACCTTAGCTAGTGCTCCTACTAAAACAATTTTGACCAATATAAATAGAGAAAATTAGCAAGATGATTTTGGTGAGAAAATGGTGGTTAATAAGGCTAAAACAAGCATTGTAAAGAATCATATCCCGTTTAGTTTAGAGCAGGAAATTTCCAAGATAAAAATCTCTGTTCCTCTTACCGAATTAGCCACCCAAGATGTATATAGATCACAAATTTTGAAGGCTTTTAACATAACGGAAAATGATGACACTGTCAATCTTAATGATGACCAACCAGAGCTTTTATTTAGTCCTAAGATTGAAGGTAGATATCAAGAAGGGCTAGTTCCTCCTTTTTATGTTAGATTGAAGATTCATGACAAAATTTTACACAATGCTATGCATGACTCAGGGGCCTCTCATAACTTAATGCCAAAATCAGTGATGGAGAGCCTAGGCCTTGAAATTACCAGACCATACAAATATCTATACTCCTTTGACTCTAGTAGAGTGAAATACCTAGGTTTGATCAAAGACCTTTGTGTAAACTTAGCACAAATTCTAGCCAAGTGTTTAGTAATGGATATTGTAGTGGTTGATGTACCCCCAAAGTATGGTATGCTGTTATCAAGATCTTGGGGAGCTAAGTTACAAGGAACAATGCAAATGGATATGACATATGCTACCATCCCTGTTTTTAATCAAACAAGAAGACTTTATAGGGAATATAATATGCAATACATGGTAAGTAGCCAAGAAAGACTAGAAAACTCTCCTATCTATTCTGTACATACAGGCCTTGACTCATTTATTATTTTCAATCACGAAATATTTAATGAGCAAAAAACCTTAACTGATTTAGTGGCCACTCCTCACTGTAATGTAGTGGCAGACATAGAAAATAAAGGAGACTTGATAGAAAGGTCAAAACAGTGTGTCAAAATAGAAAATCACTATAAACTAATCAGAGGTCTAGAGCTACAAAACAGTTATCCATTACTTGTTAACTTTGAGAACCAAGAGAAGAATCCTCAACTTAATGAAGAACATGAGGAACTAGAACAATTTCAACACAATACTGACTGTCAAGAACAAGCTAAAAACACACAAGATAAAGAGCATAGTAGCCAAACTAGTAATTCTGAAGCTAGTCCTTTTTGGAGTATGAATTCTGATGGATCTTGCACTAAGAACAATGCAGGTGCAGGAATTTGGATACATAACACTGAAAATAATCACACTAAAGGTCATTCCTACAGATTAAATTTTCAATGTTCAAATAACATAGCTGAGTATGAATCCTTCCTTTTAGGCCTACACTTGTTGAAGAAATTAGGAGCCAAAAGGATAAAATTTCATGGGGATTCAGAGTTGATTGTTAGGCAAGTGAATGGGGAATATAGTGCCAAACACCCCATAGTAAGAGCCTATAGAAATGATGTCATGAACTTACTAAGAACATTTGAGTAATCCCAACTTATCCTTGTCCCAAGAGACCAAAATATCCTTGCCCATTATTTAGCTTTTGCTGCTAGAACATGTTTAACACCTTATAAAACCAAACAATGCACTACCCAAATCAAATTTAGACTAGTTGTCCCTGATAATGAGAAATATTGGCAAGTGTTTGATGGAGACAAACAAATAGAAGACTTCCTACAGTCCATAAATGAATTTGAACTACCAAGTTCAGATTCAGATTATGAAGATGACTGTTCTATTGAAGAAAACCCATTTGATGAAGAAATAAAGTCTCCAGAGATTGCTGATATAAATTTGTTGTCTAATAAACTTGAACACACCACATAAATTAGTGCAGATTTAGAAAAATAAGACTTAGAAAAGTTGTAATCTAACACCCAAAGTTTGCCAAAAGGTCTAGTCCCCTTAGAAGAGTTGTTTGATTTCAATGATGTTGCCAAGAAACCAAATCTAGAGCCTGTTGAAACTGAAGTAGCAGAGTGTAACATAGGCAGTGAATTAAAACCAAAAATGATCAAACTATCTAAAACTTTGCCAGCTCACATAAAGCTGAAATACATTGACCTGTTTAAGGAATTTTCTAATGTATTTGCATGGAGTTATGAGGATGTAAAGTCCTATGACATTGAAACAATTCAGCACAAGATACCCCTCAAAGAAAACCAAAATCCCTTTAAACAAAAATTGCGCAGAATCAACCCTCTTCAATTACCTTTGGTTGAGAAAGAAATCAAGAAAATGTATGAAGCTAGAATTATTGTCCCTATTAGATATTCAGAGTGGGTGTCTAATATAGTGTCGGTTAGGAAGAAAACAAGAGACATAAGGCTTTGTATTGACTTTAGGAACTTAAATAAAGCCTCATTAAAGGACAACTACCCTTTACCCAAGATGGATCATATTTTACAAAGGGTAGTTGGTTCTAAAATAATTTCTTTGCTAGATGGCTTCTCAGGATACAATCATATATTAGTACATCCTGATGATCAACTCAAAACAACCTTTACTACACCTTGGGGTACTTTCATGTATGTGAAAATTTCCTTTTGTTTAATGAATGCTAGTGCCACATTTCAGAGAGCCATGGATATTGCATTCTTGGAAAAATTAGGCTACTTCATCATTATATACCTTGATGATATCACTATTTTTTCCAAAACAGATGAAGAACACCTAGAACACTTGAGAATAGTCTTTGAGAAATGCAGAAAATATGGGTTATCTTTAAATCCAAAGAAAACAATGTTTGGTCTCCAAGAAGGTAAACTACTTGGACACATTATATCAGAAGAAGAGATAAAGATAGACCCAAAAAGGATTGAGGGTATATTGCAAATCAATCATCCGAGAAACATCAAGGAAATTCAATCTTTCATTGGGAATATTAATTTCTTGAGAAGGTTCATACCTAATCTGGCTGAACTCCTTAGAAACATAAAAAACATGCCGAAAAGGGAACAAGGAGTTAAATGGACCTTGGAAGCAAAGAAATCATTTGAGATGGTAAAACAAGCATTAACCAAAACACCAGTTCTTATTAGTCCTGACTTTTCAAAATATTTTTTCATTTTTTCATTTGCATCAGAACACACAGTGGTTGTTGTCTTATAACAAAAAATTTTGAAAGGACAAGAGCAGCCAATTGCATTCTTTAGTAAGACATCGAGAGATGCACCTCAGAAGTACAAAATCATGGAAAAACAAGCCTTTTCTTTATTCAAAGCCTTAAAAGACTTCAGAGTTTACATTTTACACTCCCACATAATTGCATTTGTGCCAAATGCAGTTGTGAAATACATTTTAACACAGGACCCAGATGGCAAAAGAGGAAAGTGGATAGCTATGATACTTGAATATGATTTAGAAATCAAGCCCACTAAGCTCATTAAAGGCCAAGGACTAGCAAGATTAATAGCTGAGTCTAATTTTGAAGCTCTTGATATAAACATGATACATGCATTAGATGAACAAGAGGAGTTGTCCACTCCCATTATTGAGGATTATTTTTTGAATTCATCTTGGTATGCTGATATTTCATATGTTTTGCTCAATTTGAATACACCTCCTATTTTTTCTAAGATAAAGGAAAGATTCTTAAAGTTAAAAGTTGTAAATTACTACATTTTGGATAAATGTCTTTATTGGAAAAATGCTAGTGGATTATTGCTTAAATGTTTTCCTGAGAATGATGCAGATAAGATCAAGCATGAGTTCCATGAAGGAGAATGTGGAGGCCACCTCTATTGGAATACAACTGCCAATAAAATCCTTAGAGATGGTTACTTTTGGCCCACCCTCTTTCAAGATGTCCATAAAATGATTATTTTCTGTCATAAATGCCAACTCTTTGAAGGCAAAAGAAAATTGCTTCCCTTACCTTTGCATCCAATCACTGTTGAAGCTCCTTTTCAGCAGTGGGGTCTAGAATTCATAGGGGAATTCCATCCACACTCATCTACCCAACATAGATGGATTCTCACTACAACAGACTACTTTACCAAATGGATAGAAGCCATCCCTTCTAGGCAAGCCAATGATTCTGTCATCATAAAATTTATTGAAAATCATATCCTATCTAGATTTGGCTGCCCTAGGAAGATTATCACTAAAAATTCTATTGCATTTGGATCCAAAAGGATGGTTGAATTTTGTCACAAATATCAGATTACATTGGGCCATTCTACTACTTATTACCCTCAAGGTAATGGGCTGGTAGAATCCTCAAACAAAATTTTGGTGAACATAATAAAGAAGTTGTTGAAGGATAATAAGAAATATTGGCACACAAAGCTAGTACATGCATTATGGGCTGACAGATTAACACTTAAAAAATCAATTGGAATGTCACCCTACCAGCTTGTTTATGGAGTAGATGTAATTTTTCCAACCAGCCTAGGAGTGCCAGTCATGAATCTGATCCAAGAAGTATAGTCTAAATACAATGACATGATCAGAAGAATTAATCAGACCATACATCTTCAGCAAAATAGAGATGAAGTCTACAACAGAGCATTACAAAAGCAAGAAAGCATCAAGAAGCTTTTTGATAGAAGGAAAAAGGCCAGTGATTTCAGCATTGGTGACAAAGTTTTAAAGTGGGATTCAAGGAGAGAAGATAAGGGCAAGCATGGGAAATGTGATAATTTATGGCTTGGCCCTTATCTCATTCATTCAACTACTGGTAACAATGCTTATTTTTTGCAAGAATTGAATGGAGCTGAACTGTTTGGGGGTCCTATCAATGGTAGGATGCTCAAACATTATTTCTCTTAACCATATCAGTTTGGAAGCCTTTTTATTTTTTCTCATTGTGAATATCATACTCATCATTGCATTCAAAATTAGAAAATGAAAAAATACAAAAACAATAGAAAGAGAAAAGAGGGAAGATTGTAAAAAACAAGAAAGGTACAGCCCCATACCAAAAAAGAGAAACAAAATATGAAAGTGTGCAAGCTCAAATTCCACTCCTAAAAAACACACTCTTAGTTAGTAATATAGCCTAATCATGACTAATTAGTTTTCAATTTACTGCTGATAGGTTAGTGAAATAGATTTGCCAAACAATTTAATCTTGGCTTATTAGTTAGGAAGATTAGGATAGAAGAAGAAGGGTTCAAACAAGCTCAAAATTTGAACCTATCAGTTTCAAAAAGAATAAAGGCTCTAAAATGTTTAAACCTCAGCCAAGGATAGAAGAAAACTGGTTCTAATATGCCCAAAACTTGAACCAGAGAACAAAGAGAAAAACAGCTCAAACAAGCCTAAAAACAGAGCTGAAGAAAAGAGAAGGATGTTCTTAAGTTTTCAGATCTTAAGCCTTCACATTTTGTTTTAAATTTTCTACAAATTTTAGTCTATGATCAGCTTGTTTTTATGCCATAGATCAGCAACAAGTTAGACTGTTCAATCCTGACTTGTCTGCTTTTTAATTTTTGTTTTAGAATTTATAGAATAAACTCTGTCAGACAGTCTAATCCTGATAGAGTGTAGTTAGGTAGAGAAGTTTATGAACTCAAATGCGTAATCTGAGTTCATGGAGAAATAAGGGTAGAAATAGACTAGTTTTATGCTTTCAAAAGAATAAAATGTTTGTAAAAAGAGTTTTTCAATCCAAATGCACTCTGAAAGAAGAAAAAATGTTAGATCATTAGGATTGGGTAGGTAGAAAGCTTGTTTTGATAGAATTCCATTGTTTTTAATGGCTGCTAACACTGTCAGAGAAAAAGAAGATCAGCAAAGGAAATAAAGTTGCAGTCCAATGGATGAGGCATTGATCATCTTCCAGAGAAGACAGGTCTGAAGTTCTTGACACCTTCAAGAAGGTGCCATCCCCATGTGGAGCCACTGTTAGCCACCTATAAAAAAATTTCATATCAAATGGTGGCTAAATCTTGTTTAAGCCTTCAAGAAACAATTTCATGCCAAATTGTTCGTTCTTAAATTCTTATGAAGATAACTAATCCTTTAGTTAATATTCACTGCTGTTTCCCTCATAATCCTAAAAAATATGTTGTTTGCTTGAAGAAAAAGACTACTGAAAAGTTCCATTTTCCCCCATTTTCCCTTCTCCATTTTCCCTCTTCATTTCATCCATAAACCCTTTCATTTACCTCTCATTCCCTCAAAATCCCCTTTAAAGCCTTGTAAAATCCTTTTATAAGGTTTAAAACCCCTTTTTACTCTTATCGGAACCTCTAAAAAACCTCTGAAAAACCTCCAAAAATCCTTAAAAACCTTCATTTTTCATTAAGGCCTTAAGCCCCTTTGGCCTTAGCCCCAGCTCATTTTCCCCGCATGAAACCTGGAGCTATAACCCGGAGTCAACCCCCTGTCGCGCAATTAAAATCTGGGTTTTCTTATCTCCTTATTTACCTTTTTACTTTGAAAACTCCGATTGCAATAAGCCTTTTCTTTTAAACCCCCGATCTCCTCGCCTTATTTATAAAACCATAGCCCCACAATCAGATGCTAAAAACACTAAAAAACCTTTCCCAAACCCTTTATCCTTTGTTTTTTTATGAAACCCGATGATATGTTTTAAAACAAATATGGGCCATCGATCTCTGCAAGATCAACGACCATCGGCTAAATCGCAATCGCAGGTTTCTTCCCTTCGCAAATCGCAAATTCCTTTTCTGGTTCCGATGCGATTCTACGATATACTCTCATTCGTCGATCATCCTTCTAATCCGACGATCAACGCAACATCGCATCACAACTCTTCCCTTTCGTCTTTCCCTTTTCCTCCTCCGACGCAGATCCTCCGATCTAATCTCAGCCGTTGAATCCACAAGAACCGACAGTTGAGATTCAATCGCACTCCCCCCTCTGCCTTCTACTAATTCCTTCAGCGATTTAATCTTGACTGTCCATTTCGTCAGATCCAACGGCCAGAGTTGCATCGCATCCCACTCTTATATCACATAAGCCTCCATCGTCCCGACCTCTGATTTAATCTTCGTCATTGATCTTTTAGATCGGACGGTCCAGATTGCTTCCGCTCTTCCACTACACCCTTTTCATTTCTCCCCATCAATAGATCTTGATCTTCCATTCCCAAGATCCAACGGTCAAGATCTAAACCACCATTTGACCCCACCTGCCTTTCTTCCCATGCATCTTGCCCTCCATCACGTGCGATCCGCGCCGTTGGATTTGTTGTCCCTCATCGGACTTCTCACAGTCAGTTTTGCATTTTTTCTGCATCCGGGGTTTAACGCCCAGAAAAAACATGAAAAAAAGTGGTTTTCTAAGGGACGCGTGTCAGGCAGCGAGGAATATCATGTTTTTTTTGAAGATTTCCGAAACCATTTCGGAGCAGAGCGAAACCAGCATTTTTTTCCACTGAAACCACCTTTCCCCACTACATTGATTTTCCTCCTTTTAATCGTAGCCATCCATCATTTCAAATCAACAGCTCTTATTCATCCTGCATCCAAACTTCATTTTAGCCCCTTTTCATTTCCACCAAAGACTTTTTCCCCTTTTTATTACATTTTCCTCCATTTTGCTATAACTTTTCCCCTCCACATTATAAACTCCCCAATTAATCCTAGTCGTTGATCAATCTAGATCAACGGCCTAGACTTAATCTGACCTTCACTCATTCAACCGCCTCCCTGTCAAACCTATCAAGAAATCTTGATCGTCAATTGATCTGGATCGATGGCCATGATTAAACCTCACCTCCAAAACAACCTCTGACCTATTTTCACCTGGTTTTCTTAATTTTGTTCATTTTTTGTAGGTTTTAAAGCTTTTCCATAGTTTTTTAAATGAAATCAAGGGCCAAGGATGACGATCCCTTAGGCCACTATTCATGAAGAAGATCAATCTGCAGGGTCCACGTCATGATTTATCCATGCCTCATGAGCACTGATAACATTATAAAGCCCTCTACACGCCTGCAAGAACAACAAAAACACAGTGAACCTTAATTATACAGAGAGTATCAGTGTCAAAGGGTGGGATCGAAGCAGAGATGAAGAATTACAAGTTTTAACACATTTTGAGGGATTAAGGCATAAATTCGATTATCAAAGGCCTAATCCACACAGTTAAAGATAGTATGAAGACTTGAAGACAAAAATTAAGCCTAATCAGACCTAAAATACAGATCAAAAGCAAATTAAAAGTGTTTTAACAATAAAAAAAGAGATATATCAGTTCGAAGGGCCTCCACTGCCACTTCAGAGGCTAATTGGATCCTCTCCAGCTACCAAAGTGCCACCTACATCTCTCCATAAATCGGAAGAAGGCAGAGTTATTGCCTCAGTCAGTGATATTTTGTTCAAAGCAGCCAGAGTTATTGTTAACTCGCCTCAAGAATTTTTAAAGTAAACAAAAACTGCTAAGCAGCCAAAAACTTAATGAAAACCAATTAATACAGAGAAATATCAGAAAACTTCTCTATTGAGCCCCTCAAAGGCCAAGAAGCATTAGCTAGTATTAATTTAACTTAGAGATATTTTCTTTCATTTTACCTCCTCATTTCTTCTATAAATACTTTTGTAGAAGATGAGATATAGGTTGGTTGCTGGACTTTGATGTAATACTTGTGCTTCAAAATTTCTACAAGTAAATAGTTTTCAGAGGCTCTTGAAGCTCTGTTTTGTGATCAAAGAAGTTAGGCTAAGAAGAGAAGATGATTGTTGTACTGAAACATTGGACTTGAATTATGTAACTAGATTGACATCAATATACAAGCTGATTTTTGGGATCCTGGTCTATATCATTGGTGAAGTACTTCTTACTGTGTTATTGTTTTCCTTTCATTCCATTTTGTTCACTTTTATCTAATGAAGAACAAAAAATATAGAGCTAGGATTTACTGTTAAAAGTACCCTACTCTCACTGATAAGCTTTATCTTTATGTTTTCCTCCAATTTTGTGTTTAAGAATGACTTAAGTTAAGTGTAAACACTATCAAGGAATGTTTGTTTGTCCCTGTCTTGATGTGAAAAGCTTGAAAGGAAGTTCTTGAATGATGTTTTCATTATATGCTAATTATAGTTGGACTAGGAAAGTTTATGGTTTGCCCTGTCTTCTAGTTCTTTATCCAAAAGTTGTTTTGAAAGTTTCCCTAAGAGTATGTTGAAAGCAGGTTTAGATTTTAATGTATCTTGCTTGATCTTAAGTTGCACTTCGTTTTCTTATCTGTTTTCATCCCTTCTGAAAGTAGTCATGTGGATTGCTGGATTACTTGTTTGATAAGTTAGCTTTAATACAAGCTTGTCCAAAGAAGTTTAAGGTTAGCCCTATCTTTGGTTGGTTTCAAATAGTTTCTTAAAAAAAAATTCTTGTTTGGAAAGTTGATAAATCCTTGTTGAAATTATTGACTTTTTCCACCTTCTCAACACTTTTAATGTTCCATTCATCATTTAATCTAAAATATATTTTGATATAGATGACTTTCCCCTTGGATCACTCTTGAAATTGTTGTACAATTAAACCCTTTTATGAATCCATAGCCCAATGGATTAAGTGTTGTTTCATATCTATCCTATCAGCTAAATCTTGTTCTGATTGTTCACACCTTCACCCCTTTGAAACTCTTTCATTTTTGGGACTTTCCACTCAATTAAAAATCATGCTCAGCCATCCAAACAAACAAAAAACCCTTGTTCTTAATAACTATCCTAATATCATACTAAAAGCCTTAAAGATAAATAAATCTTTGCACTTATAAGAGAGATCCCTCTCTGGATTAAAGAGGGCTAGATCCTAGAGTCCCAAAGTGGTTCATAATGTTGTTTGTGCAGCTTTAGTCTTACCAATCTGCTAAAATTACAGAGGCCTAACACTGCATATCCCAGGAAACTGTGTACGTCCGTTTTTGTACAAGGTGTGGCCAACATAAGGATTACCTCTATTTTAGCCGGGTCTACCTATATTCCAGTTGCAGAAATGTAGTGGCCTAGGATTACCTCCTCAGTCATCATCATGTGGCATTTCTCATTGCTTAGACATAGTCTAGTAGCAATACATCATTCTAACACTTTGTCTAATATTTCTATTGCTTGATCAAAGTCTTCCCCATAGGGTGTAAAATCATCCATATAAATTTCAAGTCCTTCATTTATTAAGTCAGAAAAAATGCTAATTATGGCTCTTTGAAATGTTGTTGGGGCATTACATAATCCAAACGGTAAAACTCTGTAAGCGAAATTGCCCCATGGGTAGGTAAATTTTGTCTTATTTTGATCTTCGGGAGCTATTTGGATCTAATTGTATCCACTGAATCCGTCAAGGAAAGAGAAGAACCGTTTTCCAGCTAATGTGTCAAAGACTTGGTCAATGAAGGGAAGGGGGAAATGATCTTTCTGAGTTGCCTTATTTAATTCTCTGTAATGTACATAGATTCTCCACTTCACATTCTTTTTAGGGACGACCGCCAAAGGGGAGACCCATTTGCTGTCTGATATGGGATAAACGAAATTTACATCTAGCAGTTTTTGTATTTCTTCTTTTACAATTTCTTTCAAATGCAGGTTTAGTCTTCGTTGGGGTTGTCTAACAGGGTGCGTTTCCCTATCATTATAGATGTGGTGCGTGCATAGTTGTGGGTCCAAGCCCTTCATGTCTTGTTAATCCCACGCAAATGCACCCTGGTGCTTCTGGAGGACTTTTATAAGTTTCTGCTTTTCGTTGTCATCCAGGCTACCGTTAATATTCAGAATCTTTCCTGGTTCAATCTCAATAGGTATACTGTTACAAACAGTGGATGTGGAGCTATGTTGAGTCCCAAATTTCGCCACAGGGTCCTCTTGACCTTCATGTTCGAGGATTTTTTTCATCATTTGGCATTTCAAATTTCCAAGTTTGGGTGGCTGATTCATAACGTTACTAATAACATCATCTTTGGTTTGATCCTTGAATTCAAGGGCTTGTGCTATTGTCAGAGGTGGATGGATGTTTTGCTCCCAATATGTATCTGGGTGTTTGTGAATTTTTATCGTGGACAGACTTGGTTTGGCAGGCAGATAAATAATGATATTTTTTACAGAGTTGCCTCTAGTGATAGTAATGCTACCTGTTCGACAGCCTATGTAAGAATTTGTTGCGGCCACCCAAGGCTTCCCAAGAATCAATGGGTACCTTTCCATCCTGTTTTTTGGATTAATGACTAAAAAATCAGCTGGGTATTCCGATGAGTCCACCAAGACCATGATTTCTTGCACTATACCTTCTGTTTTGATAATAGATCTGTCAGCTAATTCCAGAAGTGTGGCTGTAGGTTCTAAAACTGATATGCACAGTTTTTCACAACCTCCCGTAGTTAGGATGTTAATGGCTGCCCCTAGGTCAAGCAATGTGTTTGGAAATGAGTGTCCAGAACTTTGCATGGTCACAATGGGGTTTCCCGAGTCTTCATATTTCACAGGTGATTCTCTACCTAACAGCAAGTCAGATAGTGTAACTACCACATGAATAGTAGGTGCAACCATTGTTTTCTTAATTTGTTTTTTTTCCACATAATTCCTTGATTGTCTTTGCATAGATGGGAATGTCTTGGATGGCCTGGAGAAGAGGAATTTTAATACGAAGGTTTCTTAATTCCCCTAGGATGTCAAAATCTAGGTTGATTATAGATCTGGGTAGGTTTAATCTCTCAGGGAATGGAGGCGGAGTCACTCTAAGTTCTTCAGGTCTTTTTTGGTTAATTGTTTCCTTATCTTTACATGTTTCTGTTATATTCATTGAGCTAGGCCCTGTGGATGTTTCAACTTGGGACTGAGGTGGAGTTGTGGCCTCTATAGGTAATATGGTACGCCCTGACCTTAACCTCAATTCATTGCATTGTTTTTGTTCGGCATTGGGTTTTGGATCCTCTATGATCTGAATTAGTTGAACCGGTCTATTATTGGGGTTGGGATTGGGTTGGGCTGGTAATTGAGGGCATATGGCAGGCTGCTAGTTATGTTGAATTCGGTAGGGACCTGGTAATTTTTGCGTCCCTGCTCCTATCGGTAGATTTCCCATCCCCGTAGGTCGTTGCCAGTTCTAATTGGTGTTTTGATTAGGAGGGTTTGGCCATTAGTTTTGATATAGGATATGTTGAAAATGCAACAAGATGATGGAGCTTAGTGAAATGAAGTCGCCTTCACTAAGTGGGCCCGCAGGCTATTTTTGGCGCAAAGTCTATTTTTAGACATATGGAGCATGGTCTGGGAGTTGCAGTATGCTATTCTTGGATGATTGGCCGAGTTGCTAAAAATAGATGGACCTTTATTTTTAGACATACAGGTCGAAATCTATTTTTAGACTGCCTATCTAAAAATAGGTCAGTCAAATATTATTAGCCCTTAATAATATTTGGACTCTAAACTTCAGTTTATTCTCTTACAGCACTTCAGTTTGAGCTACGGATGTGGCTCATGCATCTGACAGAAGGAATTATGCTATTCCTTGGGGTTTGGTGAGCTCATGCATGGTTGACTTCAGTTAGGACTTCAGTGGCAGAGTTTGGTGGAGTTGATGGGACAATTGGTGGAGTTGTGTTCGGTTTAACTTAGTTGAACTAGTTGTGATTAGTTTAACTAGCTAATCAACTAGTAATGAGTGGAGTGAATTAAATATTATTTAATTCACTAATTATTAACTCATTATTCAACTCAATAACACATCAGTTCACTACAGTGCATGGACAGTTCAGTGGAGACTAGTGAAAGAGGTAGATGAAAGGGTTGAGATAGCTATCAGTTGTGACATCAGTTGTGCATGAGATTTGCACCACACTTGGAGGAATTTCCCATGAGGATTGCGCTGTCAAGCCAAGGAGATTCAAACCTTGGATCTCTCATTAGACCAGCCTTGATTTCGCAATAGAGGCAGGCAATTAGTGGATGAGTTTTGAACCTGTGACTTGTTCAAAACCAAGCTAGTTTGTGTGTAACTTTTGGAGACAGTACTGAGTACTTGTGAGGAGTATTGTACTGATATTGTTACATGTTTCTCTTCTATTATAATATACAAATAGCTGGGGGTTTTCAGCTATAATCTTTCCCCATTACATATTGTGTTTATGTGCGCATGCGACTGTTTCTATTTCCGCAAATTGATGATTGATTGTAGAAGAGGTTATGTGTTGCATATGAATTTGAATTAGTATGTGATCAAGATAATCTCGGTGGATAAATCTTCATTATTCAGCAAATTTCTACAGGATATTCTGCCAATAAGGGGGAGAACTAGGGAAGTTTTGCTAATTACTTCCTGATGGAGGTTGTGTAGGCCAAGGTGGTATAGGAAATGCTTGGTTTGGCCAAGTTAGGAAGGGGTTTTGAGTCAGCCAAGTTGTTGCAGGGTTTCACTGCCTAAACTACAGCAACAGAAAGTATTGAGGCAGGTCTTGCGGTATGCCAGGTCGTGCCTGCCATTGCCGACACTGATTCATTAAATATACTGGCTATGTTTCTTCTTATCCTTATTTTTAGATGATTTCTATTTCCGAAAATTGATGATTGATTGTAGAAGAGGTTATGTGTTGCATATGAATTCGAATTAGTATGTGATCAGGATAATCTCGGTGGATAAATCTTCATTATTCAGCAAATTTATACATGGTATCGGAGTGAATTAATCATCGAGATCTATTGCAGTGATTACAATATTATTTCGGTAGACAGAGTCTGTATCGGGCCAGGTAGCCTCTGGATCCATCCTTTCTCTGAAAGGTGATATATCCAGTAAATGCCCATACAGTTGATCTCTGTGCTAGAAATAATTTGTTCTCACAGATCCAGAAGCAGTTGAGTTTTTGAGCTTGGAATTCGAATTTTGCAGCAGTTTGTTTTCTTGGTGCCGGAGTTGAAAATGTCTTTCAACGGTTTGCGACTCAAATATGCTCTTGAAGGCAGTTCGAATTATGTTGCATGGAAAGATCGCATGGAGGCAGTATTAGAAGATAATGGACTGAAGGAGTTCGTAGATACGGATGTCCAAAAGCCCACTGATCCTGCTAAAGTCGAGGCTTGGCAAAAGAAGATGGCGAAATGTCAAAGGATTCTGTTGGAGGGCGTGAAGGATCACATTGTATCCAGCCTGCATGGAAAAGCTTCTCCATATTTGATGTGGAAAGCGTTGACAGATCTATTCCAGAGTAAGAGCGACCAAAGGAAGCTGGCGCTCAAGGATAAGCTTAGAAACATTAAGATGGAGAAAGGCGACAGTATCGCCAAGTACCTCACAAAGTTAACTCAATGCAGAGATGAGCTGGGAAGTGTGGGGGTGACTGTCGAAGAAGAGGATATGGTGGACCTGGCTCTCCTTGGTCTTCTGAAAAGTTGGCATGCATATCAAGATAGTGTCAATGGTCGGGAGAAGTTGCCGGGATGGGAGCACCTTTGGGCGGATCTCATGCAAGACGAGATAAGGAGGACTACCAGGGACGTATCTTCATCAAAGGTATCTGATGAAGAAAATTGCGCTTTGGCTGCCAAAGAAAAGAAGGGGAAGAGCAAGAAAGCTTCTTAGTCTGGTGTGAAAGGTAAGAAGCAAGACATGTCCAAGGTGAAGTGTTTTCACTGTCACCAGCACGGACACTATGCCACAAATTGTCCGCAGAAGAAGAAAAATAAGAAGGCTGCTGGATCTGCAGCGGGAGAGGCATTGGCTTCTCAATTCGAACTGGATTTTTCACTGATCGCATGCTTGGTTTCAAGTGTGGTGGGATCAGTTTGGTTCTTGGATAGTGGTGCGTCATTTCACATGACCGGAGATCGAGATCTGTTTTCAGATCTGGAGGAAAAATATCTTGGAGTGCACATCGAGATGGGCGATGATGGTAGATACAGTGCGACTGGTATCGGTACCATTTCCTTTGAGAGGGAGTCTGGTAAACCTTTCATATTGAAGGAAGTTTTGCATGTTCCAGGGTTGATGAAGAACCTGATCTCTGTGGCGATGTTGGAAGACAAAGGGTATGATGTGGTCTTCAGCGAAGGAAAAGCCTTCCTGCGCAGTAAGACTACTGGTGAGACCCGGAAGATAGGGGTTTGAGTCAAGAACCTTTATCAGTTGCAAGTAGATGGATGTGCAGCAATGGCATGCAAGGCGGGAGAAGTGGTGAGCCGGGATGATGAGGGCGAACTGTGGCACAGGAGATTGGGCCACCTTCACCATGAAGCTTTGAAAATACTGCAAAATATTTCTACTGGGCTTCCTAAGGGCACTCTTGCGCAGTCAGATCAGTGCAAGGGGTGTACCTTGGGGAAGTATGTGAAAGCCACCATTCACGAGAAGGATAGTCGCGCCACGACAATCCTTGAGAGAGTTCACATAGACATGTGTGGTCCTTTCTCTGTAGCTTCGACAGCAAAGCACAAGTACTATGTGATATTTGTTGATGATTTCTCCCGGAAGTGCTGGATCTTCTTCATGCAGAAGAAGAGCGAGAAATTTTCAAAGTTCTGTGAATTCAAGGCGCTGGTTGAGAAGGAATCAGGGAAGCATGTGAAAGCTCTTAGGAGCAACAATGGTGGTGAATTCATCTCTACTGAATTCAACGACTTTTGCAGCGCAAAAGGGATTCGGAGAGAGCTCATCGCACCCCATAACCCACAGCAGAACGGGGTGGCTGAGCAGAAGAACAGAATGATCGTGGGTGCTACACGGGCGATGTTGCATGATCAGGGCCTACCCCTTCACTTGTGGGCTGAGGCATGCAATACAGCAGTATATGTGCAGAACCATTGTCCTCACAAGATTCTTGGCATGAGTACACTGGAGGAGGTGTTTTCTGGCAAGAGGCCTGATATTTCTCATCTGAGAATTTTTGGCTCACCTGTCTACATGCATGTGACGAAGGACGCCAGAAACAAGCTGGATCCAACCGCAGAGGTTGGAATATTTGTGGGGTACACTGATACACCTCACAACTATCAGGTGTATTTTCCAGACAGTCGCAAGACTTTTGTGCGACGGGATATCAAGTTTCAGGAGGAGAAATCCATGCAGTGTTCGCTTGAGAGGGAGCCACACTTGCATGCAGATGAGGAGCTGTTAGTTCCTAAGGAGGAGCTTCCGGATGTGGATCAGCCACAAGAGGAAGTTTAGGAGGTGGACGAGACCACCCATGCAGCGCCAACCATCAGAGGGCGCAAACACACTACAGAAGCTGAGCGACTTGCTCGAGATGCAGAGAAGGTTGTAGGACCACCTACAACATAGCGTAGACAGAGGCAGTCACCGGATCGGTACACTGGATACATGGCTCTTATGAGTCAATGTGTCATGATGGAGCCATCCTCTTTTGAGGAAGCTGTGGAGGAACCCGCATGGGTAGATGCCATGATCGAAGAGTATGATTCGATCGTCAGAAACAGTGCATGGGAGATTGTCCCAAGACCGGAAGGGAAATCAGTGGTGGGTTCGCGATGGATCTACAAAGTGAGCAGGTGGCTGACGAGGGTGTGGAGAAGTACAAGGCGAGATTTGTTGCCCGTGGCTTCTCATAGATCAAGGGGATCGATTATGAGGATACCTTTGCACCTGTCGCAAGTTACTCTTCCATACGGACGATCCTAGCTCTCTCAAAAGGCAGATAAGATGGCACATCCATCGATGGATGTGAAGATCTGCTCAACTAGAGTCATTGAGGAGGAGTGTACATAGAGTAGCCCTTCAAGGTTTCAAGATTCGCAAAGGGAGTCGCATGTTTTCCACTAAGAGAGCACTGCATACCAGCGGGCAACTCATGCTTCGTGGCCACACGGATAGACAATTACTTCACCGGGCTTGGATTCCTCCAAGAGTGAGGCGGATCCTAACCTCAGACTCGCATTGTGGTGGAGGGAAGCTACCGATCATTGTACCGTATGTAGATGATCTGATTTCGACGGTGATCTCATGATACTTTCATGCAAGGAGGACCTTGCTAGAGAGTTCGAGATGAAGGACTCAAGCCTCCTTCATTATTCTCCTGGGATTGGAGATTTGCGCCGTTGTGCTGAGACCTGCTTGCTTCGGGTTGGGGTAAGTGTGCCCAGAGGATTCTCGAGAGGTTCAACATGCATGGTCATAAGCTCTGCTGATACCCTTCTTCCGGTGGTTGGAGGAAGGAGGATGCTACTTCACGGAGGTAGTGGATGCCAATCGTCTCATCGATGTCAGGTTGCTATGCATTCAGTCAATACACGGTCTGATATATGTGCTAGTGCTATTAACCCGATTTCTTCTAGTTATGGTTAAGCCTACCAAGTTTTCCGGAAGGCAAAGTAAGCATGTATTGCGTTATCTTAGTGGCACATTGGGATATGGTCTACAGCATATGAGGATGGAGCTGGCCGCCTTACCGATGCAGATAAGGTGGAGCCCAATGGACCGAAAGAGCACATCCGGAGGAGTTTTCGCATTGGGTCGACAAACTAGCTTCGGTACAAGAAAGGCAGATCCGTGGCAATTCCCGGCCGCCAGAGAAATGGTATTGCGCAAGTTTGGCTTCGCATGTTTAGGCATACGATGATAAAGATCCTTCTGGACACTGGTTGCACTTTGAGCCTACCGTGATTTACCGTGATAAATCCGTGAGTTGCATTAAACTCTCAAATTAATCCAAAGATTCTTCATGATAGATCCAAACACATCGACATCAAAATTATCATATCATAGATTGTGTTCACGGGAGAATCATGTTACTTTCATAATGCTCCTCATCGAGGATCGTAGGATGCCGATTATCTTGACGAAGGCGCTCACTCAGAGCAAGTTCGAATTCCAATGTAGGCAAGAGTAGGGTTGAAGATAATCCATATCTTGTTGAGAGGGAGTGTTGAAAATGTAACGTAGATGATGGAGTTTAGTGAAATGAAGTCGCCTTCACTAAGTGGGCCCAATGTGCTATTTTTGGCTTGTGTCTATTTTTAGACTATGTCTATTTTTAGACATAATAGAGCATGGTCTAGGAGTTGGAAGTATGTTATTTTGGATAGATTGGCCGTAGTTGGTAAAAATAGATGGACTCCTCTATTTTTAGACATACAGCTGTGTCGAAGTCTATTTTTAGACTCGCCTGGCTCTAAAATAGGTCGCCTCAAATATTATTAATTTAATAATATTTGGACTCTAAACTTCGCCTTATTCTCTTACGCCAAAGACTTCGTTGAGCTACTGATGTGGCCCATGCATCCGAATTTAAAAAATTACGCTATTCCTTGGGGTTTGTGAGCTCATGTAATGGTTGACTTCGCCAGGTTCCCGTTGCGTAAGTTTGGTGGAGTTGATGAGATACGGTGGAGTTGTGTTCATTAACTTAGTCAACTAGTTGTGATTAGTTTAATCACATCAACTAGTAATTAGTGGAGTGAATTAAATATTATTTAATTCACAAATTATTAACTCATTATTCAACTCAAGAACGTGACGTTCACTACGTACATGGACACTTTGGGAGACTGCTGGAAGAGGTAGATGAAAGGGTGAGTTTGCTATTAGTTATATTGCATGAGCTTGTGCATGAGATTTGCACAAGCATTGGAGGAGATTACAATGATGATTGCGTTAGCCACAAAGTGAGATTCAAACTTGACTAGACCAAATTGATACTGAGCAAAGTAATTAGTGGATGAGTTTTGAACTCCGTGACTTGTTCAAAACCAAGCCAGTTAGTTTGTGTGTACTTTTGGAGACAAGACTGAGTATCATAGAGGAGTATTGTACCTAGATTGTCACATTTTCTTCTTCTATTATAATATACAAATATTGGGGGTTTTCTACTATATGCTTTCCCATTACATATTGTGTTTATGTGCGCATGTGACTGCTTTCTATTTCCGCAAATTGGATGATTGAATAGAGAAGAGATTATGTGTTGCATATGAATTCGAATTAGTATGTGATCAGATAATCTCGGTGGATAAATCTTCATTATTCAGTATAAATTTTTACAAGCATTGGCAGTGCAAAGAATTATCTGCTAAGAGCCAACCGAAGATGACATATATGGTTTAAAAGCAGAAATAGAGGCTAAGTTGGATGGTTTGAAGGATCAAATAATAACTAATATGGATGATAAATTAGTGGAAGATCACATCGAGCATCAACAACAAGTTCTTCAACTCTCAAAGGATAACCTAACTTTGGTGTAGAATCTAATGAAACAACAAGAAGATCAACATCACATCGAAATAAGTTCTGAAGCAGTCACAACAACAAGAACTCGACAAGTATGATCAATTTCAGAGTATCTCAGCAAGTGGAAGAACTTTCCTGTAGAAGATTCCACATGGGAGGATGAGAATTTTATACAGAAGCATCAATAAATAATCAAGCGTTGAGGACAACACTCGCTTAAAGGAGAGGGCATGTTAAGTCCTTATATTAATAGTGTAGTCCCTTATTATGTTAGTGTAGCCCCCCTTATTGCTATTGTTGTACCCTTTTCACCCCCATATTGTTATTATTGTGCCCTTACATTATTATTGTTAGGTCGGCTAGGATTACATTGTGGCCCCATGGAATCCTATATATAGAAAGGAGGTTTTGTCATTTGTATCATCCAATAATTTTTCATTCATGTAATGTATTGGAGGTTGTCCCCTCGAAGTGGATTGTTTCTAAGGCGTTGATATCTCTTTTCTTCTCTTTTTGGAGTTGGTTTCACAACACAATCCTAATGAATATTGTCGCAAGAGATCCGCATGTGAGTCAAAATAATCAGGTAAAGGACTTTGTGTTGGAGTTTGAAGAGGAGGAAGAGGATCAATCTGATAAAAATAGATTTCAATCCATTGAATAAAAGTAGAGGGGTGAGGCTCTTCTTGCAGGATCTCTTCAATACTCACAAGTACGTATGGAATAGGTTCATTGTCGGTTCCAATATATATAGGTTGAGGTTTTTTTTAAGAAAAAGGAAGAGGAGGGGGAGGACCTGAAGTAACAGGTAAATATGGTTGAGGCTCCTTGGGTTAAACAACCTCATGAATTAAAGTATCTAACTCGGGAAATTCAGGTTCAATACCCTCAAGAAATAAGGTTTCGGGGACTTTTGTTTCGATTGTTTCAAATTCACTGGAAAGAGTAGATGTAATCTAGGTCTCGGAACTAAAAGGGACAGATGATTCTGGTGGATCAATTTCAAGACGAGGAACAAAAGTAGTTCCCAAAGTTCCATATTCGGTATTTTGTGTCTTCTTAAGCTTCTAACGATGCTCAGGAGTAGCCTATGGTGGAATAGGAGGATTATTTTTCATTCTACGCGAACGACGAGGTGGGGATTGTGTTCTTCCACGTTGGATTAATAAATTTTAGAAATTAACACAAACATAAATAAAAAAAGGGTAATCTAGGCATAACGGATTACCAAGCAACCTTGAACTGCAATGTACACCTTGGCAAACCAAGGACTTAATGTACAACAACCAATCTCTTTGAATGTTGTTTTCGATGTATCACGGTATACAAGGCAGCTGACTCAGTTACCTATGGCAAGGATAGCAACCTATAGGGGACTCCCAAAATATACTCTACAGTACATGGGAGTGTAGTCTGTAATTGTGTTGTCTAATGTGTAATTGTTCGATGAGAGTGTTCCCATATACTTTACATGCGTGGAGAATCATTTGATATACCCAAAGGTACGTGGAGAATGATCCTATACGCTCACATGCGTGGAACAGGATTTCACCCCTAGGATACAACGTTGGAAAACAATGATAGCTCATTCATTTAACAACGTCTAAACACCTCTCTAGCATAGACCTCTAAATGTTTGCGTTAATGTTACAAATGCTCCTTAGGTTGATTCAATAAATTTTACTGTTTATCTTTGATTAAGTTTCAGTTTTGGGGCTCACTGAAAATGTCACTTGAATATCCTAAAATGAAAACTAGCATGAGGAAATGGAATCTTTCTCATTCAATGAAAATATATCTGGGGAAGGGAAGAGACAAAGAGTATGCAACAAACAAATGTGCAAATTGTAATCCCTTTCAAATGCAACTCTTCCAATTTCAATGCACACACAAAACCCTAAATGCCAATGCCAATATTTTTCTTTTCAAGTCTCTTAATTTTCTAAAATGAAGAAAACTAAGAGGAAAATTTTAATCACCAATTCAAATAAACTTTTCAAAATGAGGACTAGAACAACAATTCATCCAAGAAACTAATGATCAAACAAAATCAATTTGCAAGCAACCTAATGATAAGAACAAAGGAAAATATTCAAACAAATCCTTATCAAAGGTATCAAAGCAAAAGAAAACGAAATAGAGGCTTCATAGGGACCACAAGACACTCAAATACTCAAGGAAGGGCAACTAGAACAAGGCTGAAAAAATAAATAAATAAAATAAAATAAAATAAAATTCATGCATGAAAAGGGGCCAACACAGGTGCAGATGATGCACCAATGCCCTGCAACACAGACATGTAGAGGGTTCTACATAGGTGCAACACTCTGCTATTAGTCATCAGTATTTTTGCATGTTTTGATGACTAGATTCCTTCGCTTAGTTTTCTAGAAGCTAATCTCACAAATGTCAATTTTTCATCTAGAAAACACCTCAAACAATTTTTGTCTTCCTACCCCTCTCTTTCATATTGTGATGAAAGTGATCTTCAGTTTAGAGTGTTGGTTCAAAATAGAAACCTCCCTTGTCTATAGATGTCATAAGCCTAATCCCTTTGTTTTCAAAATCCCCTGTTTCCACATGGCTCCCTGTCAAACATTGGACAAAGTTCTCTACCCCTTTCTCACCATTTATTTCGTCATATAATGACCTAACTATGTTCAAGAAATTCTTCAGAAATTGTGACAAAGCCTCTAGGTCTAGGTGGTGATTTTTAGGGAAAATACCTTGAGAAAACTATCTCCAAGTCAAAAACCCTGTTTTCAATATCAGTCAGTCGTCATTTCTTCTTATTTGTCAAAACAAAACCCTGGTCTATCCTTAGGTCACACACCACTAAATCTTACTTTGTCTCTTAGATGCAGAGCTCACAAGTGTTCAAATCAGGAAAGGAGAAAGAGTTTCCATGTCTGAGGAAAGGTGATCAAGTGAACTTTCAAGCATTATCATCATGTTATATCAGCAAAAGCCTTCAGTGATCAAATTCATTTCATCAATGCATCTCTGCAGGGGTGCTAGGATAAATGGCACAAATCAGTTTTGGGCAAGGGAACATTTCAAGGAATAGCTTCAAGTAAAAATAGCAGTTGACTATTTTAAAGGACTAAGGGAAATACAAAGTTTAGAGAGAAGAAGACATACAGGATTCATCCATGTAAGTCAAAACACCAAGAATGTCAAAAAACCTCTAGCAGGGTAAAAAGAGTACAAAAGTTAGAAAAATACTGCCTCCAGCGCTTCAGGTCAATTAGAATGGAATTTGTTCCCAAAAGTATGGGCCAACTCTCAAAATTAGTCTCATAAAACCAAGAGTGACAGTCTTTGGCATCAAAATGAAAAGTGTAAAAAGGAACAGCTGCCTTTTTGTCCTACTTTAGCCCAGCCTCTAAAAACATTCAAGGACAACTTCATCATCAAAAGAGCTAAATACCAATACCAAGAAAATGTTATTTCCAAGACATGCACAGTAGACATTTTTCAATTGGAAGTGCATTACCTGCTCACGTTTTTCACAGTGAGATTCTATAAAAAGGCATGTCTCAAAGCAAAGTGGACTAAAGTTAAGCTAAGGTTAAGTATTAAGGCCTCCTTCATGATAAGTAGAGGGCCCACAGATAACTATTTCAAGGAAAGTTTCAATGGTATACAGAGATGAAAGACAGTGTGTTTAAAGGAGTTTATTTAAAAAGATAAACAAAGGCTAACAGAGGGCACAGTTGTTTTGAAAGGAACTCCTTCACTAATAAGTAGAGGGTCAACAATTTTTTTAAGTAACCTCAGTGGTTTCTTTGCGCTACCTCCTCCAAAAATTAACAGAGAGAATTTAGCATAAACAAAATCACATTATTCTTGTCTAAATTTTAAAGTGATATGGTGCAAAAAAGGGCATATGTTACAGGTAACATGTCACATAGAAAAAAGGACAGTTTGTTGAAGATATTCATGAGTGATGAGGAAGGATTATAGTTTACTATTTATTCCTTTTTCAAATGAACAAAGAGGACACCCTTAAAGGATAACTAACAGAATATCAAAGCACTAAGTTTTCAAGAAGCCTCCTTCATGAATAAGCGGATGGCACTCAGTTGATTTAAAGGTTTTCTGTGAAGGAAAATAACAGTTGTTTAAGTACCTCCATCAGTGATAAGTAGAGGGCCTACACAGTGGCTTTGATAAACCTAGATAGTTGCATCTTGCATTGCCTCCTCCAAAAGATGAGCAGAGGGTTAAATCACCAGGGTTTGACATTTTGAGAAAGATTTCAATGATAGACAGAGATGAGAGGTATTATGTTTAAAAATTTCATTTAATGATAAAAAAAGGACAAAAATAGTTTTTGTGACATATTCACTTAAATAGCTAAGCAAAAAGCATAGTACACACAAACAACTTATCAAAAAGACAGTCTTCAAGTGACATGGAAAAGATGAAATATAAGACTCCTTCATGGCAAGCAGAGGTCATTAACTGTTCAAAAGTATTCCTGCAAAAAAAGCAAAGATATACTCTTTTAAAAAGGGCTTCTTCAAAAAATAAATAGTTTCAAAAACTGCTTTGCAAAGGGTCTCCCCTTTTTTTAAAAACTAAAAGGAAAAAGCGAGAAGTCTTCTAGAGAGAGAAAGGCCATCTTAAAAAATCATTAAAAAAGTATAAATCCTCTCCATCAAACGTTTTTCACTTCACCAAATAAAATAAAATAAAAATTTGAGGTTTCGGGCCATCGTCGTGCAGAAAAGTTTGAACACGACGCACCTGTGACCTCCTGCCGAAGAAAAACACAAAGGGCGCGACGCACCTATAGGTTGGCACGACACCCCTGTCTCCTCACCCGGCATTCAAAAGGCACCCAGCGCCCGACCCAACACACAGTGCCCACAGCAGCGTGCAGGTGCTATGCGCCTGTGCACAGGAGTGTAGCACCTCTCCAAAAGTCTCCAAAAGTTTTAAAAAAAAAAAAAAAAACTGGTTTTAGCTCAGAATTTGGATTTTTCAAACACAACAGGGAGTTTTCAAAGGTATTTTTCGTGCCCTTGCATCTTAGTTTTGGTCACAAAAATGTTTTGAAATCCAAACTTAAAAGAAGAAAAACAGTGATTTCAACAAAGAAAAATAGTGATTGAGGAGAAAGGATTTATTATCAGTTTGAAAAGGCATGTCTTGTTGAGTGACAAGCCAAATATAGTTGTTAAAGAGAAAAGCATTGTTTGAAGAAGAAAGACCTAGTTTAATCAAAGAATTATTTTAAAAAGACAAGTGAAGGAAATCTGAGCAAAACATGCCTCCAAGGAAGGTCAGCAAGGGTGGATTTCACAAAAGGTTTGAGCCTACTACAACTAAAGAGTTAAATGATTCCCCTTCAGTCCTTTTCAACTTTCATGAAGTAGGGTGCCTGGATTTTTTCCGAAGAGTCCAGGAGGTCACCAATCACCCTCCCTTAACACAGTTGTTTTCCCTGAGGCTGCAAGGAAAACATGTTCACATAGCAGGCCTTGATTTTGTTCTCACTCCTAGGTCAGTGTCAAGGGCCACCAAGATTCGCTATCTTGGTGAGAAATGGTTCAAACAAGCCTATTTGGACCTAGACCACTACAATTCCTTCTTGAAACCATCTTACCAAAATGAATGCAAGGCTTTCTTCCCCTTTTCTCATCTATTGAACAGTTATGCACCCCTTATGAAAACCATCATGAGATATTTCACATGTGAGGGGAGATATTCTCGAGTTTATTCCTGTCATGTCAGACTTCTGATGCATTTCACTCGGACTCAGCTGTTGAATCTCCCTTTCTTCCTCTGCAAAATCATAGACAAGATGTCCTCCTTTGTCCAAAAGAGACCTCATACTCAGCAAAAAGCTAGTCTTTTCCATCATTTTCTCATCAAAACCATCATCCTTCACCAGCTTGAAAAGAAAGGAGTTTCTTGGGAGACTTTCATTTCTCATCTGGATTTTACTACTGCCTCTTCATCTCATGGCCCATCTCATATGTCCTCCTCACCCTCCACTCACTATGTCTCCCCTTCATCTAGTCAATCTACCCCTCAAAATCAAACATCACCCATGATTGATAGTGAAAAAGAAGAGTCTTATGAAAGCAGGCATAAAGGTAGTGATGATGAGGAACATAGTGATACTCAACAAAGTAGTGGGGATTTAGAAAAAAGCAGCCCTCAGCAGAGCAGTGAACATGAGCATGGGGATAGCCCACATACAGCTAGTGATGATGAAGAAAAAACTGAAGAGCAGCAAGGTAGTGATGATGAGGAACAAAGGGAAGAGGTTCAAAGCAGTGATGAGGAACATAACAGTCCTCAAGAAAGCAGCAATGATGAGGAACACAACAGTCCTCAACAAAGTCATGAAATCAATCAAAGGGACAGTGAAAAAAGCGCCTCCCAGCAAAGTAGTGACCATGGTGGCAGCCCACACACAGAGTCTAAGGAAAACAATGAAGATGATGGAAGCATGCAAAATGACAATGAAGACAGTCATGATGGAAGTAGCTCATGTGAAAAAATTGAAAACAGTGAGCATGGTAAGGGCAGCACACAAGAAGAAGTTCAATACAGTGATGGTAAGGTTGGCAGCCTAGAACAATTTCAAAACAGTGAGGAGGGTAAACAAGGCAGTCCTAAAGACAGTCATGATAAAAGCAGAGGTAGTGAACGTGATAGCCCTCAAGAGGACAAGGCACAAAACAGTGAAAAATCTAAGGGTGATAGCATGAAACAAAAAGAGCCAAACAACCCCAATGATAGTCAAGATCAAATCAAAGACAGTGAGCAAGGTAGCCCGAAAGAAGACAGTAAAAACATAGAGCATGAAAAGAGTTCTCAAAAGCATGTGCTAACTGCCTCACCTAGGCAAGGGGCCATGACTCTTTCTCCAATAGTGGTGAAGCCTAAGACCACTAAACCTACAAATAAGAAGACTATTCAAGCTATAACTACCAATGTTACTAGAGCACTCCGAAGTAGAGGCAAGTTTCCCAAGAGGCCTATCATTGAAGTGCCAAAGAGAACAAGAGCAAAGAAGTCAATCCAAAGCAAGGGCAAAGAAAAAGTTGAACAACAGGAGAGTAGCCATGAACAAGAAACAGAGTTTGACATCATACAAATAGACAGTAATGCTGGAGATGATGAAGCCAGAATCCTTGAGTCACTTTTGCAAAACAGAGAAGCCCAAATCCAGGACTTAGAAACTGATCTAGAAAGGTCGAAGGACCTCATACACTTTCTACAAATGCAAAATAGACAGATGAGTGGGCTAATGGAAATCTATGAGGCCCGGGCATTCAAATACCAAAGGGAGGCATACAAAGCACAAGTCAAACTTGAAGAGTATATGGGAAAATTTGATGATACTGAAGAAGAAGAGAAACCAGTAAGAAAAAGGCCTAGGACTATGGGTCTTAAGAAAGCTTTGGAGAAACAAAGGGAAGAAGAAGCAGCCCTTGCTCGATCATATCCTCTCACACAATTTCTTGCCCAAGAGATAGAAAATGATAAAGAATCGTGGCTTGAAAGAGAAAACAAGCATTTTGAGGACAAATTAGACAAGGAAAAAAAATACTTGGGTTTGCAAAGGAAGATGATCGGGCATTACAAGAAATTGAATCAATTTGCCCGAAGAAAACTCAAAATTTCCCAAGAAAAGCTCAAAACTGCCTAAAGGAGGCACCTGGTGAAAAAAGAGGAAAAACACATATCTAGGCTTGGAATCTTGGCTTCAGCTTCCTTTCATGTTTCCAGAAAACCATAAGGGGTTTGCTCACCAAAATTGAGCAATTTTTGACATGATCTTGTTTTTTGTGATTTTTAAGCCTAATTGCACATTTTTCTAGGCGATGCCATGTTTTCTAGGAGCATCCTCAGCTCATGAAAGTTATTTTTTTTGATGTATTAAATTTGGGGGGATCTACTCACAAATTTTTAGATCAAAATAAGGTGTTTTGGTCCCCCAAAGAGGCAAAAAAAAGTCAAAATTCACCTTTCTGCCTCAAATATCAGCAGGTGAGACCCTCCTGGTTTTTTAACTCAGTCCATTTTTTGACATACTTCTAGGGATCAGTTTGAGAAAAATCAAGCAGTTCGACAAACTAGACATCTAGGGCTTTCCTACGAGCTATCACAGGCCTCATTTCGACATAGGGAAGTCCCTCAAAAGTTATCTGCATAATAAGCTTTCTTCTGGCGCTACACTCCTGCAGCATTTTGGCTGAAAAGGCATTTTTCTGAAGGTGGCTATCCAAATGTGCCTTAAGCTATTTTTAACTGTATGTCAAAGAACAAAATTCAATTTTCTTGCTATTTTTAGCTTAAATAGATATTTTTGAAGATATTTTGTGCCTTGGGCTTTGCAAAGCCTCAAGGAAAAAATCAGATATTTGTATTATGCCAATGGCCTTCTAGTTGCTCTAGGAGGGTTTCTTACTCTTTGGCCTATCTAATCCAAGAGGATTCATTGTAACCAAAGGCTGAACTTGATGTTATAGAGAAATAAATATCATTATAAGCTTTGAAGAAATACTTTGTCTTATGAAGTGGATGATCTCTTGCTTGACTTTGATGGTGGAGGAGGATTGTATGTAGGATTCCATGGCTTGGTGAATGGTATTGAGTTCCTTGTCTGTTATGTTTTCTTAGTTTATCATACATGTTTTCATGCTTCTTGCTTGTTGTAGTTCAGTAAATAATAAGTTTGAGATATGCCCATGGAGGCACCTCAAATTTCCTGATTCATTGCAGCTTAAATGTTTTCATCTTTCTTGGTTATGTCAAAGAATTCTTAATTGCTCTTTGGCACCCTAAGAACTTGTTATCAGTTTCATTTATGGTTATTATGTATGTTTTCTAGTATTATTCACGGTATGCCCTGCTTACTCGTAGCTAATCAAAACTCCATCTCTGAAATCTCTCTCTGAATTATTGGTTGTCTTAGTTAAGTCAAAGAGGTCTTGTTTCGATCTTGCCCTTTGTCCATGCTTTGCAGTCTTATTTCAAAGTTCCCAATAGCTCAAGATATGATGTTTTGGAGTTCCCTCTTCATATATTGAGTTTTTTTTTTATCTTATTTGTTTTCCCAAAATTCTGAAGGTGATTTTCCCAAATTTAGAGCATCTTATACTTCTATGTATCACTGGATTGTTTATTTTCTGCATCTATTAGTTTGAATTTCGTTCATAGAGATCAATGGTCAGCCCCAACTCATGAATGCTTGTTTTTTAACTATTTATGTTTAAAATCTCTTTCTCCTTGACAAACTTAATGTCCATCTCATTTCACTTTCACCCAAAGAATCCGTTTACCTCGACCAAATCGGCCCTGCAGTAATACCTTGTCCATCATTAAAGACAGTCTCGACCTTTTTGACCCCATAGCCCAATTGATTAGACGAATTCTTTGTCTATTTTTGTCCTTTTGATCAGTTCCCCTCAAAAACCCAAAAAACTAAAAACATACTTAACAACTAGCCTAAAATCAAATATATAAAAAGCAAACAAGTTTACATCCTTTGCATAATAGAGAGAACCCTCTCTGAGCCCAGGAAGGCTAGGTCCTAGGGCTCCAAAGTTGGTTTGATGTTACCCTGTCATTTGGTTTACCAATCTACCAAATCACGGGACCCTAACATGTCCCTAGACCAGAGGGAGTTTTGGTCAAGAATAAGAGAGTTCCAACACAAATTTTACAATTGAGACTCAATGAAATATCTCCCTAGGTATGTTCTTGATTGAAGATGACAATGAAGTTTCGAAGAAGAGGTCAAACAAACACTAAGGACAACTAAAACACCAAAGGAAAATATCGATCCCCAATGGAATAACCAATTTTTTATACATAATCTACCACTACGGACAGAAGTGTCTTCTCTAGACTGGGTGGCTTAGCCTAGAACAACAAAAAGACAGAGTGGCTAAGCCATCGCCAAAATTAGAACCTGCACAATCAGAAAACATAAGCCATCGATCTACAGTATCTATGTAGAATCATCTAAATACTTCATTCAATGGATCAACATGGCATCGGAATACATGAAAGCATAACATGACCTATAGGAAACAAAGAACTCTTTGCATTAATATGAATGGGAGTTACAACCAGAAATATGAGTTGATCTTGTAGAAGAGCTCCTCCTAGTTTACTTGTTCCTTCTTTCTCACAAATTTCACCTCTAATCACCCTAATGCGTTGATTTTTAACTCTTTAAACCTGTTATCTCAAGTATGTCAGTGATCAAATAACTCTTTCAGTTGTTTTCCACAAAGTCATAGGTCAATTTTTTTTACTTTTTTGATAATGTCCTCAGAAAATAATTTTGGTCACTAAAGAGGTCTAAATCATGTTTGATGCTCCTTCATTCCATTCATCAACACCATTTTCAAGTTCATCACCATCATCGGTTTCAAGGTCACCATATCCATCATCATCACTGAAGAGGTCTAGGGTTAGGTCACTACATCTCATATAGGTCAAGTCTAGATTCATCTTTACCTTTGAAAAATATTCAAATTTTCACTAAGCACAACGCATCAACCCTCCATTCTATTCATAAAACCATAATGAAGGAGAAAGCATGTTTATTAACATGAAATAAAAGCCATTTTTCTTTTTTCATATGGCTCAAGTTCCAAAAAGTTCCAAACAAGTCCAGTTTGTTTCACTGTCTCATAAAAGATAAGAATTTTGTCTCATTGTCTTATGAAAGGATCCAAAAAGTCATCATTGGCTGTCAGAGCTCCAAAGGAGGTCAATATGACCTATTGTTCCAGTGAAATTCAAAAGGATTCATC
This sequence comes from Pinus albicaulis, assembly GCA_034641835.2. Lineage (NCBI taxonomy): Eukaryota > Viridiplantae > Streptophyta > Pinopsida > Pinales > Pinaceae > Pinus > Pinus albicaulis. Next base: position 1,640,574,284 of record CM076579.1, on the reverse strand, counting down.
CTCTAGTTTAGAGACATTTCATCTTGTTTGAAAGGTCATATCCAATGAGAAAATTTCAAAGGTTTTTGAAAAATACCCTTATTGTTTCATGAAAAGGAGAAGTTTTTCTCATTATTTCATTCAATATTCAATCAAGTCACTTCAAATTTTAAAGGGTTCAAAATAACTTTACTCTGCCTTCTTACCTCATTTGAAAGAGAAACATGTCAATTTCCAAGTTACACAAATGGTCAAAAAGGTCATTTGCAAAAGTCAAAGGGTGAGGATTATTTCACAAATTTGAAAGGGAGAAGTTTATTTCGTGTCTCATTTCAAAAATTCCAAGAAAAAGGTCATTTCAAGGGTCAAAGAGTGAAAAGAGGTTCATTCTATCTTCATCTTTCATTTGAAGGTGTGAAAATCCATTTTCAAGTGCAAAAGTTCAAAGGTCATTTACAAGTGTCAAAAGGAAAAAATGAAATGTCATTCAAAGTTTATAAAGGGAAAAGGTAAACCTCATTTCATTCATTGTTACCTTTTGATGAGTAGGAGAGCATCTATCTACTTCATTTTCCCTCCATGGTGGTCTAAACTCCAAAGTCCAAGGGTCAAATTCCATTAAAAATACACTTTCTACCCTTCAAACCACTATTGTTATGCTTTTGAACCCTATTGTTAAACTTCTGGGAAACTCTATTATGTTTCTAGTAACTGTTGTTACGCTTTTGTGTGCTTTTTTACGCTTCTGGGCAACTCTTTTATGTTTCTAGCCACAGTTGTTACGCTTTTCCAGCAATTGTTATGCTTTTGTGGGTGTTGTTACGCTTCTAGAAAAGAAGCAGTTTTCGGTCTAGGGCTCAAAATACTTCCAAACAAGCTCACAACTTGTCTCCATTACCTTGTAAAATCTTCATTAAAGGTAAGTCTTCGTTCTTATGCTATCTTTTGGTCGAATTTTTTAGGGTTTAAAACAATTTCATGTTCATTGTGTTTTTCTCCACAATATCACTTGTCTATGTATAAAAAAATTTCATGTGGAAAACCCTAACTTACCCATTTACCTAAACCCTAACCCATCATCTAATCCATGATTCATACACCCCAGTGCCCCATCTATACATATTCCTATCACCTACACTACCATCCATAACATATTGTAACCATCAAAACCCTAATTCTAAGCTATTTTACATAGTGAAAACATAGGTTGACTGTGTTTTAGGGTTTTGACTACCCTACACCCCTCCATTTCCTTCATTCCACTTTCAATGTGGAGCTAAAATTTCATCCTATTCACTGAAAATTTCTTATAATTTTTTATTAGCTCCATAGCCCTCATTTCACCTTCTAAACCTAAAACATTTCTACACTAGTTATTCTCACAACCTAAATTGGGAATTTCCTGTGTTTTAAGATTTTTACCACCTTACACTTACCCATTTATCCTCATTAAAATTTCATCATGAATTCAATACACTAACCTATCCACTGAATTTTTATCAGAATTTTTACTCAACCCTATCACCCCCATTTCATCTCACTAACTCACCCTACTATCACAGGGACAGTTTGGCTTCAAAATCAGTTTCTGAAGTAATGGAGATGAATTTTAAAAAATTGAAAGCTTTTTTTGTCAATAATAGGCCAAATAACAAAAACCCCCTTCATTTTATGCATAGGTATTATGTTTTAAGAGAAATTCCAACAATACACTTTCTCCAGGTCATTTTCTGCAATTCTGGACAAGTTGTCTTCAAATAAACTTTTCAGGGGTTTGGAACAAGGGTTTCCAGTGCTTGAGGACTCCATTTTGTAGCAGACATCCTAATATTTCCAACCATACCACTTGCATCCCTAAAATCCTATGGGAAGACCTCTAAAATCCCTCTCAAAGAGCTTTGTTACGCTTATGGAACACACTAGAGTAACCTTGGGAGAACGAACTTTTGGAGGCCTTCCCATGGGTCATTTTTCAAAATTCAAGATCATCTGGAAACTAGACACACATGAATAGTTCACCGTTCTTTCAGAAGTGGATTTGGACTCTTAAAAGTGCCTCAAAAGTGCCTCCAAAGTTTTGTTATGCTTCTGCAAATTTATTTATTTTTAATTCTTCAATCAGAATTTTCACAAATTAGCATTCGATTATAACAACCCCAAAATTTAACATGAAACTAATTACATAAAATATGCAATTAATAATCAACACAAAAATTATTCAACTAATTAGTAAATAATTTTAAGAAAAACTCAAGCAGAGACGACTTACCTGTAGCGAAAATATTCCTTACTTGTGCTTTCGGAGTTAAACGATATTTGAATCCTGCTAACCGCAACAAAGTTTTGGGGGCAACTCTTCACCCAACCGAAGGCTCAGCTGCACGTAATATTTATACAACTGGCCACCCCCGAGCCCTCAATCAACGTATTACTTCCATGGAACCCTTTGTCTCACAATACCTTTCTCCCAAGAGAATGGATGAAAGAATGATGAATCAATTTTCCTCAATGTCTATTAAATAGACCAAACAATGGAAAGGGAACCACATGCACACATTCATTGTGTCAACATGCAACTTTATTTATTTATTTTAAGTTTCAATTAATTTGAGTTTCTCTTAATTTAACTCTTTCTTATTTTATTCCTTTTTACTTTTTGTTAACCTTACTTATTTTTATAGTTTTCTTACTTTAACTCTTTCTTAATTTATTCCTTTTTACTTTTGTTAACTTCACTTATTTATTTACTATTTAGAACTCAAATTTATTATTTACTATTTTATTTAGAACTCCAGTTTATTATTTACTATTTTATTTATTATTATTATTATTATTCTCTTTATTATTTATTATGTATTTTCTATTATCGACTTTTTATTTATTTACTGTTTATTTAATTATATTATATTATTTTTTATTTTTTATTTTTTATTATTATTAGGGGACATTACATACTCCCCTCTTTAAGGAACTTCGTCCCGAATTTAAGTTGAATAATTTAGAATTTTATTACTTCATGTTTGCCCAACACCCTCTGTTGAACTAGTATAACCAATAGGCATCGAAAGTTTCCATAACACCCGGGAAATCTCAAGGAATCTTTGTCCTTTTTCCCACTTTCAGAACTAGGCATAAGCCTCATTGGTCTGTACCATAGCCCAAATTTGGCCCCAAGGCTCGCACCCAACTCAGACCACATCTGCCCTAAGGCAGGCATCCAATCCCAGTACTCAATGACTCTGGGAATCTCGCAAGGCTGACCCACTTCCTTCACACTCACTAAGGTGCACAGCCTGAGGCATCGAAGTCCTTACACACCTTCCAAAATTCAGCATCCCAATCCAATACTAGGCACTTGGCCTACAATATTAGGCCCTTGGCCTCCTCAAGATGGTCCCACATCCCTTAAAAAGTTATCCATAAAGGGCTATACAAGACAAAGGAACCATTGGCATATGTAGTGTTCATTGGGTTTGTCCCCATCCCATATGGTGTTACATATTCTCCCTCATAGGTATGGGCTCCCACGATATAATCAAATAAAACAGGCCTCTTGGCCCATTTGTGGATTTCCTGCCAATCACCTCATCTCAACATGCATCCAATGCATTAGTTATAATCATAACATCATAGAAAATAATTCACATCCTAAATATTTCATTTCATCATGATAATATAATGTCATTGTTAATAACCACATTCTAAATAGTAAAGAACTGCATCCTCATGCATGTCACAAAATCTGTATCAATTCCACATGCTTCACATCATGAAATACCATCATAAGTTATAACATCAACATATATGAATCATGACATCACATAATAAAATAATCACATGTCAATATAACCTCAAATCATAACATCGTAATCCCTATGCATATCATAATCATCATTTTCATACAACTATATAAGTAAGAACCACATGCATCATTACCATCATCTCATAACAGTTAATTAAAACCATAACTAAAATCGTAATGTACCATTTAGATGTATGAATAAAATTTAAACAATAAGACACGATCTAGAGGGTCCATAAAAGTATCTACCTTAGCTGATACAGAATGGTTCGACCTGAAGGACTCCCTCCTTGGAAACCTGTAATTTCTCAAATGTTAGCACATGGGATGGGTCAAGTACATATTTTATAAGCATAGAAACATGAAACACATTACGCATTATTCTTATATGGAATGGCAGCTTGAAATTATAAGCAATTAGTCTGATCCTCTCTAGGATCTTAAACGGGCCGAAAAATCTAAGGGACAACTTTGTTCCCTTGCCAAATCTGAAGGAACTCTTAGAGGGTTTGACTCTAATGAAGACTTGGCTTCCTTCCTCAAAGATTCTATCAATTCTCTTTTCATCATCATAACTTTTCTGGCGATCCCTGGCTTCTTTTAGCCTCTGCTTAATTATTTCCATTTGTTCTCCCATTTCTTGGAGCATTTCAGATCCCAAAATGACTCGATCCTCTAATCGATCCTAGCTCAATGGATTACGACATGGTCTTCCATATAATATTTCGAAGGGAGTTGCCTGAATTGAACTATGATAACTATTGTTGTATGCAAATTCAACTAAGGGAAGGTATTTCTCCCACTGATTTTGTTGATCCATGACATGCATTCTGAGCATGTCCTCTAATACTCTGTTTACTCTTTATGTTTTCCCATCTGTCTCTGGATGATATGCAGTATTGAATTTTAGTTGTGTTCCCACATATTGTAAAAGGCTTTTCCAAAATCTAGAAGTAAAGCGTGCATCTCTATCAGATATTATTTTCTGAGGCACTCCATGAAGGAAATTATTTATTTTAGGAAAACTTGAGCAATAGTTGGTGCCTCGAAGGTGCTCTTAACTGGAATGAAGTGAGCACTCTTAGTTAATTTATCAACAATGACCATAATGCAGTCATGTCTTTGGGAAGCCATAGGTAATCCCCCAACAAAATCCATCGAAACCACTTCCCACTTAGTTTCTGGTATATCATGGGGTTGTAAGAGACCTGTAGGGTGACGATGTTTAGCTTTAACTTGTTGTCATTCTAGACAGCATGCCACAAAATTTTTTATATATTTTTTCATTCCTATCCAGAAAAATAGTTGTTTCAAATCTGCATATATTTGTGGACTCCTAGATGTGCAGCATATGGAGCTTGGTGGGATTCCTTCATTATTAATTTCTGAAGTTCATCATTAGTCATTACATACATCTTACCCTTATATCATAGCAACCCATCCTCATCTAAGGTGTATCCTTCCCACTTGGATTCCATTGTTACTTCTTCTTATAAGGCAAGTTTTATTTTTTGGTATTGCAGGTCCCATATTAGGTGATTTAGAATCTGACTTCTCAAGTCTATCTTCACTGATAGTATTGAATGAACTCTAGGTCTCCTGCTTAAAGCATCTGCAACCTTATTTTATTTCCCCTTGATGTAGGATATCCTAAAATCATATTCACTAAATAACTCACTCCAGCTTCGTTGTCGAGCATTGAGGCCCTTTTGGGTGAATATATGCTCAAGAATTTTATGATCCGTTCTTAATTCAAATTGGTGCCCTATCAGATAATGTCTCCATAGTCTCAGAGCCATTACAACTGCAGCTAATTCCAAATCATGTGTGGCATAATTTATTTCATGGGTCTTGACTTTATGTGAAGCATAAGAAATAACCCCTCCATCTTGTATCAATATTGCACCTAATCCTTCTCCTGATGCATCTGTGCACACACAAAAATCTTTGTCCATGTCGGGCACCTTTAATATTGGGGTAGTTGTTAAGCATCGTTTTAGCTCATTTAATTCTCTCTTATGCTCACTTTTCCATTCAAAATTAACCCCTTTCTTTTGGAGGTTTGTGACGAGACTTGATATCTATGAAAATCCTTCTACAAATATTCTATAATAGCCTGCCAACCCCATAAAGTTGCATACTTCTTTGACATTCTTAGGAGAAGGCCAATCCATTATAGTTTCAATATTGTTGTGATCCACTGCAATTCCTTTCCCACTAATGTTATGGCCTATATATTGAATTTCCTTCTCAAAGAAAGAACACTTAGTAATTTTTCCATATAACTTATGTTCTCTAAGACATTGAAGCACCAGTTTCAAATGCTCTTCATGCTCCTTCTCATTTCGGGAATAAATGAGGATTTCATCCAGGAACTCTTGAACAAAATGGTCCAAATATATGTGGAAAATATTATTCATCAATTTCATGAAGGTTGTCAGGGCATTAGTCAAACCAATTGGTACAACAATAAACTCATAGTGTCCATATCGTGTTATGAATGTTGTCTTAGGTATGTCCTCCTCTTTGATTCTTAGTTGATGGTAATCCGACCGTAAGTCTATATTTGAAAATAGTGAAACTCCTTTTAATTGGTAAAAGAGGTCATCTATGCGAGGCATGGGGTACCGTTTTCGGATGGTGGCCTTATTTAGATCTAGGTAATCAATAAATAACCTAAGAGTTCCATATTTTTTCTTCACAAAGATCACTGATGCACCCCAAGGTGATACACTGGGTCAGATGAATCCTTGATCAAGCAGTTCTTTAAGCTATATACTCATCTCATTAAGCTCCAGAACAACCATTCTATAAGGTTTTTTGGATATGTGTTCTATTCCCGATTTCAAGGAAATGGAAAAATCAATTTCTCGGATACGAGGCAAGCCTGGTAGCTCTAGAGGAAATACATCTGGAAATTCAGAAAGTAGTGGGTGCAACTTATCAGAGGACTTCCATTGACACTAACCATTTCTACTGCATAAATCTTACATCCTTTCCTCATTCACTTATTAGCCTTCTTGGCTGATATGAGGCGCAACGTAACATCACGTTTAATTCTCTCAATTACTGTGGATTCTCCCTGATCATTTTTGAAGATAATTGTCTTATTATAGCAATCCATTACTGCTTGATGAGATTCAAGCCAATCCATTCCTAAAATTAGGTCATCAGTTCCCATATTCATGCTATACAGGTTCATCTTGGTCTCACATCCCCCAAGGTTAACAATGAAATCCCTTACCAATGTCCTACTGATTGCTGAGAGCTTGATGTCATTTCTACCATTCTAAAGTTACTTTGCTCATGAGCTATCAATCCACATCTAAGCAATCCTGAAGGAGAAATAAAACTATCAGTGGTGCCTAGATCAATTAATAGAGATAGAGGAATGTTTTTTTATCATACCTACGGACTTCGCAACTGCGGCTTGGTGCTTGGCCCATGTTATCGCTGGAAAATTGTACAAGAAAACGTGACATTATTTAATGTCGGGTAGAAGGATTTACAGGGCTGAGAGACATTAGAGAATCTAAAATTATTTTAAGATATCTAAGGTCTGAGGAAAAATCAAATTGCATACAAGGAGTACTAGTCAAAAGTGCATTTGCGTGCAAAATCCTTTGATAAACGCACCCTTTCTTTCCTTTTGACCCAAAAAGCGCGCAATCCTGGGAGTGGTGAAAGTCACTTTTCGGGACGACAAGGCACACTCCAGGACATTGATTCCACACTTGAAGTTGCCTAAGGATAGCCACCCAAGCCTCCTTAGGACATCAAGGGAGCACACAATGGAATCACCCTCCTCTCTTGGGTCACCATCCACAATGTACCAAGAGAGGGAAGGAGGATTTGAATTCTCCTATAAAAGGCCACCAAGAGATGAACAACTAGAAATCACGTTGTTATGTTGGCCATACTTGCCCCAAGGAATACCAGCAGTGTGTGATCTGGAGCAGAGATAGAGGGGACTCAATTTTTGGCCATCCAACAACTCCAGTCCACCATAGTAGAGAGAGGGAGAATTTGCACCAAGGCAGCTCGGAAGTAAAGACATCCTTGCTTCGGGACTTAGAACCCCAAGTTCTAAGGGCCCCTTGGCAAGTGGGTTAAAGTTTCATTCTCATTTTCTACCAACACTCAATAAGAGGGGACATAAGCGTCGTTTTTTGGATTATTGAAGTTGTTTGACTCTATTTAGAGCTTTTGTGTTATTTGTTTTAGTTTTAGTTCAATTTTTATGTTATAATATGCATGTTATTTCTATATCTAGTATGTTTATGTTCTAGCATGTTCCACTAACTTGCTTGACTCCATATATTTTCTGCCTGTGACCAATAACTTAAGAGGGAAAATCACATCCCATAAGTTGTTGTGATTTCATACATACGTGCACCAAACACACTAACACAGTATTGGTGACTCCACTAACTTTTATTTCCAAGTTTATGTGGTTGTGCCTTTTTGCAGAGAACTCCATCTTTGCCGTGGAGTTGTGATGGAATTTCCCTTTTCCTCTCCTACATTATCTGATTCATCCCAAGTGACAGACTGAAGTAGAAGAGCTATAAAAAATTAAATTGTAGGAATTTTCATGCATTTCCCACAAACAGGTGTGCCCAAGGCGCACGTTCAGAGCTGACTTGTGTGCAGACATCACGCATGTTTCAGCGTTTTGCACACAAAAAAAAAATGAGAAATTTCTCCAATATTTCCATCTTTTCCTGCTTGTAAAAGTGTCTGGAAGCCCATAATACATCTGCCAGCACTGGTTGAGGTGCCCCGCAGCTAGGCTAAAGCTCACTCTTAGTTGTTTTTGGTAGGCTTGGTGTTAGTTTTATTTCAAGTTGATTTTTGCAAAGTTCACACATATTTTAAGTAGGGGGTAAAATTAACTTGAATTATGAAAAAAATAAAAATAAAAAATAAAAAAAATTATGTTTTGAAAATTTAGGTACCAAAACACCTAGATAATTAGCCAAAGTAAGTGGTCCAAGTCCACTCATTCTTAGCTAATTTCTTTTCTAGTGTAAAATTCATTAGTTTAGTTCAATTTTTGCACTAGGATAATGGGACCAGGATCGAATTGTTGATAGAAGAGAAAGTAATATTTGCTGCCTTTGCACCCTCCAGTGATCCTAGGAAAGCATATGAGTGCTCTCTATTCACAACTCACCATCTCCCTATAGTTGATCACATAGAGTAACTAGGAAAAATTGAAAGTGACCCATATCCGTTCATGTTTTTCTTTTGAGCAAGGAATAATAGAACATAGTTTAATAGGGGATTTTGAAAAGGATAATCACATATCCACATGTTCAAACTATGTGCTTGTTCACTTTTTTCTCACACACATCCACACAATAAGCAAAGAAAAGACACCTAAAACTAACTTAACAAAACTCACTAAATTCTCCCCATAGGGGCCACAAAAGAATTTATAGTCTAAGTTAGGATCAAGGGGGTAGGCATCCAATAAGCCGCCTTGATCATTCTTCATCTTGAAACATAGAAGTTGATTGTTTAGGGAGATTTCAAATCCACCTATCAGCCCATGGAAAAGAAAACTTGAGCGCAGCAAAGACCTGATTCAGAGGGGGTTAGGCTTAAGCGCAGTGCATGTGGTATCAGTTGGCGGTATCAGTTGGGGCTACCTGACCCGGCTAATACTTGCTATTGTTAGCTGAAATACCAAGAAGCCCAAGACTCAAATGCTCATGTAGGAGGGTGGTGCTTAGTGGCCAAAATTAGGGAATTATTTCCCTATAGGTGACGATGCAGGCAAGTACTAGATCCTCTACCCTTACTTTGGTGGATTTTCATCGGCTGACTGGGGGCGTCGCCAGATTTTATGGGATTTTGTGCTAGCACTCGCAAGGTATCTTCTCAAGGCTCAGTTACATTTGAATGTGTGAGGACAATTAGGTCTTCTAGGATTTGAGTATCATATGCAAATAAACAAAAACCATATTTTTTGATTGATTGGTCACATAGGAATAATCTATAGGGAAAATTTGTTTTATTTTCTCTTTGTTTTATGTATGTGATCAAAAATTTTCTTTGATTATAATCTTTGTCCTCTCAAATATTTCCAAAGCCATACCTATTCGACGCCAAAATGGACCCAACGAGACCTCATCGATCTAGATGTCTTTTGGACCTCCCCCCATTACTGGGAGGGGTTCCAGGTATTTTTCCATTTAGGCGTCAAAGACAGAACACTGCCATCATTATTGGTTCATCATTTATTGTGGCATCTTTAGTTGGGAACCCTGGTTGGTCTCCCAACACCACACCACACACCACTCCTCCCACAACCCCTAGGGGAAAGAGGAGTGCTACCCATTCGAGAATCCAGTTGAACGCATAGAAGGGTGTGTCGCGGACAAACCCTATTCCTAACCAGAACATTGTGTTTTCACAAATAGTAATGGCTACAACCTTGCAATAACCTTTTCTAGCTTCGTTAAATCTACCAGATTTAACCAAGTTGAAAAACGACCCCATATGGCCTCCCATGCCCATGAAGCTCCCTTCAGACATACCAAAGTTCGAAGGGAAGCAAGCGAAAGACCCTGGAAATCATGTCATGACTATCCACCTGTGGTGTTCATAGAACAACATCATTGATGATACTATTCGACTAAGACTGTTTCAACACACTCTGACCGGAGTAGCAACGAAATGGTATGTGGAGAAACCCTCTACTACGCATGGAACCTTTAGCGCCCTCACCACTGCGTTCCTGACCTATTTTCACTTACCCATCCACCACAATTCCGGAATGGAGTTACTGACCCACTTTAGGCAAACCCCCACCGTTCATATCTCGGACCATCTCTACGAATGGCGGCGGCGTCGTAGTTTGTGCAAAGCCAAACTCGGCGATAGAGTTATGTTAGACTTGTTCTTGAAAACTCTCACTGTGGATATTTCAAAGGATGTGGCGAAGAAAAATCCTATATCCGAATAGGACGCCATTATTAAGGCCCAACAGCTTGAGCTGATCTATACGTAGTCAAGGTATATTTACAATATCCTGTCGAACGCCCCGCGCCTGCAAACTTACAAAAAATTTCCAAGCGTGTCAAACTCTGCAGACTGTTTAATTGGGTCATTGACCCAAAGTTACCCAGGCAACAGCATTCAAAACCCCGGTTACACGTATGATTCTACCCAAAACGTACCACGACCTGGCTACAAAATTCATCACATGCCTCTGCAAAATTTGACCAGTAGGGCTTCGTCGTATCACCATCAGCACAGAGGACCCTATCCTTCGACTCAGGGGAACCAGTATGTAGATAGAAATACTGATGGAAGAGCTTCCCCCCAATAGCCATTTGAAAACCAAGGACTGCATTATGTGCAGTCCCCAACACAAGACCCGCCTATGCAGAGTAATGCACCAGTGAATTTTGTGCAGCCTTCCCAAAACCAACCGCACCAACCATATAACTAGGAGAAATACCCTCCTAACGTGGTTAATAAAAAAGGGAAAAACAATCCTAAAGGAAATCTTGGGCAGGGGGGCAACAACCAACAACACCCTCGTCGATCTTAGGCTGGAGGAAACTCCAACCGAAATCAAAACTAGGATCCAAGAAATTCCCAACGACAGGACAAAATGCCACCTCTCCAAACAAACCACTCTTGTTTATTATGTGGTGAGTATGGCCATTACACTCACCATTGTCTCGACCTCCCTAAGCTGAAGAAGTTGTAGGGTAACCGTGGGAAAGGGGGATCTACCCAGCAACAGGCAGTCATGCAGGAGCCCTTCCCCCATCAAGGGACGGTTAGCACTCAACAACAAACTCCTGACGACTGGCGAAGAAATGTTTTTTCAAACACGGAATCAAAATTACGATACCCCACCAGACACCAACATGTCAAGGGCTAGTACTAGTGCACCAACAGCACCTTTGACCATATCAAATATTCCTATTTAACCCTTGCCAAAGATGGCGAAGGGACCAAGTAGGCGAGCAGGAAACTATTCCAAAGAAGCCCATAACTATAGCATTGTGGATAATCTATCTCAATCTCCCACTGCTATGTCAACTTTGGAAGTATTACAGTCATGCCCAAAGCAATGAAAGCCTTGCTTTCTGCATTAGGCACTATCGACCCTGTCGATACATGCCTAATGGTTTTTGATTTAGAGAAAGCCACCCCTAGGCTTCCTTCAATGGTCACCTTTCAGATACCAGTATCGGTTCGAGATATTACCATTTACTGATGTTTCATTAACAGGTGCATCCACATGCATCATGTCAAAGAATGTTCAGCAGAAGTTAGGGTCTTCCGAACTAAATCCATTAGTCAGCATGCTTAGAGCATACAATGGTTTCCCTTCAACCCCCATCGGTCTCTACCAAAACGTCCCGGTCTGCTTAGCCGAAAAGACAGTCCTTATAGACATTGAAGTCTTGGACACCCACTTGGACCATAATATACTCAGTCAGAGTTATATGTACGCCATGTCAGCCATCGCCTCCTTTGTCTTCCACACTATGATGTTCCCCCATGAGGACCGCATCGTTACTATCGACCAATTGACGCATAGCAAAAAGCATCCCCCATGAGGACCGCATCGTTACTATCGACCAATTGACGCATAGCGAAAAGCAAACCCTAACAAAAACTGATGTAATTCTACCTTACATAGATACATCCGCGGACGTGATTTCACGGTACCAAAAATATGGCCCCGACCAATTCAAACCTTCGTCCATCCTAGGATCATTCCTAGAAGATCCCCCAATTATACCTGATTCATCACCTGATGTCACAGGAGCTCCAGTGTGCATGATGTCAACATCAAGTGTCGAAGCTAGTTAGGGCACAGACACAAGAAGTAATGACATTGATTCCTTGGCTACGACAGCCTCTCTAGCCTACACTGCTTCCCAAACCACTTTCCTCAACCCCGCAACTAGTTTCGTATCCCAGCAGGTTTTGGCAACAGTGGTGTTCTCTTTCACAATACCAATTTGGTACCTCATTCCCCCTACTGGGACAGGATTCACACACATCAATACTAAAGGGTTAAAGACCCTCAATCCCGAGGAGGCCCCACCCATACATGAAACTGTCGAAAACATCCCTGTAAAGGAAATTCCCATTGCAAAACCAATGATTACGGCTAAGAAAACCGAGAGAGGAAAGAGGGTGGAGACTACTGCCATACAACAGGAATCACTAGGTTGCACCATATGTAATGTAGTAGGACACCCTACCCACATCTTCCCAGAGCTGGATGAATTAAAATTCACCTTGGCTCTGAGGCAGACATCGCAACTTCGCGTTCCCGTAAAAAGGAACCTGCCACCAAAAGTAAAGGCAAAGCTTTGCGTACCAATCACGCATGTACTATCTACAAAAATTATCGGCACTATACCCATCATTTCCGAGAAATCCCGCGATAAAGGGACGCCTTACCCACCATCAAGCGATCCTATCAAGAGGATCCCTCCACCCAGTCATCTAGAGATGAACCTCGTACCATCCTATACCTACAGGAGGAATGACAGTCACCAAAAGGACCCTTGTTCATATTTCCCCCTCCTATCTGTAGAAATTTTCTGAATAATGAAGATTTATCCACTGAGATTATCCTGGTCACACATTAATTCGAATTCATGCATAACACATAACCTCTTCTACAATTGATCATCAATTTGCGGAAATAGAAACAGTCGCATGCGCACATAAACACAATATGTAATGGGGAAAGCTTATAGCTGAAAACCCCCAGCTATTTTTTATATTATAATGGAAGAGAACATGTAACAATATCAGTACAATACTCCTCACAAGTACTCAGTACTGTCTCCAAAAGTTACACACAAACTAGCTCAGTTTTGAACAAGTCACAGGTTCAAAACTCATCCACTAATTGCCTGCCTCTACTACACAATCCAAGTTGGTTCAATGAGAGATCCAAGTTCGAATCTCCTTGGCTTCAACTGCGCAATCCTCATGGGCAATCTCCTCCAATGCTTGTGCAAATCTCATGCACAACTAATGTCGCAACTAATAGCAAACTCACCCTTTCATCTACCTCTTACACTGGTCTTCACTGAAATGTCCATGCACTGCAGTCAACTGATGTGTTATTTAGTTGAATAATGAGTTAATAATTAGTGAATTAAATAATATTTAACTCACCCCACTCATCTCTAGTGTATTAGCCAGTTAAACTAAATACAACTAGTTCAACTAAGTTAAACATAACACAACTCCACCAACTGTCTCATCAACTCCACCAAACTCCGCCACTTGAGTTCTAACTGAAGTCAACCATGCATGAGCTTACCAAACCCCTAGGAATAGCGTAATTCCTTCTGTCAGGTGCATGGGCCGCATCCGTAGCTCCAACTGAAGTGCTGCAAGAGGATAAGCTGAAGTTTATAGTCCAAATATTATTAAGGGCTAATAATATTTGACTGACCTATTTTTAGACAGGCAGTCTAAAAATAGAATTCGACCTGTATGTCTAAAAATAGAGGTCCATATATTTTTACCAACTCGACCAATCATCCAAGAATAGCATACTGCAACTCCTAGACCATGCTCCATATGTCTAAAAATAGACATAGTCTAAAAATAGACTTTGCGCTAAAAATAGCCTGCGGGCCCACTTAGTGAAGGCGACTTCATTTCACTAAGCTCCATCATCTTGTTGCATTTTCAACACTCCCTCTCAACAAGATATGGATTATCTGCAACCCCTATCCTGCCTCTGTGGAATTCGAACTTGCTCCTGGTGAGCGCCTTCGTCAAGATGTCAGCATCCCGATCCTCCGTGGGAACATATGAAAGTAACATGATTCTCCGCTGAACACAATCTCTGATATGATGGTACCTGATGTCGATGTGTTTGGATCTATCATGAAATAATGGATTAGCCGAGAGTTTAATGCAACTCTGGTTATCACAATAAATCACAGTAGGCTCCAAGTGCGACCCGAACAATCCGACGAGGATCTTCCTCATCCAAATAGCCTCGCATGCAGCCAAGCTTGCTGCCATGTACTCGGCCTCTGCTGAACTGAGTGCCACGGATCTCTACTTCCTGCTGTACCAGGAAACTGTTGTCAACCCGATACTGAAGACTTCTCCAGATGTGCTCTTTCGGTCCATTGGGCTCCCTGCCCAATCTGCATCAGTGAAGCCACTAGGCTTCGCTCCATCCTCCTGTCTGTACCACAGACCATATCCCGATGTGCCACTAAGATAACGCAATACATGCTTGCCTGCCTTCCAGAAGAGCTTGGTAGGCTTAACCATATCTTGCGAAAGCTGGTTAACAACATAGCATATATCGGTTTGTGTATTGACCAGATACATAAGCGACCCCACCAACTGTCGATAGACAGTGGCATCCACTACCTCCGTTGAAGTAGCATCCTCCTTCCTCCAACCACCAGGAAGAGGAGTGTCAACAAGTTTGCAGCCATGCATGTTGAACCTCTCCAGTATCTCCCGGGCACACTTACCCTGAGAAACAAACAGTCCACCACTGCACTGCCAAATCTCCAATCCCAAGAAATAATGAAGGAGGCCCAAGTCCTTCATCTCAAACTCTCTAGCAAGATCCTCCTTGCATGAAAGTATCAACAGCTCATCACCCATCAAAATCAGATCATCTACATACAGTACAATGATCAGCAACTTCTCCACAACAATCTAGTACAGTGTTAGATCCGCCTCACTGGAGAATCCAAGTCCGGTGAAATAATCCGTCTATCCGTGTGTACCAAGCACGAGGTGCTTGCTTCACTCGCATTGCTCTCTTCTTTGCACGGGCAAACATGCGACCACTCGAAGATCTCAAACTCACGTGTATTTATGTACACTCTCCTCTCAAAGACTGTTGAGGAATGCAGTCTTCACATCCATCTGATGGATGTGCCACCCCATCTGCGCTGAGAGAGCTAGGATCGTCCGTATGGAAGAGTACCTTGTGACAGGTGCAAAGGTCTCCTCATAATCGATCCCCTCGATCTGTGAGAAGCCACGGGCAATAAATCTTGCCTTGTACTTCTCCACACTCCCGTCAGTCGCCTACTTCACTTTTTAGATCCATCGCGAACCCACCACTGATTTCCCCTCCGGTCGCGAGACAATCTCCCATGCATTGTTTCTAACAATCGAATCATACTCTTCCACCATGGCATCTACCCATGTGGGTTCCTCCACAGATTCCTCGAAAGAGGATGATTCTGTCATGACACATTTGCTCACAAGAGCCATGTATCCAGTGTATCGGTCCGGTGACTGTCTCTGTCTGCGCTGTGCTGTAGGTGGTCCTACAACCTTCTCTGCATCTCGAGCCAGTCGCTCAGCTTCTGTAGTGCGCTTGCGCCCTCTGATGGTTGGTGTTGCATGAGTGGTTTCTTCCACTCCATGAACTTCCTCTTGTGGCTGATCCACATCCGAAAGCTCCTCCTTAGGAACTAATATCTCCTCTTCTGCATGCAAGTGTGGCTCCCTCTCAAGCGAACACTTCATGGCTTTCTCCTCCTGAAATTTGATATCCCGTCGCACAACAGTATTGCGACTGTCTGGAAAATACACACGATAGTTGTGGGGCGTATCAGTGTACCCCAAAAATATTCCAACCTCCTCGCGTCTTATCCACCTTCTTTCTGCGTCCTTTCGTCACATGCATGTGACAATGAGCCAAAGATCCTCGATGAGAAAATGTCGCTTCTTGCCGTAAAAGCCTCCTACTCATGCCAAGAACCTTGTGAGGACAACGGTTCTGCACATACACTGCTGTATTGCATGCCTCACCCCACAAGTGAAGGGGTAGGCCCTGATCATGCAACATCGCCCGTGCAGCACCCACGATCGTTCTGTTCTTCCGCTCAGCCACCCCGTTCTGCTGTGGGTTATGGGGTGCGATGAGCTCTCTTCGAATCCCTTCTGCGCTGCAAAATTCCTTGAATTCAGTAGAGATGAATTCACCACCATTGTCGCTCCTGAGAGCCTTCACATGCTTCCCCGATTCCTTCTCAACCAGCGCCTTGAATTCACAGAACTTTGAAAATGTCTCGCTCTTCTTCTGCATGAAGAAGATCCAGCACTTCCGAGAGAAATAATCAACAAAGATCACATAGTACTTGTGCTTTGCTGTCGAAGCTACAGAGAAAGGACCACACACGTCTGTGTGAACTCTCTCAAGGATCGTCGTGGCGCGACTATCCTTCTCGTGAAAGGTGGCTTTCACATACTTCCCTAAAGTACACCCCTTGCACTGATCTAACTGCGCAAGAGTGCCCTTAGGAAGCCTAGTAGAAATCTGCTGCAGAATCTTCAAAGCTCCATGGTGAAGGTGGCCCAATCTCCTGTGCCACAGTTCGCCCTCATCATCCCGGCTCACCACTTCTCCCGCCTTGCATGCCATTGTTGCGCAGCCATCTACTTGCAACTGATAAAGGTTCTTGACTCGAACCCCTATCTTCCGGGTCTCTCCAGTTGTCTTACTGCGCAGGAAAGCTTTTCCTTCGCTGAAGACCACATCATACCCCTTGTCTTCCAACATCGCTTCATCAATCCTGGAGCATGCAAAACTTTCTTCAATACGAAGGGTTTAATAGACTCCCTCTCAAAGGAAATGGTACCGATACCGGTCACACTGTATCTACCATCATCGCCCATCTAGATGTGCACTCCAAGATCTTTTTCCTCCAGATCTGAAAACAGATCCCGATCTCCTGTCATGTGAAATGACGCACCACTGTACAAGAACCATACTGATCCCATCACACTTGAGACCAAGCATGCGATCAGTGAAAAATCCAGTTCAAACTGGGAGGCCAATGCCTCTCCCGTTGTAGATCCAGCAACCTTCTTATTTTTCTTCTTCTGCGGACAATTTGTGGCATAGTTTCCGTGCTGGTGACAGTGAAAACACTTCACCTTGGACATGTCTTGCTTCTTGCCTTTCGAACCAGACTGAGAAGCTTTCTTTCTCTTCCCCTTCTTTGCTTTGGCAGCCAAAGCGAAATTTTCTTCATCAGATGCCTTTGATGAAGATTCGTCCCTGGTAGTCCGCCTTATCTCCTTTTGCTTGAGATCCGACCAAAGTCGCTCCCATCACGGAAACTTCTCCCAACCATTGACAGAGTCCTGATAGGAATGCCAACTCTTCGGAAGACCAATGAGATCTAGGTCCACCAAGTCCTCATCATCTACAGTCACCCCCACACTTCCCAGCTCATCTCTGCATTGAGTGAACTTCGTGAGGTACTTGGCAATACTGTCGCCTTTCTCCATCTTAATGTTCTTGAGTTTATCCTTGAGCGCCAGCTTCCTTTGGTCGCTCTTGCTCTGGAATAGATCTGTCAATGCTTTCCACATCAAATATGGAGAAGCTTTTCCATGCAGGTTGGATACAATGTGATCCTTCACGCCCTCCAACAGAATCCTTCGACATTTCGCCATCTTCTTTTGCCAAGCCTCAACTTCAGCAGGATTAGTGGCTTTTGGACATCCATATCTACAAACTCCTTTAGCCCGTTATCATCTAATACCGCCTCCATCTGGTCTTTCCATGCAACATAATTCGAACTGCCTTCAAGGTCATACTCGAGTTGCAAACCGTTGAAAGACATTTCAACTCCGGCACCAAGAAAACAATCTGCTGCAAAATTCGAATTCCAAGCTCAAAAACTCAACTGCTTTTGGATCTGTGAGAACAAATTATTTCTAGCTGATGTTACTTTGACTGTAAGGGCATTTACTAGATATATCACCTTTCAGAGAAAGGATGGATCCAGAGGCTACCTGGCCCGTTACAGACTCTGTCTACCGAAATAATTGTAATCACTGTAATAGATCCCGATGATCAATTTTCTCCGATACCATGTAGAAATTTGCTGAACAATTAAGATTTATCCACTGATATTATCCTGGTCACACACTGATTCGAATTCATGCATAACACATAACCTCTTCTACAATTGATCATCAATATGCGGAAATAGAAACAGTCGCATGCACACATAAACACAATATGTAATGGGGAAAGCTTATAGCTGAAAACCCCCAGCTATTTTGTATATTATAATAGAAGAGAACATGTAAAAATACATAGCACAATACTCCTCACAAGTACTCAGTACTATCTCCAAAAGTTACACACAAACTAGCTCAGTTTTGAACAAGTCATGGGTTCAAAACTCATCCACTATTTTCCTGCCTCTATTGCGCAATCCAAGTTGGTGTAATAAGAGATCCAAGTTCGAATCCCACTGGATTGATCTGTGCAATCCTCATGAGCAATCTCCTCCAATGCTTGTGCCAATCTCATCCACAACTAATGTCACAACTAATAGCAAACTCACACTTTCATCTACCTCTTCCACTGGTCTTCACTGAACTGTCCATGCACTGCAGTCAACTGATGTGTTCTTAAGTTGAATAATGAGTTAATATTTAGTGAAGTAAATAATATTTAATTCACCTCACTCATCTCTAGTGTATTAGCCAGTTAAACTAAATACAACTAGTTCAACTAAGTTAACCCGAACACAACTCCACCAACTGTCTCATCAACTCCACCAAACTCCGCCACTTGAGTTCTAACTGAAGTCAACCATGCATGAGCTCACCAAACCCTTACGAATAGCGTAATTCCTTTTTCAGATGCATGGGCCACATCCGTAGCTCCAACTGAAGTGCTGCAAGAGGATAAACTGAAGTTTATAGTCCAAATATTATTAAGGGTAAATAATATTTGACTTTTCTATTTTTACTGGCAGGTCTAAAAATAGACTCCTTAAAATGTCTAAAAATATAAGGGTCCATATATTTTTACCAACTCGTCAAATCATCCAAGAATATCATACTGCAACTCCTAGACCATGCTCCATATGTCTAAAAATAGACATAGTCTAAAAATAGACTTTGCGCCAAAAATAGACTTTGCGCCAAAAATAGCCTGCGGGCCCACTTAGTGAAGGTGACTTCATTTCACTAAGCTCCATCATCTTGTTGCATTTTCAACATATAACACAACCAAAACATCTATAGTTTCCATCTAACAAACCACCACTATCACCTACACAATTACCAGCTCAATCAATGGCGAACCCAAACAATAAAGTGGAAAAACTCGTTTATAATGTAGAGGAAGGAATGTTTCCAACATATTCAATTGTTTTTGTACAAGGTATCCATTTAATATTAGGTAAAGTGCTTAATAATAAATCCGCATTAATTATAGAATAATAATAATAATAATCGATTCCTAATAAAAATCACAACACAATTGTAAGTAAACCAATTTAATCTCAAAATGATCAATCACATTTGACCAAATAACCTCCTTTTCGAGAGAGGTTGTAGTTGAGAAAAATTTTGTTTTCCCCTAAGTACGATTTATTAGATGAATTAATGAAGTTTAGTGTCAATATTTTATTATTACTCGCTATAAATAATATACCAATCTATGCAAATACAATTAGGGAATTACGTATTAAGAAATTAGGAAGAAAAAGGAAAGATCCACCATGGGTACGAGCTGTTGGAAAATTATTTAGTCTAATGTCAACAAATATTACAACATAAAAATATGTTGATCCGATTAGAGAAATTTTGAGGTCTAAAATGGGCCTCCTAAGAAAAAAGTACAACCAAAATAAACTTTATAATAACCAATAGGATTCAAGATGATGATGTCAACCATGGGGGACGACTCACCATTTTTGGGGTAAAAAAGTAAAAATATTAAAAAATAATAAAATAATAAAACTAATTTTTAAACATGTATTTTCAACTTATCTCCCTAATATTTTACTGAAATTTCGAGCAGGAGCACTCATTGGATGCAAAATTTAATTCCTCATCCAAGGAATACCCATGTTGCATACATTTGATGGAACTTTCTACACAAAAAATAATAAATACATGAAAAAACGTGATTGCAATAAAATTTGTCATGTATTTCTCATTTTTCATGTAGCAGGGTCCATTGAAAGTATGCAACATGGGTACTGCTTGGATGGGGAATCAAATTATGCATCCAATGAGTGTTCCCACTCGAAATTTGAGTAAACCCATAGGGAGACAAGTTGAAAATACGAGTTGAAAAAGTATTTTTTTCTTTTTTCCCTATAAAATTTGATGATGTAACATAATTTTATTTTATTATTTCCACTATTATTTTATCATTTCCTTAGGAGGCCCATTTTAGACCTCAAAATTACCCTAATTGGCAGGTGTGCCAATGGTTACAATTCTTGTCATTTTTTTATTTATTCCAAATACTTTAATTGAATTAGGCACAATTATTAATGTAATGACAATGGAAATAATGTAAAATTTGAATATATCTAATCTTGACCAACACCCACAATACTTATGTTAGTAGATAGATCTAGGGTACAACTTGAGGTTGTAGTTGATGGCATTATTATGTTTTTGGATTCATGTGAATATCTTATCGATTTTGTAATTCTTTAACCCAAAGCTAGTTTGGGAGCACATCCCATAATCCTTGGAAGACGTTGACTGGCCATAACTGAAACTTGCACAATGAATTATTTACAATATTGATTTCAAACTATATTTCCTGTAAATTCAATGTTATATTCTCATGGTAAAATAATTGAAATCTATCCTAGAAAATGTCTAAACATTA